>CM049399.1:35327500-35355000 GCA_026929865.2 Hyperoplus lanceolatus | reverse complement strand
AAGACATGTATATATTGTGCTTATTCTGACAAGTATGCCATACCATACCATAGCTATGGTCACTCATGTATTGATTTTATTCCCCTAAATTTTATTGAAGGACATCGGGACGAAATTAGGCAAGACATTTTTAACGAGAATTATGAAAATGCGCAAACGCATGTATTTGATCGTCTGGGAGTCATACAGGATTCTGATTGCATTTTATCATCGGTTTCAGAAGAGGCTTTCCAGAAATGGTTAGTGACGCCTTGGCTCGGAGCAAAACTAAAACATATAGTTAGGGATGATAATAGGTTTAATACAGTTTTAAAAGAATCTATGATCATCTGGTGTGGATAAACAAAATAAAAAAATAAAATAAATATATATATATATATATATATAAATATAATCATGGGTGTTGTATATAGTATGATGAACTATGCCAAAAAAGAATATGTAATGGTAGGCATACTATTGGGACATACTTTACTCTTATTTCATCATAACATTGCCTTTGATTTTTGTTTTTTTCTTTATATCCGTCGCATCCCCGTTTGTTTTCATATGGAGGCTTGCCGACAGACGTCACTGCCGCGACTGGATTGTGGGTCAGGAATCGCCCAATAGAATGCAGTTTCTCAACACTAACAATCTTGGCCGTGATGAAGTAGGACATCCGGGTACTTCTAACCATCCTAAATCTGGCCACAAGAATCGGGACATCCTAAATTTTTCACATACTATATAGTAGTATACATTCTGAACTAACCCTTGTGTGTATTGTACGTCCAGGTTTTTTCTTATTTAGAATTTTAACAACTATAATATATATATATATATATATATATATATATACAGTATAACTTACGCACTATAGCTTTAAATATGAAGCAGATTGTGTAGTATTTCTTATTGACTTGTGCTGTCTCGTCTTGTTTCAGGGAGTTGTCTGAACGCCCATGAGCTGTACGATAGGCTGAAGACGTGTGTGTCGGCTGATCCTGCTCGGCCGCTCTGACTCGTAAAGATCTGGTCCCTGAGCTCAGAGAGACCGTGGTCAGCTTCTACCAGTGGCAGCAGAACAAGGTGATTTACACTAGCAAAAACACACGTCCAAATGCTGTTTTTAAATGATTTTACTTATGTATTTAGTGATTTATTTGATTAAACCTGCAGTGTGTAGAAATTCGGGTTTTATTTCCTAGCAGATTTTGTAGAAAGTAATTATAATATCATTTAATTTAGTGCATAATAGCTGAATTTTTTTTTTTTTATTATTTATTTTTTCCTTAGAAAGGGTCTCATATATGTCTATATTTGCATATTTTGGACCAAGGCCTTAGTGCCGCTTTCATCTTGAAAGGGTTATAGTTGGAATGTCATCAGGTGCATTGTTTAAAATGTAGAATTGTTCTTGTCCTTGAAGGCCACTGTAGCTTCTGTTATTATTCTAAAGGGTTGGGGTTACCCAGGGAGTGTTGCATTCTAGAACTTTGTAGAACTTTCTTGATGATGTCATATTACACACTGCACCTTTAACTATGATCACAATTGTTTTTTTAGGTAGAATTGCTTAAAATAAATTTAAGGATTTTATTCTTTTATTAGCTGATGCCATTTAATCAGGATATTTCTCCTCATGATCCAGTACTTGTCCGTAATGTGTGTGTGCTGAAATAAACTGTTAACAAAGGACGCACAGACAGTAGGCGTATAGGAGATATTCTCTGATTTTGACAAAAAGTTTTCTCCAGGCTCGCTGACTCCTTTAATGCTTTAGTTCTACTTGGTTGATATTGTATTTGTCTTGCTTTCTTTGCGATGCTAACCACTTTGTGTCATATTCTAATGCTTTTATATTAATTTTACCTTACCATACATGCTTGTGCTTTGACTATTGGGTGGCTGTGGTGAAGTGTGTAGGGCTATCGTAATTACCCAATCGGCAGGGTTGTGTTGATCCCCCCCAGTTTCCCCACCACATGTCCAAGTGTCCCTGGGCAAGACACTGAACCCCAAATTCCTACCGATAGATCGGTGTATGAATGTGCGTTAATGGTAACGTGGGAATGGGAACAGGTCTCCCTTGCAAAAGAGTCTCCGGTCTCAATGGGATTTACCTGTATAAATAAAATTGTGATGTTTTCAGGATGGGGTTGAAGGAAAAGAACAAAAGGACGACAGTGGCGAAGGAACATCTCTGAAGAGGGAAGTGAGTTACATTTTTATTTATTCCTTTTTATATAGTTTTTCTTAATGTCTTTGTCATGGGTATACGCTCACCCAGGAACAACAGCTGGCGGTAAAACACTACCGCTTTTGTCCAAAGGGGGGCGCTAGAATTAACACAAACTGAAAGTTCCTTGTAGCACCTTTTAAATACTCTAACCTTCAAGTTTTCACTTTTCGTTTTTTCCAAAGATGTAATATTAAGTGTGTCCAGAAGGTGGCGCTGTGTATTAACTGCCTCCTCTGTTTCCTCAGAGTTCACAAAGAGCCGATCGACTCGCTTCCATCAAGTCCAGAGCCTACGGAGAGGCGACCGAGGTTTGTGTCTCAAGTTATACATTTGTAGCCTGGTCCTACCAGACCATCGTACTTCATTTAGCCTGGTCCTACCAGACTTCGTACTTCATTTAGCCTGGTCCTACCAGACCATCGTACTTCATTTAGCCTGGTCCTACCAGACCATCGCATTTCATTTAGCCCGATCCTACCAGACCATCGTAGAGCCATATTTAGCCTGGTCCTACCAGACCACCGCATTTCATCTAGCCCGATCCTACCAGACCATCGCATCATTTAGCTCCGGTCCTACCAGACCATCAGACTTCATTTAGTCAATCCTACCAGACCATCGTACATTTAGCCTGGTCCCTACCAGACCATCGATTACGTAGCCTGGTCCTACCAGACCATCGTACTTCATTTAGCCTGGTCCTACCAGACCATCGACACCATTTAGCCTGGTCCTACCAGACCATCGTACTTCATTTAAGTTTGTCCTTACCAGACCATTCAGTATTTCATTTCATTGGTACAGAAGGTCTGGAATCGCTCAATTGACAAACGTTAACTCACTTGAAGGCGGGTGTCTGTTGAAGTTTAAAACTATTGGATCTGCCCAGTGCCACTCTGGATCTGCCAACCAATCGCATAACGTTTGGTCGTGACGTATGTCATGCGCCGGCTTCTGAGCCACTCCCTCTGTTCGCTGATTGGACCGGCAAAAATCTGGCTGCATAGAACCCGAAAGAGAGCAAAACAGAGAGAGAGAAAGAGAGGGAGAGAGAGAGGGGGACAGAGAGAGAGAGGGACAGAGAGGAGAGGCAGAGAGAGAGAGTGAGAGAGAGGGGGACAGAGACAGAGAGAGAGAGTGTGACAGAGGGGAGAGACAGAGAGAGAGAGAAAGAGAGGGAGAGAGAGAGACAGTGAGAGAGTGAGACAGAGGGGAGAGAGAGAGAGAGAGAAAGAGAGCAAAACAGAGAGAGAGAAAGAGAGGGAGCGAGAGAGAGACAGTGACAGAGTGAGAGAGTGAGGTACAGAGAGAGACACACAGAGAAATAGAGGGAAGACATCATTAAGATATATTAGTTTATTAGCATTGATGGATGTATGTATGTTAAGCCGTTATGATATTCTGCCGGTGTGATATATTACCTGTCCGGTTCGGCC
Organism: Hyperoplus lanceolatus; assembly: GCA_026929865.2. Classification (NCBI taxonomy): domain Eukaryota; kingdom Metazoa; phylum Chordata; class Actinopteri; order Uranoscopiformes; family Ammodytidae; genus Hyperoplus; species Hyperoplus lanceolatus. The sequence continues at coordinate 35,351,340 of CM049399.1, read as the reverse complement.
CAGTTCTAGCTCCATTAGTGCTACGGGACCACCGCTAGTCTGTGCAGCTGCCGATTCCCCCCCTCCTTTCTGGGCTGTTAGACAAGAGAGCAAAATTACTTTATTACAACAAGGAGAAGCAGCTTTTAGTTTTTATGCTCCAAATCTCTGGAACTTGAGGTCTGCTGCAACTCTCAGCTCCTTTAAATCAAACCTGAAGACTTTTATGTTTCCATTTTTAACCTGTAAATGTTTTATTTCTATTCATTCGCTTTTAAATGTTTCATCATATTTTACATTCGTATATCTAATGTTTATTCTAAATCTTGATGTATTTCATGCCCCTGTAAAGCACTTCTTTGAATGGCCTTGTGTCTGGATTGTGCTGTAGACATAAACTTGCCTTGCCGATAAGTCCCCCAGTGGGTGTAATACACAGCCTAGGCTCTGTAAACTGTGGGGACATTTTCGGGTTACAGCAGCAACGGGATGGTTCAAATTATAATAACAAAAAACATATATAAATAAATATGTAAACATTAAAATAGCCAAGGACAGTAAACATTAATTAAGACCCCTCCATTCTGTGCTGTTAGACAAGAGAAGAAAAAATACTTTATCAGTCCAACAGGGGCGACTGTGGCTTTAGGGGCGACTGTGGCTCAGTTGGTAGAGCGGGTCGGCCGATGATCGAAAGGTTGGAGGTTCGATCCCCCACCCTGCCACTTGTGTCATGGTTGTTGTGTCCTTGGGCAAGACACTTCACCCACCTTGCCTCGTGTGAATATCGATAGTTAGCCTGCTGCTATCGGTGTGTGAATGTGTGTGTGAATGGTAACGTGGGAAAGGAAAACAGGTCTCCCTTGCAAAAGAGCCTTCGGACTCAATGGGATTTACCTGTATAAATAAAGGTTAAAAAAAACATTATAGTAGCCATTATGCTACTTTATCGTTTGTTTTATTTATGTTATTTTGTGTTTGACCAGTGGGTGGAGCTGTTGGCTCTTTAGAAATACTGGTTGCGTTCCAAATCGCATACTCTTTCTTTTTTCTATTCTACATACTACATCCGACGATAAAAAGAATCTAGTTAGGATGCAGTAGGCATACTATTGGGACATACTTTACTCTCTTATCTCATCATAACATTGCGCCTTGATCTTGCCTCTTGCTTTTATATCCGTTGCATCCCCGTTTGTTTTCATATGGAGGCTTCGTCGATGTGACGTCACTTCACGTGCGCACTGGATCGTGGGTCAGAATCGCCCAAATAGGATGCACTTTTCAACACTAACAATCTTGGCCGCATGAAGTAGGACATCCGGGTACTTCTAACCATCCTAAATCTGGCCACAAGAATCGGGACATCCTAAATCTTTTTTCTACATACTATATAGTAGAAAGTATGCGATTCGGAACGCAACCTATAAATATAATCATGTTATTTGGGGAAAGCAAACAGTTTGGTACCGTGGCTTAACGTGTCAACAATATTTGTTTGCCCTGTACAGAACCTATGGAAAGGAATGAACTTACCTTACATGTATGAAATTAACTGGACGGTGAGCATGCACCGACTACATAAATAAATGGGTAATAGCACTCAAAGATATTAATGAACTGGACATTTATTATTGACATTGTATCTGTATTGATTATACAGAAAGAGGGAGGGAGTGAGTGAGTGAGTGAGTGAGTGAGTGAGTGAGTGAGTGAGTGAGTGAGTGAGTGAGTGAGTGAGTGAGTGAGTGAGTGAGTGAGTGAGTGAGTGAGTGAGTGATTGAGTGAGTGAGTGAGTGAGTGAGTGAGTGAGTGAGTGAGTGAGTGAGTGAGTGATTGAGTGAATGAGTGAGTGAGTGAGTGAGTGAAAGAGAGAGAGAGGGAGAGGGAGAGTGAGTGAGTGAGAGTGAAAGAGAGAGAGAGGGAGAGGGAGAGTGAGTGAGTGAGTGAGTGAGTGAGTGAGTGAGTGAGTGAGTGAGTGAGTGAGTGAGTGAGTGAGTGAGTGAGTGAGTGAGTGAGTGAGTGAGTGACAGAGAGAGAGAGAGTGGGTGAGAGAGTGACACACACACACACACACACAATTCACTAATTCCCCACCCCCATCCCTACCATTCTGTGCTGCGGCCGTGTGTGTCTGGATGTCCACCCTCCAGGAGACCCCTCTTAGCCCCGGTTCCCAGCGGCTTTGCCCCAGAAGGCTCTCCCTGACTCGGGCACGGTGAGTCTTCCAGAGGCGGGTCAGAGCGGAGGCCTGGTCGTTGGTCAGCCCGGCGCCCGCTCCATGCCTCTTGGTTTGGGCTGTGAGGAAGGCTTCAAGCTGGGCCTGGTCCATGTCTGCCGTGGCTATAGACTGATGGAGGGAGGGAGGGATGGAGGGAGAGAGAGATAGATATGTGGATGGATGGATAAAGGATGGGAGAGAGAGATAGATATATGGATGGAGAGAGGATGGATACAGGATGGAGAGAGAGATGGATAAAGGATGGAGAAGGAGAGAGAGAGAGAGAGAGAGAGAGATTTATTAACATGCCACAACCTGAGGGACAGTGGGAGATCGAGGCGCACACACGCACAGATCGAGTTTGTTTTTGTTTTCAAATTACTGAATTTTTTTTTTTTTTCACATTGCTAATAACTTTTGTAAGCATTGCAAAAAAAAATAAAAGAATAAAATGAATTAAAAAAACACAACAGATAAAATTAGCAACATATAAAAGTGAGTGAATGTTTCAATCCTTTCTGATTAAATATTTTGAATATGTGTTTATAGGCTACACATAATGTTGTATGAGCAGCGTGCGACAATTGCTTTTAAAAGTCTTTTAAAAGTCCCCAGAGCTAGGACTAAACAGGGAGAGGCGGCATTCAGCGTTTATGCGCCCAATGTCTGGAACGGACTGCCAGAGAGTCTGAGGTCCGCTGAGACTCTAAGCTCTTTTAAATCGGCTCTCAAAACGTTCTTGTTTCCCTTTTAACCTGTCATTTTATTATTTTTATTTTTTTGTAAAATGTTTTAATTATTTTATTTAAATGTTGTATTTTTATCCATGTTTTAAATTTCTTCCTTTTTTTGTATTTGTATTCTTTATTTGATTTTAACCCTGTGAAGCACCTTGAGTGGCCCTGTGCCTGGAATGTGCTTTATAAATAAAATTGCCTTGCCTTGCCTTGCCTTACATGTGTAGGCTATTATCTATAGCGTACTGACAGCCTTGAAATAGTGAGAGACACACATTACATTTCAATCATTTACACATGCACTAATATCACTTAGAAATAAGTATATGGCTGTGAAGGAAATTACTGCAAGTTACCATATGATTATAACATGCATTTTACTCCACTGAAAAATGTAGATATCGTATTGTTACTACCCGAATGCCATGGTTTATTAGCCTTTACACACACGCACGCACACATATTGACACGCACGCACAGACACACGCACAAATAGACAGACAGACAGACAGACACAGACAGACAGGCACACAGACAGGCTGCACACACACGCACACATATAGGCTGCAAACACACACACACACACACACACACACACACACACACACACACACACACACACACACACACACACACACACACACACACACACACACACACACACACACACACACACACAGGCTGCACACACACGCACACATATAGGCTGCAAACACACACACACACAACACGCCTCCTCCTCCCCCCCCCCACACACCACCCCACACACACACACGCACAAACCTTTAGGAGTCCTCGCATTTTGTCGTGCAGAACCCGGAAGTCCTCTGGTGACATGTCGGGGTACAGTTCATTTTTCAGCAGCTCCTCTGTGATCTCAGTCTTGTTGTAATAAACTTTCTGAGCGATCCCATTCAACAGTCCGCTCAGAGCCTTCGCTGCCTCTGCGTCAGCCATCTTTCCTTTCCCCCTTCTGTCAAAAGAACTACGGTCACATGATGAAGCGGGTGGGAGCTTGTCACGTGAAGGGGCCGGTCACCGCAAGGGAGTCTGGGAGTTGTATTTTTTTTCTCCTGTGTCAAAAAAAGTTTATTAGATTATAAAGCCGACTTGGAAAAAATTAAGGGACCACTCCAAATGTTCAGTGTCTCTTGTTTTACTATTTATGTTTGAGTAGAATGAACATTTTGGTTTTATTTAATAAACTACTGACAACATTTCTACCAAATTCACAATACAAATATGGTCCTTTAGAGCATTTTCAGTGATCATTTTTGGGTGGCAAGCACAAGGGCTTAGGTTTCGCTTCAACATAAGTGGGGGTACTCGGGGTACTTCCCCAGAAAAAAATGTGCTTCGAACACACCATTTTGTGCATTCGGGTGAATTTTTATGTACTTATTTATGCCTTCTGTATTTAATTATTTATATGGCGGACATGTCTAAATTTCTGTTGAGGAAAAGACAACAGGCTCCCAGTGACGTTAATATAATGTTATACAAAGCAGTAAGTCTCTCAGGCATTCTGTATTGCTTTCAAATATTTACTATACTGTATTGTTAAAAAAAAGAAGCTGCAGTCCAATACACAGTCAATTTTCGGTCTCCATTATTCATTGACATTGCACAACTGACATGCTTTCCATTTTCCCAATGAATTTTGATTACTGAGTTTGGTGAGTTTGGCTGTGAACCAGGTTTTGGGATTGGAACGCAGGGTTAGTTTCTGCCTGTATGAAGGAATCGGGTGGACCATGACGTGGTCGGAAAGGGCCCAGTGCGTGATTTGCACCGCTGACTGTGGTGTAGCAGTGATCCAGAATATTGTTCTCTCTGGTCGGGCCTTTAATGAACTGTTTGAATTTGGGTAGTTCATGGCTGAGGTATACCTTTGATTCATGACATGACTAAACATATATTTTATTTAAGTTAAATGTTTTGTCAAGTGATTGGTAACACACTGCAGAGTCAAACTGTACTTTTAGTGAAGAAAAAAGATTCTGACTCTAACCCTTTCTCATAAAAGCTGAAGTGACCAGTTTCTTTAAATGAGACCTGATCCCTGTTGTGAAGTGTGAAACACACACAGACACACACACACACACACACACACACACACACACACACACACACACACACACACACACACACACACACACACACACACACACACACACACACACACACACACACACACACACACACACAGAGTATCTCTGTCATAAAGCCGCTCCTTTTCCTGTTATGAAGCAAAGCTCGATACACCCTCCCTCTTGTTCCTGCTCTGACACACAGTCAGCTGCACTCTGAATCCCTCCCCTTTAGATCTACAGTGTGAAGATGGGCGTAACCAACGTGTGGTGAAGGGCAGGCCCCATTCACTGCACACACACACACATAGTTCAGATCAGAGCTCGGACTAGTTTAGTTTCTAGTGAAAAGAAACTCAAGACAGTCGCTGACACAGAGAGTTGAAATGGCGCAGGAAGGATCTCAGCTGGAAATATAGACAGACAGACAGACAGACAGACAGACAGACAGACAGACAGACAGACAGACAGACAGACAGACAGACAGACAGGCAGACAGACAGGCAGGCAGACAGACAGACAGAGAAAGGAGAAAGGAGAAATGGCGCAGAAAGGATCTCAGCTCGACAGGGAAACTTTCTCTTGTTCGATATGTGTGGATCTACTGAAGGATCCGGTGACCGTTCCCTGTGGACACAGCTACTGCATGGACTGTATCAAAGTCTTCTGGGATGAAAAGGACATCTACAGCTGCCCTCAGTGTAGGCAGACCTTCAGCCCGAGGCCTGTCCTGGGGAAAAACACCATGTTAGCAGTTGTAGTGGAGGAGCTGAAGAAGACTGGACTCCAAGCTGCTACTAGAGGTAGTGTATTTTTTCTTACTATTAACTTGTGTTAAAGTGCCATTTACAAAGTTTAAAGGCTTTGTAAACCTTGTCTAAAATAGTAAAGATTATATATATAATATATATTATTGATATCAAAGTTGGGTGTCTTATTATGTCTTAATACAAAAATATGATTGAATTTAAATGTTCATAAATGTTATAAAACTTAGTTGAAAAAACAGCTTGTTTACTGTCTGGAACGTTTGCCAGGACTGTGTGGGCGACTAACTCATGTATCAAACGGACTCCATTGCAACAGCCACTCAGTTGTTGAATTGTTATGGAATGTTCGGGCAGAGAACTGCTGTGATTGGTTCATACACTGTAAAAACGACAACTTGCAGTTGTTGGACTCAATAAAGTTTTCAAGTTAGTCAGACTCAGACATAATGGTTTGCCATGTGTAACTAACAATAAAGAGTCTGGCCAGCAAACTTCTCTCTATAGTTGCCTTTACAAGTATTTTCAAATCACTACAACAAGGATTTTTGATGGAAACCCCATAGATTCCATGTCAGGGGCAGGGCAGCATGCGCTGCGCTCTGCTTTGTTTAACCGGGCTATAAAAACATGGAGTATGCCTGCCATGGATGACCTAATTGAAATATACTTTGACCTTTGATTCAGCATTAATGGAATCCTTATTTTAGCACTCTTCAAGTTTTCAGATTGTAACGTTCAGAGGAAGCAGTTGCTTTTGTAAATACTCCGGTGAGAGCAAAGGATTGTGGGAGTTTTTATGTTGAAGTCGGATCATTGTTTTATTGATGGCATGTGTTAGGAAAATATTTCTAGTTCTTTTAACCATGAGTTGAAGAAGGACAAACAAGTAGAAGATTTATTTCAAAGCTTAAAGGTTTATTATCTAAATTGAGTGAGCAGAAACATGTAGGCCTACATAGAGCTTACTGGTTCTCAAAAAGCGTCCCCAGGAAGACTGAAGTTAAAATGGTGGGACATAGTGTTACAGTATATGGAAACAAATACATTATTTCTGATTGGTAGAATATGTGTTGGAAGCTGGCCGTAGATGTTAGGCTTGGCTTCCCGATGACGTCTTGCTGGTCTTCATAAGATACATTTCATGTTTTACACTACCCTGCTCATACGAGAGGTGAAGGGAGGGTGCAGGGTCGTTGCTAGGCCGGTTGTCATGTGCTGGCACATCCCACACAAACAGTTCTCCCCTGACCTTGGGCAAGTGATAAAAAGTATCTACTGAAACTAAACATACAAATAAACATACAAAAGTGTGCAAAATAGAGTATATAGGGGAGAGTGGCCTAAGTTGTGCAAGTGGGGAAGTTGTGCAGAAAATCAGAAGATAGAAATTATTTTGCATTTCACTCAATGAAATGCAAAATAATTTATATCTTTCTAATGTGATTTTCTGGATTTTCTTTTTGCTATTCTGTCTATCACTGTTAAAATAAACCTATAGCTTTAAAATTATAGACCACTCATTTCTTTGTAAGTGGGCAAACTCACAAAATCAGTGAGGGATCAAATACTTATTTCCTCCACTGTATGTGTTAACAAGAAATTGAACCGCTGTACGTAAAGTGGCCGGTGAGTGTATATACATACAGTATATACATACATACAAAATTAATTTCTATAAGAGTTGCTAGGGCCTTTAAAGCAAGTTTTGTTTATTATTGTGATGATGTTGTTGATCGCAAATTTAATGACCAGGATAATCGTGACATGAAAAATTTGCTATCATCCCAACTCCCTAGATGCTGCTGCTGCTGATCACTGCTATGCTGGACCTGAAGATGTGGCCTGTGACGTCTGCACTGGGAGAAAACTGAAAGCCCTCAAGTCCTGTCTGGTGTGTCTGGCCTCGTACTGTGAGGAACACCTCCAGCCTCATTACAATGTAGATCAATTACAGAAACACAAGCTGGTGGAGCCCTCCAAGAAGCTCCAGGAGAACATCTGCTCCAGTCACGATGAGGTGATGGAGATTTTCTGCCGTACTGATCAGCAGTCTATCTGTTCTCTGTGTTTGACGGACAAACACAAAGGCCACGACACAGTGTCAGCTGCAGCAGAACGGACTGAGATGGAGAAAGAGCTCAAGGTGAGTCGACAAAACATCCAGGTGAGAATCCAGGACAGAGAGGAAGATGTGAAGGTTCTTCAACAGGAGGTGGAGGCTATCAATGGCTCTGCTGATAAAGCAGTGGAGCACAGTGAGAAGACCTTCGCCGAGCTGATCCGTCTCATCCAGAGAAGAGGCTCTGATGTGAAGCAGCAGGTCAGAGCAAAGCAGGAAACTGAAGTGAGTCGAGTCAGAGATCTTCAGGAGAAGCTGGAGCAGGAGATCGCTGAGCTGAAGAGGAGAGACGCTGAGCTGAAGACGCTGTCACACACAGAGGATCACAACCAGTTTCTACACAACTACACCTCACTGCCAGCACTCAGTGAATCTACATCCAGCATCAACTTCCGTGCTCTGAGATACTTTGAGGACGTGACAGCTGCTGTGTCAGAAGCCAGAGAGAAACTACAGGACGTCCTGAGAGAGACAGGGACAAACATCTCACTGACAGTGACCAAAGTGAATGTTTTACTGTCACAGCCCAAGACCAGAGCTGACTTCTTAAGATATTCACGCGAAGTCACACTGGATCCAAACACAGCAGAGATAGGTGTGTTATTATCTGAGGGGAACAGGAAAGCTACATTAGCGATGGAACAACAGTCTTATCCTAGTCATCCAGACAGATTCACTGGTGATCATCAGGTCCTGAGTAAAGAGAGTCTGACTGGACGTTGTTACTGGGAGGTGGAGTGGAGAGGGAACAAGTTTGTCTAGGAGGGAAAGGAGTTTATATAGCAGTCGCATACAAGACTATCAGCAGAGAAGGGAGGTTCGATGAATGTAGATTTGGACACACTGATGAATCTTGGGCATTACATTGTCAGATGAACACTTTTACCTTCTGGTTCAACAGTGTCCAAACTCCCGTCAAAGGTCCTCACTCCTCCAGAATAGGAGTGTACCTGGATCACAGTGCAGGTGTTCTGTCCTTCTACAGCGTCTCTAAAACCATGACTCTCCTCCACAGAGTCCAGACCACATTCACTCAGCCGCTCTATGCTGGATGTTGGCTTGATTATAATGACGACAGTGCAGAGTTCTGTCAACTCAAATAGACAAGTCGTTCAAGGGATAAGTGGGTACAGTCCCTGTAAACTCAAATCCACAAAACTATGTAATTTGGGGAGTTAGTTTCATGATAGTAAACATCTGAAAAGAGTTATAGGCATATTTATTTTGAACCAATCACAGCAGTTCTATGTTTTATAATATATTTTTTTCAACCATATTTTTGTAAGCTTATTGAATTTTACTGTCTTAGACCAGGTTCCAGAGGCCTATACTTGGTTCGTCGTCATGCTTGTTGCTGAAAAATGATTTTAGTTTTATTTACTCACTGCTCAGATATCAGCTGTCAATCAACATTTATGGGCGGGACTTTGAAATCTTCTCATTTGATTTTCAGTTAAATAGTTCCTTTGTCTGTTTATCCATGGAGGCTATCACTGCTTTGACCTTAGTTGACCTTAACTCACATTTATCTTCATGAACATGTAACATTTAAATTGCTCTAAATGATTGTTGAATATGTGTATTAATGTTTGTTGTTGTGTCTCTTCAACTGTGTAGGTCGTTAGAGAGAAAGCATCAAACCATCATGTATCCCACATATTTAGCTCTCACCACTTTGTACAGTTGTAAAAAGAAAGTTAAGTTGTTTAACAGACTCAATGTTGTTGTTTAAATCGAGGTATATATGAGGGACTACAGTGTATTATAAACTGTTAGTATCATGATCATATCAATAGAGAAATCATTCATTATTTCCATGTACATAGCTGAGATTGAAGTGAAGTGAATCTGTGCATGAAATCATTGAACAGACTTTACTGATGGGATGTGTTGACTAACTGACTGTAAGAGGTTAATGTTTTTCATTATGTAACCATGATCCAGAATGGACTGATACATGACGTGTCGTTTCGAATGATGTACCCTGGGATCGCAGTGACCAGGTTCCCAGCAGTCAAGAACACCCTGCCATGACCCGGCTGGGATAAACAAACAAGCTCTCAGAGACATTAGTCAATCATTAGTTGTAACGCACACACAAATCCATGTCTGTATGCACCATGTAAGACTGAATAAAAAGCCAGCAAGGAGGAGGGGAAGCCAGAGTCGGTAAAGAGATGACAACATGACAACCTGTTGCAACCGCTCTCCTTGTCCTATGGCAAGTAACATGATCATTTGGTCTCACTCTATCATTGTGTCTGTCTCATTTGTCTGGTTGAACTAACATCTGGGAGTCTTGTCTTACACGCAAGGTTTAATATACCCAACACTGACCATTTCCCTTTCTTCATAAAATGTATTTTTAAAGGTGTAACATTTTAGACACTGATTTACTGGCATCTCAACTTCACTCAGTTTATCTATCAGTGCAGTGTAGTGTCTGTGTGTAAAGTTTAGTAAACCATGTTCCACAATGAATGTTGTGTAGGAGGTGTGAAAAGCTTAAAAGTCAGCTGTATTTCTTTAATAAATGGTTTGTGGTGTGAATTGTAATGGCTATGTCTGTGTTAGTCACTAGAGGGCGCAACAGACTGCTATGTTTTCTATGGTAAGGGACCTATGGCATACAGAGTCTAGTGTTAACAAGGCAAGGGCAATGCAAGGCAAGTTGCTAATGCTTAGTTAAGCATAAAGTAAGCATAACAGTTAGTTAATATTTAGTTCATGTTTATTAAACATTTACTAAGCATGTATTAACAGTTAGGTAATTCTTAGTAAATGCTTGTTAAGCCTCAATTAAGCATTAACCAACAGTAAAAAACAATTATGTTGGCATTTTCAAGCTTTATTTGACGGTACAGAGTTGAAATTGGGAGACAGAGAGAGAGAGAGAGAGAGAGAGAGAGAGAGAGAGAGGGGGATGACCTGCAGTAAAGGTCCACGGGTCGGACTTGAACCCGTGACCACTGCAACGAAGGCCGGAGCCGATATGGTACACGCTCTATCCACTACGCCACCGGAGCGCCCCAACTAACAGTTAATTAATGTACCCCTAATGTAAAGTGTTACCATTAAATCAATATAGGACTATATGTTAGTGAGCTACACAGCTTTTCAAATCACTTGTAAGGATATTCGATATAATCCATAATCAATAATGTGCAAACAAGTAATGATTCTTGTTCATATAATTTTATATATTATATATTATGTACATCTGATTGTTCATGTTAAACTGCTAAATGTACATATTGCTCTGAATGTTATCATCTTGTGGGGAGGGGGGGGGGGGGGGGGGGGGGGGGGGGGGGGGGGGGGGGGGGGGGGGGGGGGGGGGGGGGGGGGGTTATTATTTGTAATATTTGTAACATTTGTAATGCTTTGGCAACACTGTTTGTCGTCCACAATAGTCATGCCAATAAAGCTTTTTTTGAATTTGAATTATTTGGTATTCATGATTATTTTACCACCTTCAACAAATGATGCATTATTTTTTTAGCCACACTACATAATGCTAAAATTCAAGGATCCTTAAATGATTGACACATAGACAGACTTGAATGGATGCAGAGCAAGGCTTTAATTAGAAAAATCACATCAGATCATCATGTGATGGTTTACAGAGGTATAGAGGGAACATATATAAGTACTAAAGACACTGAAAGACACTGAGGTCATTTAAAGGTGCAGTGTGTAATATGACATCATCAAGTAAGTTCTACAAAGTTCTAGAATGCAACACTCCCTGGCTAACCCCAACCCTTTCGAATAATAACAGAAGCTACAGTGGCCTTCAAGGACAAGAACAATTCTAAATTTCAAACAATGCACCTGATGACATTCCAACTATGACACTTTCAAGATGGCGGCACTAGGCCTTGGTCCAAAATATGCAGAAATATGGAGATATATGAGACCCTTTCTCAGGGGGAAAATAATAATAAAAAAAAATCAGCTATTATGCACTAAATTAAATGTACTTATGGATATTAGAATTACTTTCTACAAAATCTGCTAGGAAATAAAACCCAAAATTCTACACACTGCAGGTTTAACATCAACCACTTTTTTCTTTTTAACTCAGTTTAAAATTGTAAGTAAAAAAACATTGCTGTAGATTTAAGAAACAAAATAAAAATTAATTTCATAATTTAAATGGCATAAGAGTCCAATTCTTTTTGTGACTTAAACAGAGGCACAAGGTCTGTCATGTTCTAACCAAAACTCAAGGTTAAACCAATTTGAAATTCATGATATATGAATATGATAGAACTTCTCACCTCATGTTCGATAGAATATATCTGAATTTCTGCAACAAAGTGACATCCCAAAGTTAGTTCTCATGTAAAGTTGCTGTAATATAGTATTAAAAGCACTGTTAAACAAAGCTAATCTGAAGCTATAAACTTATAGTTGGCCATTTAAAAAAAGCCTCCTAGCCACTGCGTTCTTTCGAGCTTACACATTTTGACTCACCCCCAACACACTTTTCGGTGTAGACTAGGGGCTCCGGCTCTTGCAAAGTTTAAACCTCATTCTAGTTCGAAAAAATAGTCCCACCGACGCCTGCCTCTGCCCCTGCGCCCTCTCCTACCGCTGCCACCTCTTCCACGCCTGCTGCCCCGTCTAGATTTACCGCCCCTTCTACCCCTGCCAGCTTTGCCTCTACGTTTACCCCCACGTGTTTGCATACCTCCTTTGCGGACCTTACCACCACGTCTCGGCTTACTGACTTGTCTACGCCTACTTCCTTGCCTAGCCTTACTTCCTTTCCTTACCTTACTTCCTCGCCCACCCTTACATCCTTTCCTAACCTTACCACCTCCCCTACGCTTGCAGCTTCCTATGCGACCGCCACGTCTGTTGCACCTGCTCATTCGTCCGCCCTCCCCTGCTCTAGCAAGACTCCCACTACCTCTACTGATGCCTGGGGCCGGGGTTACCACATCTCCCAAGGGTGCTGCTATCTCATTGCCTGGGTCCATACCCTGGCCTTGATCGTCTTGATTCGACGGGGCATTGTTGTCGTTATTATTCGCTACACAAACGGGCGTAACATCTCCATTGTTTGATGAACAACTGTTGCACTGAAAATCGTCATCGCCGGGTTTGTAACAACGGAATATGTTGTCGAGTCCAAATGTGGCGGAAATATCAAGTCGTTTGAAAGAATCGGACAGTTGCGACGGATTTACATTTGGCGCAGCCATTACTTTCGTGAACACAAAAGCGTATCCACTCCAATTCTGAACGATAGCGTTGATTTTGTCGGCGATACCAGCGTCGTTTGAATCTGACGCGCAATCTGTCGGACCGCAAGGGGATTCTTTAGAGTAGATAACGAGGAAGTTACCCTTACGATCGTTAATTAAGGGTTGTATGTTTTCTAGGACTCGTGATAATGCCCCCGTTTGGGCTGCTGCTACCACTCTAGTGCCCCGGTAGACTTGACCCTGTGAAACGGTTTGTGTGACTCGGTCGGTCGGGTCGTCCTGAAAGACTTGCTGTTGGAGATTATTCGTGTCTTGGTTCAAAGGGACGTTCACAGCCAGACTGAAAGTGTCGCCGGGTTGATACCTGGGAAAGGAAAAAAAAACTCATTAAGATTAAGTTAAAGTGGCAACGAGGAAGTTTTAGTTTGTGTGTATTCTAGCGGCCCACTTTGGAAAAACGTGGTAGTGTTTTTTTTTTACCCTGTCAACTTTGCTCATGGTCACACACACACACACACACACACACACACACACACACACACACACACACACACACGCACACACACACGCACACACAGACAAACACACAAACACACAAACTTATACACGCGAACAGTACCAACAGTGGACTATGGGTCTATATCGACCAAGTGTAGACTTCTATTTCTGGTAATTTATTAAAATACAAAAACACAGTAGGAGATTTACTCCCCCCCCCCACACCCCCCACACACACACACACCCACACACACACACACACACACACACACACACACACACACACACACACACACAAAAAGTCATAGTATTGGTATCGCAGTCTTTAGAGGACTCACTCATTCTGGATTCCTTCTATAACACTGGTGAGCCAGTTCTGGTCCACAGCAGCCCGACTGTCTCCAACAGACAGGATGAGAGCCAGCACCAGCGCCTTGCAGCGCAGGCCAGCCATCTGTAATGGTAAATGGACTCCACTTATATAGCGCTTTTCCCTTGTTTTTCACAGTCCCAAAGCACTTTAAAATTGTTTTGTACACATTCACCCATTCACACACACATTCACACACAGATAGCAGCAGCTACCACGCACGGTGCAAGATCGGGAGCAATTCAGGGTCCAGTGTCTCTTTGCCCAGGGACACTTGGACATGTGGCGGGGAGACGGGGGATCGAACCATCGACCCTGCAACCCAGTGAACGACCGCCCTACACACTTCACCACACCACAGCCACACACAGCATTGCCACAAAGCACTTAAAGAATAAAAATAATAATACACCAGAAACTTAAAATGTACATTTCTAAAGACATGGCTCATAGTCTACAGTCAGAAATTGACTATGTTTAGCCCAGAGCCCTTATGCTTGACGTCTGAGTTTCAAAAATGCACATATTACATATACACATTCATTTTATCTTTCATTTTCCTTTATTTATTCTCGAAAGATCAATTGAGGGTGACCCTCTTTTACAATGACGTTGAGACACATTACAGATACACAACATACAATGAGAATACACAACAAGCTTACAAAGAGACAACAACAATTAAAACATTCAGATCAATTGAATAAAGCAGAACAATAGCCTAATTAAAACAGTTACAAGTGGAGTGGGGCTGATTCAAAATAATAACTTTAAATTGGTTAACAGTTATGAGTTACATATATCACATATTTTGTTTAGCCAATGCATATCTAAAGAAGGACAAATTCCTGCTCTAATTTGTATTTTTTTTTAAATGCTACCTTTCATTCATTTGTCTCAAGTGATTGAAGAATATAAGGGAAACAAAAAAAGGTCCAGTCTGCTGAAATGACTCACCTTAACTCCTGGACCCACTAGTTGGCTGCTTTCTACAGAAATGATAAAAAGATCCATTAATATTAACATTGTTTCAACTAGGATTGAAACAACTATAGCAGCGGGGCACATTCGCAATTACACCCTACCAAGATGTTTGAAATGTGTGTGTGTGTGTGAGTGCGTGTGTGTATGTGTCTGTGTAGGTGTGTGTGTGTGTGTGTGTGTGTGTGTGTGTGTGTGTGTGTGTGTGTGTGTGTGTGTCAATGGCTCTTGAATCTTAAGTTGAACCTATTTTGAGCTTTCTCAAGATTTAGACATTTAAATTCTATTTTACTGAACATACTAAAATATAGCCTCAACAAATTACAAGCATGTGCAGTAAATCTAATAATTAATTAATCCATAATTGAATATTCTTTACTTCTTAAGGTCTGTCTCCAGCCCATAATGCTCTCTTTCAATCTCATATACTTTGTGATAAGCTTCCTATCCTACCCTATTGTCTACGGTTAAAAAAACAGCTCTCATCTCCCAAATTGTGTGCCCCCTAAAGATCGAAAAAATAATACAAATAATATTTGAAACCCCTTTAAATGTGTTTCTAGCTTAGCCCAATTCAACCCCTATTTCTTGACGTTTCTGCAGTTTTGATCAATTATAAAAATTCGCATTTTTTAACAGATTAAATAAATAAAATCTAAAATGTATATGTTAGCAGCATAAATAGAATAGTCTTACATTTAGGGTTTCATTAACTAAGTTATGCATAAAAGACATGTCATTTTAACAAAATTGTAATACATTAACAGACAATAAGATTACACAGACTTCACATAGTTGTGATCCCCCAAGAATATAAATAAATAAATGCCAAACATGTAAATGTCAGCCTTCTAAATTTGAAGATTTGCTTCTAATTTTATTTCCTTTTGCAGTATCTTTAAGTTTAAGTTGATCTGTTATTATGTTAAAAATAAAAAAATAATAAAAAATAAATATTTGAAATGTAACCTGGATATGTTTCACTACAATCCTCAACAGATTAAGTAGTGGCAGCCATAGTTAATTTTGTCCAAATTATTAAAAATATTAAATCTTTATTGCATTAACTGTACCTACTACCAGTATTTGGGTAACTTCTGTCTGTTATATGTTGCTAATTTCATCTGTTTTATTTTTATTTTTTTATTAATTTTATACTTTGATGTATATTTTAACATGCTTTTATTTTCTATGCACTCTCTAAAGCACTTTGTGACAGTCCCTGTGTTCCAATTTCCATACTTCCCTACTATTTAGTATGCCAAAAAAAAGATGTAGGATGTCCGAATACATGCAAGTCAATTGTAGTATGCTGAAAATACATAAATGCCCCACTTACTCCAATAGCATTTTGGAGTATTCGTCTTCATTCTTGACATTTCTCAACATAATGAAAAAAAAAACTTCCTTATCTGATTTTTTTTCTCTCCTGTCTGTGGCCCTAAAACTCTTCTGTACTTTAGTATGTAGTGTAGTAAAAAGACTAAAACTCTTCTGTACTTTAGTATGTAGTGTAGTAAAAAGACTAAAACTCTTCTGTTCTTTAGTATGTAGTGTAGTAAAAAAAAAAAGAGTATGTGATTTGGAACGTAGGGCCCGTCTGTGAAAAGTGCTATATAAATAAATGTTACTTACTTACTACTTTGGGTGATGAAGATATTTGAGAGATGCTGAAGAATCCTCCTTTTGTCTTCAGTGTGAAGGGAAGGTAATACACAGGGGAGGAAATGACTTGTTTATTGTATACAGTAGGACCCCTGGACTATGGCCAAACCCATCAGCACTCAACATACCCTTATTTGAACATGTCTTTCAAAAAGGAGAATTAAAAAAGGTATTTGTCCCCTCCTTCTTAAATTGAGAAAGAGAGAAATATAGAGAGAGAGAGAGAGAGAGAGAGAGAGAGAGAGAGGGAGAGAGAGAGAGAGAGAGAGAGAGAGAGAGAGAGAGAGAGAGAGAGAGGAGCGAGAGCAAGAGAGGGAGAGACGAGTGAGAGGGAGAGAGAGAGAGAGAGAGAGGAGCAAGGGAGAGAGAGAGAGAGAGGGAGAGAGAGAGAGAGGATCGAGAGCAAGAGAGAGGGAGAGAGAGAGAGAAAAAAAAACTTATGAGGAACTTACAATTTAAAGTTTAATTGACGACAAAGGAGCATATGTTCATCTTCTGTACATCACCAAATGTTGAATAAAACCCTTAGACCTTAGATAAAACAGCATTTGAAAAACACCTCAGGCTCAACTTAAAAGCTTTGTTAGCTTGCCCTCAATGGTATTTTCTTCTAAATGAATAAAGGTTAAAATGTCACAATAATTTCAGAGAAGTACCTTGAATGGCCTTTTGTGTCTGAATTGCAACATTCAACAAGCCAAAAAAAAACTCTTATTGAGAAGGAACTGCTGCAGCGTTATCTGTCACACTATCAGCTGAGTCATGGAGGGATACAGATCGGTAGAAATACTTCTGCTTGGAGCATGACTTGGTAGAGTCAACCCAAAACCAAATGTTCCTGTTTCTATGTTTTGTTTCCATCTGTCAAGGAGATAAAATAATAAATAATAATAATAATAATAATAATAATAATAATAATAATAATAATAATAATAATAATAATGATGATGATGATGATGATGATGATGATGATGATGATGATGATGATGATCATAATAATAACGATAATAATTGATAGTGTTATAGTGTTTTTTTTTGTCGGGCACTCAAAGGCACTTGAATACATCTAACTACATTAAAATTATGTAGTGATATGTTGAGCAGTATGACCTGTGTGTTTTTGAGAGAGAGAGAGAGAGAGAAAGAGAGAGAGAGAGAGAGAGAGAGAGAGAGAGAGAGAGAGCGCTTGTGGTGTAGTGGTAAGACCCCCCCTCCCCACCCCCATAGAGTCTCAGTCCTCTTCACAGCAGACCCGGGTTAGAATCCAGCCCGGGTCGTTCTCTGCATGTCATTCCCCTCTCTGACCCATTTCATCTCTGTCTATCTGCACTATGAATAAAACATTAAAAAAGCCAAAAAAGTCTCTTAAAAAAGGGAATGTACTGAACAAGAGCAGCACAAGCTCTGTTTCTTGGTAATTAAACTTTACATCAGCTGTCACCGTTTCTGAGAAGAAGCAAGAAGCCAGGGGCGTAAACAACACACACACACACACACACACACACACACAACCACACACACACACACACACACACACACAAAACACACACACACATAAAACCCACAAACAACACACACATCACACCCACACACACACACACACACACACACACACACACACACACAACCACACACACACACACACACACACACACACACACACACACACAACCACACACACACAACCACACTTAATATGCATGATAAGGAGTATATGTGAGTGTGCTTGTGGTCAATGAAGCCTGCATGTCTTAATTTAGAGATTACCCAGATAACCTGATACATGATATGAATTAACACCCACACACACACACACACACACACACACACACACACACACACACACACACACACACACACACACACACACACACACACACACACACACACACACACACACACTCTCTTAGACCTAAGCATTCATTTGAACTTTTCAGTAAACCAGTTAAAATGCTGTAATTTTGTTACAAGAAATGTCATTAACTTTACTAAGTTACATTTCTGATTCAGTACAAACTATTTTTTAAATTAAACCAAAATCAATATATTTTCTTTAATCATAAGACAAAACTTAACTAAATGTAGGTCATTCAATAATATTATTTTGTTTTGTGCATTTTAAGAACAAGTGCATATGTCTAAATATAATTTAATTTGTAAAGATCAAAGCCGTAAAGGCACAGAAAATAATTCAAAATAATATTTGTGGGTGTTGAACTAAATCTGATTCAAAATATTAGATTGATACATATTAAAGATGCTTAAAATAATACAAATTATAAATCAAAACAGTGAAAACTGGGCTCCAGGTTTTGTCTTTAATTTTAAGCCTTTATTGTAAGATATAAGAGAGACAATTCATCATTTAAAAAATAGCAATCATATTGCAGCAATAACACAGCTAGATACAACAATTATAGATGTGTTGAAAAAAAATCCCCTCACAAAAGAAATCACATTATCGTGAGATTTTAAAGCAAAACATGAATGCACATTTTTTTTGTAAATTATAATAAAACAAGATTTAAAAAAAAGTAGAAAATCACATAATAGACCAGACCCACCCTATGTGTCGGGGTGCAAAACAAAGAAAACAAAGTCTGGCCCGTGGTCGTTCTCTGCATGTCATTCCCCTCTCTGCCCCATTTCACCTCTGGCTCTACAAACTGTCTAATTAAAAGCATAAAAATGCTGGAAAATGATCTTTAAAAAAAAAATCCAGTGATACAAAATCAACAGATTTATATTCTTTGACTCTCAAATGAAGATGTTTGGGGTACAGGTGTAGCAATGTAATATACAGTTTTTAAAAAACAATAAAGTTACTAAGTTACAAAGTGTTAAAAAATATTTGTTTTGTGTAAAAAGGTATAAAATCACATGACAGACCAGCCCCACCCTATGTGTCGGGTGCAAAAAAAAAGAAAACAAAGAATTATTAACTATATAATCAAACGGGTTGCCCTCGTGGTGTATTGGTAAGAGTAAAGAGATAAGAGTCATTCCCCTCTCTGCCCCATTTCATCCCTTTCTCTACAAACTGTCTAATAAAAGCATAAAAAAGCCCCAAAAATTATCTTGAAAAATCAGCAAAAAAAAATATATAAAGGCCTATATATATTTGTTCTGCCAGCGGTAGCAATATAATATACGGTTATATTCTTAATAAAGTTACAAAAGTGGTTTACATGGTTGAAGCAGGAATAAAAAAGATCATGAGGCAAATAGGCACATAGCAATCAAGCAACTGAAATAATACAAAAATAAAATGGATTAAAATACTCAATAATATATGATTAAAAAATAAACAATGTTAATATTTTTTGATGTGAGAATAACCTTCATCACTGCCTGACTGTCTGTCTCAAGGACCACGGGTTAGAATCCAGCCCGGGTCGTTCTCTGCATGTCATCCCCTTATCTGCCCCATTTCATCTCTGTCTCTACACACTGTCTAACAAAAAGCATAAAAATGCAGCAAAAACTATCTTAAAAAAATATGTACACCAACGGCATAATTTACAATAATTAAACCCGCTTTTACTTTATACTAAAATATTATGAGATGTACGTTTCTCTAGAACCACTTCCATGTTTTAATAATTTCCAAAATGTTATAGGCTAATACTAATTATAATAAATTAAAAATACAAAAAACAACTATAAAAAAATAAAAATTAACTTAATTTATCCAGTTCTTTTTTTAACACTCTCCCCCACACCCAATTTCTTTGCATCTCCATTCTATTAAAATCCAGAATCATATGACTGTATCAAACATACATTTCAATGGTTCCTCTAACAAAATTAAAATGTTTACAAATAATAAAAGTAAAGATTAAAGGCATAATATTATTACAGTAAATTGAATATTGACAAAAAAGTAACATGAAGCATAAAACATGCTTACAACATATCACCACTTCTAATACACACATTAAAGGTGCACTTTGGGGAGAGGGTCGCCAAAGAAGGCAGGTTCCCAAATGCTCTTAAGTGCCTTCTTTGGAGAAGGGAAAGAGGGAAAAGTTTGGTGGGAGCTGTCACACCGGTCGTGCTGAAACTGAATAAATCGATGCCAGGCGGATCGATCACCCACCTCTTTATCAGCGCATAAGTCACACCACCCCCGTGGTCACCCCCGAAAGGCCACGCATGTATAGTGTGTGTGTGGGGGTGTGTGGGTGCGGGGTGGAAAAGTGTATCCAAGAGTAATCAAGCCCATTAGCGCATATATACCCCGTGGATAGGCACACAATGTGAGAGTGGAAGAAAGCGGCAGCAAAAGAAACAAGCGGGCACCGTCGTTTACCGCGGAGGAGATGGGCGTCTTAGTGGACGAGGTCTGGCAGCACCGGGCAGTTTTATTCGGGGGAAAAGGGGCAAAAAGAACATCACAGTGAAGAACCGTGTTAGGCAGGCCATAGCCGAAAAGATGTCCCCCTCCAGCCCATGTGGCCTGCGTGACTGGCGTGCTGTGAGGAAGAAGTGGCAGGAGTTCCAGAACCAAACAAAAAGGAAGAGTGCGAAGGTTTCACTAATCAATCTCCCTTCGTTGCAGGTGATGCAGACGCCCAGTAAAGACAGCGGGGAAACCCCCCCCCCCATATGGTTTCAATAAACTACTTTGGTTTCCTTTTCAACCATGTATTGTGTGGATCATTTTGCATTGAAATGAGAGTGTCAAACCTATAGCAACAAAAACTCCCAGGCAATTTGTAATTTAAGCGTAGGTTAATGCCGTGTGCGTATAGTGCGCCCTTTCAACAGCATTCCAGTGCCAGACTTTCAGGTAAAGCACTCGGACACTGCAGCAATACTCATAGTGTGCAGGACGTTACATGTAGCCTACATCTGCTGGTTCTGTTTATTTATTTCAGCCTTCAGGCCTGAGAGTTGATATGGGTGATGTGTGGTGGTTGTGGGTTTATGGTTTAGTGATCAGTGCTTGGTGGTAAAGGGGTAGGGGCTGGGGGTTGTTGGACCTCAGAAGAGGTTGATATGTTCTTAAAACCCGCAGCCAGAAGCTGCATCTCCGGGCTGAAGGAAAAATTGCATATGTGTGGAGACACCAGAGTGATCAACCGTTGGATCTCCGCACGGCCGGAGTCGGTACTTTGCCTGGACGGCCCGGTCTGAAAGCACGTCCAGTGGGGAGAAGTGCCGACACACGTATGCATTTATGTAAACCGTCTGGCTTCGCGCCGGCGAGGCTGTTGTATTGCAGCCATGGTTTCTCACACGCGGACTTTGGCAACGCCTTTATAGCAGGTGGAGCCGCTCTGGATGAGGTTCAGCTGAGTTCAATTAAATCTGTTTCCTTGATATCTGTCAAATGCCACAGGGTTGTGGATATTTTTTTGTGTAGTACTATAAACTCACATGTGTGTGGAAAACGTAAACGTGTAATTCATTAAAACATTTTTTTCTCTACTATTAGTTTATGTTTATTGCGCCAGGTCCGCATTGAACATTGTTTTATTATTTCGAAAAGTGGAGGAAATAAATTTCCCTGACGCGGCATGATCACTGATGATTTGGTCGCTAAGAAGGTTGAAAGAGTGGGTCAGCGCCGTCGTACAGTTCCATCTTAGTGAAAGTACTACTTTCGCTAAGAACGAATCTGGGAAACGCATTCTTCTTTCACAGCGTTCTTAAGAGCGCTCCAAAGAAGTACTTAGCCCAAAGAGGCTCTTAACGAATCTGGGAAACGCGGCCATTAAAGGTGCACTAGGCAGTTTCAGGGGATGGGGATTTGTTTACAGGGTACAAGATATTCTTATGTTAAGCCTTATTCTGATCAAACCACTCATTTTAGGTGCGTTAGATTTGTTCCAGTTGAAAGCTAATAATTTCAGGGACGCTAGTGGTGTAGTGGTTAGAGCGCCCGCCCTTAGAAGCAGCAGACCACGGGTTAGAATCCAGCCCGGGTCGTTCTCTGCATGTCATTCCCCTCTCTGATCCGTTTCATCTCTGTCTCTACACACTGTCTAATACAAATGCCGAAAAATTATCTTAAAAAAATAAGCAAAAAACTACATAGGCTACATAATTTTTTTTTGCCAGAAATAGAGCCATATCAACAAACTCATATACATGGTTGAAAGAGGACTAAGAAATGTCATTAGGCAACGAGGGACATACAAACCAAGCAACTAAAATGATACAAAAATAAAATGTATTAAAATACTCAATAATATATGATTAAAAAAACAATGGTAATATTTTTTGATGTGATAATAACCTTCATCACTGCCTGACTGTCTGTCTGTCTGTCTCACGGACCATGGGTTAGAATCCAGCCCGGGTCGTTATCTGCATGTCATCCCCTTATCTGCCCCATTTCATCTCTGTCTCTACACACTGTCTAACAAAAAGCATAAAGATGCCAAATAAAATTATTAAAAAAATTATGTACACCAACAAACTTGTACAGAATCTAAGGGGGAAACTTTTTTTCATCAGCATTATTTTCTACAATAATTAAACCCGCTTTTACTTTATACTAAATCATTATGAGATGTAAGTTTATTTAGAACCACTTCCACGTTTTATTAATTTCCAAAATGTTATAATAATAATAAAAAAAAAAAATAAAGTGAAGAAAGTGGTTTACATGGTTGAACCAGGACTAAACAATTTAAGGAGGCAATGAGAGGCAACACATAAAGATCAAACAACTGAAATAAGACAAAAATAATATATGATTTAAAAAAAATGTTTTGATGTGAGATTAACATTCATCACTGCCTGACTGTCTGCCTCTCATTTTTAAGATCAAATTAGAACATGTGCATATTAAAGGTATAGTTCAGTATTTTTGAAGTGTGGTGGTATGCTGTACTTATGCATAGTTATTCTCTTACCTTATGGAGATGGTGATCAGTGCAGTCACTATAAGGAGTTTGGGGGAGACGTGGCTGTAGCAGAAGTCAGCATTGTACCGTTGCAGAGGGGGCCAGGGGAAAAACAGCTGCACGAGTTGACACAGTAATACATGGCCGAACTACGCTTGAAAAAAAGTGCAAAAATAAACGTCTGTCTGCCGATCAGGTGCAGCCTATCTGTCCAATAATCAGCAGTGAAAAGATCCAGAATTTAGTGAACAATTGCACGGATATTTACTTTTTTAGGAATTAATTTATATACAGTACGTGGCAAAAACAGAAAAAAAAAAAAGTTTTTCTGCTGGCC
>CM049399.1:35312500-35317500 GCA_026929865.2 Hyperoplus lanceolatus | reverse complement strand
TTTGGTCTTGGGGTCGGTTTGTGGGGTTTTGTTGGAGAGAGAGGGAGAGAGGGAGGGAGAGGGAGAGAGAGAGGGAGAGAGAGAGGGAGAGGGAGAGAGAGAGAGAGAGAGAGAGGAGAGGGAGGGAGGGAGAGGGAGAGAGAGAGGGAGAGAGGGAGAGAGAGAGATGGGGAGAGAGAGGGGGAGAGGGAGAGGGAGAGAGAGAGAGATGGAGAGGGAGAGAGGGAGAGGGAGAGGGAGAGGGAGAGGGAGAGGGAGAGGGAGAGGGAGAGGGAGGGAGGCAGACAGGCAGGCAGACACACACACACAGAAAGGCAGACATGCATGGTGAGAAAAAATAATAATTTCAAGTACTGGTCAATTTTTTTAGGATTTTTATCTATTTATCTTCCATAACATGTCTTCTTTCATACTAGTATAAATCAAAAGGTCCAACATGTACATTCAGGTGTTTATTTGACTAAACCTTGTCTGTTTGCGTCTGTATATTTCTCCTATACAACCATCTTTAACGGACATTATCTCAACAGTGTTTTTCTTTTCAATACTCTGAACCAAAAATCTCAACTTCTAAAGCACTTACATCGACTAAACTTTCCATAATCATTCTCAGCACTATTCTGAAGGTTATTACAGAAGGATTTGTTCATATGTTGTTAATCGTCTGATTTATGAGACATTTTGTTATTCAAAACATGCATTTTTATGACCTTCATAGTATTTTTCCATCTGTGAAATGAAACTGTCCAGTAAAAACGTTGGACGCTAATATGTTTCAAAAATTAAAGGCAGATTTGAACTCTGGCTTTATCCAACATCTAGGTAAGGTGGTTTCCTCCACGCCGCAGGTCTCAGTGCCCAGCCATGTCTCCTTAGTGATAGTGTATGTGTGAGTGTGTGAGTTTGTTTGTGTGTGTGTGTGTGTGTGAGTGTGTATGTATTTGTGTATGTCTCTGTGCATGTCTATGGGGGTGGGAGGGTGATTGGGTTATTTTCATTTTCCTTTGCTGTTTTTATCTGTATTTTTCAGTTGTTTTTATTCGCTGTAAGGCACTTTGAGCTACTCTTGAGCATGAAAAGCGCAATATAAATAAAAATTGATTGGTTGATTGATTGATCTAGATGTTTATTGATTGATTGGTTGATTGATTGATCTAGATGTTTTGTTATTAAAGAGACACAAATGTACACATAATATGGTCAGATATTGCCAATTTAAAATGTAATCTAACATTTCTGAAAACAAAATGTAATACAAAAAACAATCGTTTTAATGTCAATAATCAACTGGCAAAGTTTCATGATGCTATCTATAAGTTAAAAATGCTACCCATTCATCTGCACCTATAAGTGGTAAATAGTTGTACTTTTTTCGGTGTATAACTACCCTAACAAACCAAAAATAAAAACAAACCCACCGGTAGCCGTTAACAGACATCACCAGTGAGTGAATATGGCTAACTGTGCCTTTTATTAACGAACTACAACGTAGACACACCATTACACATTTTAAAATCACTAACATTGTCGAGGGACAGAATCCAATGCTAATGTTAACAAACGGTGATTTAGCCAGCGAGCTATAATGCTAATCCTACCTTTTACATCGTCGTTCAGTAGATCCAGTCCTCTCCGTATCAATGACGCAGACATAGTTATATAATGACGTAATTCATATATCTAATTAACTAATTTTATAACGTGAAGGTTTTGTTGTAATTACAGAAAACTGCAAAGATATGGATTTAACTTGTCTTCTGACTGGCAACCGGCAACGTGTGGCTACATCAACATCCGGTGAGGTACTACTACGGTGTAACCTTTAAAAGGGAACGGATTGGAAAACAGATACAAATGTGTAAAGTTCCTACCTGGTGACTTTTTAGTTCCTATGCCCAAACTACAGTGTTTAAACCACTGCCGCTGCTGCTGTAAATAATAATACTAATAATCATGAATGTGTGATTTTATTTTATTTTGATGATAATACACGTTAATTGTATAGCAGTTTTCATTAAAATAAACATAGAAATAGCCTATAGAAAATATACAAAATAGAAAGGACATGCATGTATTACAAGAAAAAGGGAAGTTACTGCACAACCGCGCCATAAATAAAAGGAAGAAGAAGAAGTAGTGTCATAACATTGTGCTGTTGATTGTTCCATTGTTATGTTTTGTCTCTCTAGTGTGTATTTTTCTCTATTTTATATGTTCATTCTAATTCTATTTAAATGTAAAGCAGTCTTGTAATGAATGGAAAATCAATACACATCGGACCTTAAACATTAAAAAAAAACATGTTTTGTACAGACTTCTTACAATTGAATCACATAGGAGAGAGAGAGAGAGGGAGGGAGAGAGAGAGAGGGAGAGAGAGAGAAAAAAAGAGAGAGAGATACAGAGAGAGAGAGGAAGAGAGAGAGGGAGAGAGATATAAAAAAGAGAGAGAGATACAGAGAGAGAGAGAGAGAGAGAGAGAGAGACTACTCATAATTGAATCACCAAATTGTCCTGAATACATTTTTATACAATAGTGTGAAAGCACTTTTTTTTGTTTTTAATCTTTGCTAACTTTATCGTCAGGTCCCAAGTGAAAAGGGAAGTGGGCCTTTAAAATCACTGCCTTCCTCTTTTAGTTCGAGGTTTCCATCTGTATAGTACGGTAGAGTCCATTACTGGGTACTAAAGTTACGTTTATTTAGCCTACGATAGCACACATATAATGTTTTATGGATAGAATTACAGCATTTTTTTTGTGTACTCTTTTTCCAAACTGAGGGAGAAGCCATCTTGTCGAACTGGTGAGTGAATTTATATGATAAAGGAATTATTATTATTATTATTATTATTATTATTATTATTATTATTATTATTATTATTATTATTATTATTATTATTATTATTATTATTATTATATAACATGATTTATACAGGGGATGTACACTGTCACATATGTCTCAATTGTATCCAAATGTGTTAGTAAAGTAAATTCAAGCACCCGCCATTTTATGCACACTTGGAGTTACACATTTCCACTTTATTGAATAATTCTATCATCATAAATCAAAACTAAATTATTTTGAGGAACCTGGAACCAAAACGTGAGACTAGAATATGTTTGTGTAAACCAAACTGTGGGCCCTGCTGCTGTAAACAACAACAACAGTGAAACAGTAACTTTTCAGGAAGCTTTCTAACTTCAAACAGTGTTCCAGGAATCACATTTTACTGTGAGGAAAGTTTGATCAGTCAATTTTACAACAACAGTTGTGATTTGACCAGCAGGGGGCTCCAAAGTAAAATGTATCTTATTCTACACACACACACACACACACACACACACACACACACACACACACACACACACACACACACACACACACACACACACACACACACACACACACACACACACGCACACACACATCCCCTGCGTTCCAGATATCATACTCTTTCTTTTTTCTATTCTACATACTACATCTGACCATAAAAATAATATAGTTAGGATGCAGTAGGCCTACTATTGGGACGTACTTTACTCTCTTATTTCATCATAACATGGCGCCTTGATCTTGCCTCTTGCTTTTATATCCGTCTCATCCCCGTTTATTTTCATATGGAGGCTCCGTCGATGTGACGTCACTTCACGTGCGCACTGGATTGTGGGTCAGAATCGCCCCAAATAGCATGCAGTTTTCAACACTAACAATCTTGGTCGGATGCAGTAGGACATCCGGGTACTTCTAACCATACTAAATCTGGCCACAAGAATTGGGACATCCTAAATCTTTCTTCTATCATACTAAATATTAAATAGTATGGGGACTGGAACGGGAAATGTGGGCTTCCCCGTGACCCAACCTCGAATAAATGGTTGATGATGAGCTGAGAAGTTTTCTTATTTTATTTTTTTAAAATTATTTTTGGGAATTTTCAAGCTTTATTCAACCGTTTTGTAGAGACAGAGATGAACTGGGGTCAGAGAGGGGGAATGACATGCAGAGAACGACCCGAGCTGGATTCTAACCCGGGTCTGCTGTGAAGAGGACTGAGACTCTATGGAGGGGCGGGGTGGGGGGAAAGGGGGGGGGGGGGGGGGTTTAACCACTGCAACACTAGCGCATTTTAAGGGTGAACAGTTGTGTGTGTTGAATGGTTATTTAAAGGCCTTTTTAAAGTGTAATTTTGGAAAGCACACACTTCTGCTACTTCATCTTTATCATTACATCGTGCTAGTGACTTCAACAAGGTGACATTTTGACTGAAACTAAGCATTTTTAACAATTGTGAAGTGTGTTAAAGTGAAGTGACACACACAGACACACACACACACACACACACACACACACACACACACACACACACACACACACACACACACAGATAAACACACACACACACACACACACACACACACACACACACACACACACACACACACACACACACACACACACACACACACAGTAAAAGGGAACGGAAAGTTTAAAAAAAAAAAAGTGCCGGGGATTCCACCTCTTTGTTTCACACCTCATGAATCTTTGATCATGTGTCACTCACACTCTGTCGTCAGGGAAACCACACAGCAGCCACCACACAGGTTTTTTTTTGTCATTTGTACTCAGAAGAGCGTTTCCTATCCTATCTGTCCATACGTCACTTTAGAAGTTGAGTATAGCTTGTCGAAAGGGGAAAACAGTTTTACGGTGCATTCTGAATGAATTTACAGAAAATCGAAACGACTTATCGATCAGTTTGAATCGGATGTAAGTGGAGGACGGTCGTGTAAAGGGGGAATAGCTGCCCCATAGAACAACACAGGACAGGTACGTACTTGTTTAAACTTACAATTGTTTTATTTTAAACATTTTTTGGGGGCATTTTGTTGGTTGATTAGACAGTTTTGAGAGAGAGAGAGAGAGAGAGATGAAATGGGGTCAGAGAGGGGAATGACATGCAGTCAACAACGGGTCTGCTGTGAAGAGGACTGAGACTCT
>CM049399.1:35300000-35305000 GCA_026929865.2 Hyperoplus lanceolatus | reverse complement strand
GGACGTTGGTAGGGCTTTTAGTATGTAGTATATACATGTTGAGTATGTAGGAGGGAGGACGTTAGTAGGGCTTTTAGTATGTAGTATATACATGTTGAGTATGTAGGAGGGAGGACGTTAGTAGGGCTTTTAGTATGTAGTATATACATGTTGAGTATGTAGGAGGGAGTACGTTGGTAGGGCTTTTAGTACGTAGTATAATACATGTTGAGTATGTAGGAGGGAGGACGTTAGTATAGGCTTTTAGTATGTAGTATATACATGTTGAGTATGTAGGAGGGAGGACGTTGGTAGGGCTTTTAGTATGTAGTATATACATGTTGAGTATGTAGGAGGGAGGACGTTAGTAGGGCTTTTAGTATGTAGTATATACATGTTGAGTATGTAGGAGGGAGGACGTTGGTAGGGCTTTTAGTATGTAGTATAATACATGTTGAGTATGTAGGAGGGAGGACGTTAGTAGGGCTTTTAGTATGTAGTATATACATGTTGAGTATGTAGGAGGGAGGACGTTGGTAGGGCTTTTAGTATGTAGTATATACATGTTGAGTATGTAGGAGGGAGGACGTTAGTAGGGCTTTTAGTATGTAGTATATACATGTTGAGTATGTAGGAGGGAGGACGTTGGTAGGGCTTTTAGTATGTAGTGTATACATGTTGAGTATGTAGGAGGGAGGACGTTAGTAGGGCTTTTAGTATGTAGTATATACATGTTGAGTATGTAGGAGGGAGGACGTTAGTAGGGCTTTTAGTATGTAATATATACATGTTGAGTATGTAGGAGGGAGGACGTTGGTAGGGCTTTTAGTATGTAGTGTATACATGTTGAGTATGTAGGAGGGAGGACGTTGGTAGGGCTTTTCGACAGCCCAGATGTCTACCTAGGTGAGCGTACCCATGACAAAGGCATTAAGAAAAAATATATTAAAACAACATTATTTGGGGCGCCCTTAGCTCAGTTGGTAGGGCCCCCCCCCCCCCATGGGCCTTGGCCAGCAGCGGACCCGGGTTGGATTCCAGCCCGCGGTCATTCTCTGCATGTCACTCCCCTCTCTGCCCCATTTCACCTCTGTCTCTACACTATCAATAAAGCAAAAAAATGCCAAAAAAATATCTTAAAAAAAAAAAAAAAAACATTCTTTGCACTGATGGTCTCGGTTTGCTGTTACATGTCATTTACAATCATCAGAGGAACAATGAGACTGTTTCGGAAATAATTAAAAGTTCCTCGTAGCGACTTTAATTGAGTACAAATTTGACAGGAGCTAAAGAAAATAAAAAAATGCCCAGAAAGGGTGTAGATGCGGTTGTGGTTAACGGTAGTAATTACACTTCTGCGTAATGCCTTATAATGAGATAGTGTTAGATAACAAATTTTCACAGAAACCGACACACTCCTAAACGGTCAAACTCATAAATTAAATGTCAACCACTCATCTGTGGCATAAATATGAAAATGTTACAAGATCATAAAAAGTTTGTAATTGCTACGGGGGGGGGGGGAGATTGATGTGTGTGTACGTGTGTGTGAGTGTGTGTGTGTGTGTGTGTGTGTGTGTGTGTGTGTGTGTGTGTGTGTGTGTGTGTGTGTGTGTGTGTGTGTGTGTGTGTGTGTGTGTGTGAGAGTGTGTGTGTGTGTATGTGTGTGTGAGTGTGTGTGTGTGTGTGTGTGTGTGTGTGTGTGTGTGTGTGAGTGTGTGTGTGTGTGTGTGTGTGTGTGTGTGTGTGTGTGTGTGTGTGGTGTGGTGTGTGTGTGGTGGGTGTGTGGGTGTGTGTGTGTGTGGTGGGTGTGGTTGTTTGTGTGTGAGGGTGTGTGTGTGGTGTTGTGTGTGGTGGTGGTTGTGTGGGGTGTGGTGTGTGGGGTGTGTGTGTGAGTGTGTGTGTGTGGTGTGTGTGTGTGTGTGTGTGTGTGTGTGTGTGTGTGTGTGTGTGTGTGTGTGTGTGTGTGTGTGTGTGTGTAAATTCCCTGTCAACTTCAAGTGTTTCAAAATGTTCATGGTTTCGTGTTTTCGCTTGGATCCATGTGTGTACTTCTCCCGAATTGCTTAAAGGTGCAGTCAGTGATTCTGGAGAACGCTTGTTGTCAAAATCACTTTTTGTCATAAATCAGTGAATATCTCCTCATGATCCACTACCTGTCTGTACTGAGTGAATATCTCCTCATGATCCACTACCTGTCTGTACTGTGTGAATATCTCCTCATGATCCACTACCTGTCTGTACTGTGTGACTATCTCCTCATGATCCACTACCTGTCTGTACTGAGTGAATATCTCCTCATGATCCACTACCTGTCTGTACTGAGTGAATATCTCCTCATGATCCACTACCTGTCTGTACTGAGTGAATATCTCCTCATGATCCACTACCTGTCTGTCTGCTACCTGTCTGTACTGTGTGTGCGCTGAGAAAATAAATCCCGTGTTAATACACAGCCTAGACTCTGTGGACGGACATGTAGACAAAGGGAATGTCTACAAAGGGGGCCCACTGTAGCTATAGCAACATGCTCGTTTCCATCCCCCCCCCCCCCCAACACACACACACACACACACACACACACACACACACACACACACACACACACTCTTTCATTCACACACACACACACACACACACACACACACACACACACACACACACACACACACACACACACACACACACACACACACTCTCTTTCATTCACACACACACACACACACACACACACACACACACACACACACACACACACACACACACACACACACACACACACACACACACACACACTGTCTTTCACACACACACACACACACACACACACACACACACACACACACACACACACACACACACACACACACATACACACAATGGACAAGTAGCAGATTGTGAGGAGATATTCACTGATTTTGACAAAAAGCGATTTTGACAACAAGCGTTCTCCAGAATCACTGACTGCACCTTTAAGTAATTCTTCTATAGACATAGAAGCTTCCAGTGTTTTGGAGAAGAACACAGATGGGTCCAAGCGAAAAAGGCAAGGCTACTGTCAATCTATCACGCAATGAAAGACAGATATAAATAAAAGAGACCTGTCTGGTTAAATGTTCAAGGCCGGTATCATGGGCAATGCAAAGTGTCAAACCACTTGAGATCAGAGGGTGTTATTACTTACATGGAAGTTTATTTTGGGCTTTTCTATGAGCTGGACATGTAGCAAAATACCTGAAATTCAAGGTTCCCTTTTTAAAGCTATAGTGTGTAACTTTTGACGCCGGCATGAGAAATTCTGAGTAATTACAACAACACTGTCGGTGCATTGCCATCTACATGAGGTAAAGCCTTCAGTGATGGCGCATGGATTTTATACCTTCTGCTGTACGTCCAGGTTTTTTTTTTTCTTAGCAGTAGAGTCAACAACTGAAACATTTCTTGGGCTCTTCTTGGGGATTTTTCTGAGCTCCTGCACCAGTGACTTTACAGTATATGTGGGTATTTATCAGCTTCACCTTCGATGGGCATTGATGTGTGTTAAAGGGACACTGTGTAACATTTGAAGTAATGTATTAGCTAAAATCAATATCCTCATTCATAAATATGTCCTCATTGGTGTAAAATCACCTCTGCCAATAATCTGAAGTATCCTCCTGAGCGGAGAATTACAAATATTAATATTCCATTTTGTACATTGCGCAGGCAGGTCTTATGGAGGAATCCATGTTTTTGGAATGTCATCAGGTGCATTGTTTATAATTTAGAATTGTTCTTGTCCTTGAAGGTCACTGTAGCTTCTGTTATTATTCTAAAGGGTTGGGGTTACCCAGGGAGCGTTGCATTCTAGAACTTTGTAGAACTTTCTTGATGATGTCATATTACACACTGCACCTT
Source organism: Hyperoplus lanceolatus (assembly GCA_026929865.2). Taxonomy (NCBI): domain Eukaryota; kingdom Metazoa; phylum Chordata; class Actinopteri; order Uranoscopiformes; family Ammodytidae; genus Hyperoplus; species Hyperoplus lanceolatus. Next base: position 35,301,124 of record CM049399.1, on the reverse strand, counting down.
TAAATGACTGTATAAGTCAATTGCTACATTGAAATCAGTCTTTCCTCATCTCCCCTCTCAAGTTCCCACACTCCAGAGGGGGTCAGAGCGCAGGGTCAGCCATAGTACAGACAGACAGACAGACAGACAGACAGACAGACAGACAGACAGACACACTCCAGAGGGGGTCAGAGCGCAGGGTCAGCCATAGTACAGCGCCCCTGGAGCAGTTTGGGGGTGAAGTGTCTTGCTCAAGGACACAATGGTAGAGAGAAAGTACACAGACCTCATGGTTACTGGTCGGCTCCTCTTCCTCTAGGCCATAAGATTGATACTGGGTTGATACATGTTGACGTTTAAAAGCTGCAACTACATTTCCCACTGATGTAATGGTGTACTGTTGCTTTAAGAGGATGTATTCTTCAGTTCAGCTTCCCCTTTCCTTCACAAGTGAGAATGAATTGACATATATAAAAGGTGACATGTCGAATATAACAACTTCCCTATTACTAGCACAAGAGCCTGTCAAGTAAAAAGACAAAATAAAATACAGTAAAATGTCAGACACAAGGCCATTCAAAGTGCTTTACAGGGGCAAGATTACAATACACAATACACATTAGAGAAGTGAATGAATACAACATTTAAAAGCGAATGAATAGAAATAGAACATTTAAATAAATAGAAAGAACGAAAGAAAGAAAGAAAGAAAGAAAGAAAGAAAGAAAGAAAGAAAGACAGACAGACAGACAGACAGACAGACAGAAAGAAAGACAGACAGACAGACAGACAGACAGACAGACAGACAGACAGACAGACAGACAGACAGACAGAGAGACAGACAGACAGACAGACAGAAAGAAAGAAAGAAAGAAAGAAAGACAGACAGACAGACAGAAAGAAAGAAAGACAGACAGACAGACAGACAGACAGACAGACAGACAGACAGACAGACAGACAGACAGACAGACAGACAGACAGAAAGAAAGAAAGAAAGAAAGAAAGAAAGAAAGAAAGAAAGAAAGAAAGAAAGAAAGAAAGAAAGAAAGAAAGAAAGACAGAAAGAAAGAAAGAAAGAAAGAAAGAAAGAAAGAAAGAAAGAAAGAAAGAAAGAAAGAAAGACAGACAGACAGACAGACAGACAG
>CM049399.1:35275000-35295000 GCA_026929865.2 Hyperoplus lanceolatus | reverse complement strand
TTGCCTTGCCTTGCCTTGCCTTGCCTTGCCTTGCCTTGCCTTGCCTTGCCTTGCCTTGGTTAATGCACAAAACATGTGTCAATTATCAACAGCCGTTCTTATATATTTAAATTTTAGTTTTTTGCTTTTTTATCAACAACGTTTTAATATTTTTTTTTGATTTTATTTTTAAATTTATTTTAATTTTCTTATCAACAACTTTTTAAATATCTCTTTTGTTTTTGTTTTTATTATTATTATTATTATTATCATTATTATTATTATTATTATTTTATTAACAGCTTTTAAAATATTCTGTTATTTAACTATTTTTAACAGCTGTATTTATATATATAAAATATATATATATATATATATATATATATATATATATATATATATATATATATATATATGTATATATATATATATATTTAATTTTTAATTTTTTTATTAACAGCTGCTTTTATATATTTTTTTTTGCACAGGATGAGAAGAAAGAGGAAGCATTGAGTGACACCCTACAGCTATAGTCCAGTCCTCACACCGTTACATCTTATCCAGGTTTTGAATCCAGCCGCCCGGGTTGGTTTTGAGCTCTCTACATGGAGAGATATAAGGAAACCCATCTGCTCTTCACTCTGATTCTCTCTCTGATGTGTGTCTGTGCAAACACACTGGACGATTCTCCTAAACTCCCAGAAAGTGAGTGTTTTTCTTTTGTTTTTTTATAATAATGGATTGGATTTATAAAGCGCTTTATTCCCTAAGGACTCAAAGCGCTTTACAGGGTTCCAGGTTCAATTCATTCACACACAGTCATACCGGTGGTGGTAAACTACGAGAGTAGACGGAAGCATGGCTGCCATTCAGCGCCAACGGCCCCTCAGACCACCACCTCAAACATACAGCAGTCATACACATTCACACCAGGCAAGGTGGGTGAAGTGTCTTGCCCAAGGACACAAAAACCATGACACAGGTGGCAGGGCGGGGATCGAACCGCCAACCCGCTTAACCACCTGAGCCACAGTCGCCCCACTGTTTATTGTTCTTGTTTTACTCTATGCAGCAGGATTCAAAAGTATTTTCAAACACAAAACAAACTTTAAACCTGCAGTGTGTAGAATTTTGGGTTTTATTTCCTTGCAGATTTTGTGGAAAGTAATTATAATATCCATAAGAACATTTAATTTAGTGCATAATAGCTGAAAAAAATGTTTTGAATTATTATTTTTTCCCTTAGAAAGGGTCTCATATATGTCCACATTTCTGCATATTTTGGACCAAGGCCTAGTGCCGCCATCTTGAAAGTGTCATAGTTGGAATGTCATCAGGTGCATTGTTTGAAATTTAGAATTGTTCTTGTCCTTGAAGGCCACTGTGGCTTCTGTTGTTATTCTAAAGGGGTGGGGTTACCCAGGGAGCGTTGCATTCTAGAACTTTCTAGAACTTTCTTGATGATGTCATATTACACACTGCACCTTTAATTCATATTTTCTCCACACCTCCTCACAGATCTGACCTGCTTCACTGACTTCAACCGAACGGCCACTTGTGTTTTGAAAAGTCCAAATGTGTCCGGCCGAGCAGACCATGTGTGCACACTACTAATGAAAAAGGAGAAGCGGTAAGTGCCACAGTCACAAAAGGGGGGTTATGTCTGTCTGTCTGTCCGTCCGTCCGTCCGTCCGTCCGTCCGTCCGTCCATCTATCTATCTATTTATCTATCTATCTATCTATCTATCTATCTATCTATCTATCTATCTATCTATCTATCTATCTATCTATCTATCTATCTATCTATCTATCTATCTATCTATCTATCCATCCATCCATCCATCCATCCATCCATCCATCCATCTATCTATCTATCTATCTATCTATCTATCTATCTATCTATCCATCCATCCATCCATCCATCCATCCATCCATCCATCCATCCATCCACCCACCGATCGATCTATCTATCTATCTATCTATCTATCTATCTATCTATCTATCTATCTATCTATCTATCTATCTATCTATCTATCTATCTATCTATCTATCTATCGATCTATCTATCTATCTATCTATCTATCTATCTATCTATCTATCTATCTATCTATCTATCTATCTATCTATCTATCTATCTATCTATCTATCTATCTATCTATCTAGTAGGATGTCCTAGAGTCCTTCAAGTATCCATTAGGTCGCTGGTTGGATCCAATTTCATGAAAATAATTTTTTTTTCTTGTTTTTTACAGCAGAGTGAAGTTCAACAGTTCCTGCGTGCTGGAGCCGGTAGATGTTTCCAGCCCAGAACTACAGACCTGCACCATGATCTTTCACAGAGACGAAACGGTGAGCCGGAGTCTAAGCCTTTTAGAAAACAAACATTATAGTTACTAGCCCTGTAAAGGGTCACTGTGTAGTTTCAGAGGAGGGGGGGTTTGTTTACATTCACAGAGCCTGCAGTTAGTTTACTAAACATATTTTCTCTACATGTAATTCTTAGTATTGAATAATTCTATCATCATAAATCAAATTATTTTGAGGAACCTGGAACCAAACGTAAGACTAGAATATGTTTGTGAACCAAACTGTGGGCCCTGCTGCTGTAAACAACAACAGTGAAACAGTAACTTTTCAGGAAGCTTTCTAACTTCAAACAGTGTTCCAGGGATCACATTTTCCCTGTGAGGAAAGTTTGTTTATTCAGTTATTATGAGAATATACCTTAGAAAATGATTAACTTCTCTGATACACACAAAGTTACACACTGCAGCTTCAAACCTGTTCATACACAGTATACTGCATGTTTTAAATTATTTAATTTATTTTTCAGTTTACATCGTATTCGGAATTGTCGATCTATCTGAGCTGTAACCATGGAGACCAGCGTTTGATCGTTTCCGACTGGATGCCGGCGAGTCACAGTAAGTAACAATGAAATACACACACACCAATAATAAACTGAATGCTAGTCATGATGACCTCAAACAAGTCGTGTGTGTGTGTGTGTTGTGTGTGTGTGTGTGTGTGTGTGTGTGTGTGTGTGCGTGCGTGTGTGTGTGTGTGTGTGTGTGTGTGTGTGTGTGTGTTTGTGTGTATGTGTGCGTGCGTGCGTGTGTGTGTGCATTGTGTGTGTGTGTGTGTGTGTGTGTGTGTGTGTGTTTGTGTGTGTGTGTGTGTGTGTGTGTGTGTGCGTGCGTGTGTGTCTGTGTGTGTGTGTGTGAAAAATAAATTCAGTGTTAATACACAGCCTAGGTTCTGTTGTTTGGCCCACCCTTTGCATTACCTTTGTTTACATGTGTGTGTGTGCGTGCGTGTGTGTGTGTGTGTGTGTAGTAAAGCTGAATCCTCCAGGGAAACCAGAAGTAAACTTGACCACGGTTTCCTGGATCGCCCAATCTGCCAAACGACAACGATTCAACCTTTACAAATTCCAACAGCAGTACAGACAGAAGGGCCAACCGTGGAATGTGAGCGTCTATTTTGTTTTTTATTTTAAAAGGTGCTCCGAGGGACTTTCAGTGTGTGTGTGTGTGTGTGTGTGTGTGTGTGTGTGTGTGTGTGTGTGTGTGTGTGTGTGTATCTAGCACCCCCCTTTGGACTAAAAGCAGTAGTGTTTTTACCACGCCAGCTGTTGTTCCTGGGTGAGCGTATATACCCCATGACAAAGGCATTAAGAAAAACTATATAAAAATAGCATTCTTTGCACTGATTGTCTCGTTTTGCTGTTACATGTAACTTATGATCATCAGAGGAAAAATTAGACTGTTTCAGAAATATTTAAAAGTTCCTCGTAGCACCTTTAATATTTAAATGCATATATGATTGATACAGTACATACAGTACGTATGATATCAACATCTAATTGAAAATAAATGTACATTATTTAAAAACTGTGCAAATTTTATATGATGTTTTACTTATTGTGTACTTGCAGGAAAAGCAGGTAAAATCCCTGCATTGTGAATGGGAGTGTGCCGTGGAGTTGGACAGAGATTTGCTGGTTCTAGGGGAAAGTTACGAGGCGCGCGTCCGAGTGCAGACTGACGTATATTGGGCCGAATCTACCTGGAGTGACTGGAGTCCCATTACTACATGGAAGTCCCTCATCGGACAACCCAAACCACCATCAGGTAAAGATAGTGTGTGTGCGTGCGTGCGTGCGTGCATGTGTGTGATACTGTAGTAAAACCAAAACCACAGTCAGGTAAAGATTGCCATCATGTGTTGACCCGCACTTTTATCCTAATTTCTCACTCTTTATTTACGAATTCATTGTCTATATGGTAAATGGACTCCACCTATACAGCTCTTTTCCCTGGTTTTTCACAGACTCAAAGCGCTTTACATTGTACACATTCACCCATTCACACACACATTCATACACCGATAGCAGCAACCACGCAGGGTGCAAGCTAACTATCGGGAGCAATTCGGGGTTCAGTGTCTTGCCCAAGGACACTTCGACATGTGGCGGGGAGGCGGGGGATCGAACCTCCGACCCTGCACTCCAGAGGCGACCTCCCTGCCCACTTCGCCACTGCCGGTGTCAATTTCAAATTCCTTCCATCGATTTGGTCTGTAAAGTGGGATACAAATAATATTCTTGCCTCTTTAAGGTGCTACGAGGAGCTTTTTAAACCTTTCTGAAACAGTCTCATATTCCTGCACTTGAGTCTAGAGATGGACGAATAGGTCCATGCGAATAGGGTGGCTTTCTTTTTTTTTGCGACCTGTTTTTTTCCAATCCTTGAAGTGTGTATTTTTAAGATTCTGCCAGGTGACAGGCTGAAACAATGGGCATTGTGGTTCATTTTTAACAGTTCACTACACATTTAGACTACTCTCCCTGCGTTCCAAATCACATACTCTTTCTTTTTTCTATTCTACATACTACATCTAAGAATCTAGCGAGCATGCAGTATGCTATAATTTGGGCATATACTTTTACCTTATTTATTATTCCAGTTTTGGAATGGCGTAGTAAAATCAATTCACCACAGATTTGGTCTATAAAGTGGGATACAGATGTTATGCTTGCCTCTTTAAGGTGCTACAAGGAACTTTTTAAATATTTCTGAAACAGTCTCATTTTTCCCTCTGATGATCATAAATTACATGTAACAGCAAACGAGACCATCAGTGCAAAGAAAGAATGCTATTTTTATATAGTTTTTCTTAATGCCTTTGTCATGGGTATATACGCTCACCCAGGAACAACAGCTGGCGTGGTAAAAACACTACCGCTTTTGTCCAAAGGGGGGCGCTAGAATTAACACAAACTGAAAGTTCCTCGGAGCACCTTTAAGTAACGGGCCTTTCTCTGTCCTGTGTGATAGACGGTCCTGGAGGTATTTTGGGCATCGCTGCGGGAGCAACAGTATTTGCCGCGTTCATGGTTGCCATTCTGTTAATGATCAACAAAACCACCTTGTAAGTAAAAACACACACACACACACACACACACACACACACACACACACACACTGACACTCACACACACACACACACACACACACACACACAAACACACACACTCACACACACACACACACACACACACAGACTCAAAAGTATTCTTTGTGATGACGTCTTTCTGTATTCCATGGATGGATGGATGGATGGATGGATGGATGGATGGATGGATGGATGGATGGATGGATGGATGGATGGATGGAGAGATAGATAGATAGATAGATAGATAGATAGATAGATAGATAGATAGATAGATAGATAGATAGATAGATAGATAGATAGATAGATAGATAGATAGATAGATAGATAGATAGATAGATAGATAGATGCTTTACTATCATGAAACTAACTCCCCACATTATATATTTATTTGGTGGATTTGGGTCTGCAGTTACAGAGGCCTTATATTACAACTTGAAAGTGTATTCTTTGTGATGACGTCTTTCTGTATTCCAGGGTTCACATAGTTTACCTGGGCAAGAGAATGATAGATCCCGATGTGCCCTCACCGGAGAAATCCTTCCTGAAGAACGCAGATTTCCAGGTGAGTTTATATAATTCATATTTGTCTTCATATCGTGGAGAACGCTTGTTGTCAAAATCACTTTATTTTGTCAAAATCAGAATTACTCCCATAAAAAACTTTCAAATTGTTTTCGAAGACCAGAACATTGAAAAAAGATCCACTTTCCATGATAAATTCAGTGGTATATGATAAAAAAACAATGGCGTGTAAAGGGTTAAGGTGTCATGAAATAATTATTTTAAATTCATTTTAAACATTTCTATAAAAAATAACTGAAAAAGGGGTTAATAACAAGCAGAAATCAACTTTACAAAGACCATTTTTTCATGATAAATTCAACGGTATATGATAAGAAAATTACATGTAAAGGGTTAATATGTTATGAAATGATATTTTAAATTAATTATACACATTTCAATAAAAACAAACTTAAAAATTAAGAAACCAACATGACAAGGAGCATTTTTCACAATAAATTCAGTGGTGTATGATTCGAAAAATTACATTTAAAGGGTTAATATTTTATGAACTAATTATTTTAATTAATTATCAACATTTCCATAAAAACAAGCTTAAAAAGGGTTCATAAAAAGCAGAAACCAACTTGACAAAGACCATTTTTTCATGATAAATTCAGTGGTGTATGATTGGAAAAAGAGGCATGTAAAGGGTTGATATCCTATCTAATTATTTTAATTAATTATTAACATTTCCATAAAAACAAACTTAAAAAGGGTTAAAATAAAAGCAGAAAGCCACATGACAGATGATGTAGGTTGCTGGCTGCCCACACACAGGCAGTGAAACCAGACAGAACAATGACTCATTGTCAAGAGACAAACCACTCAGGAAAAAATGAAGAGACCATTCCAAATGTTCAGTGTCTCTTCGTTTTACTATTTATAGGCCTATGTTTGAGTAGAATGAACATTTTGGTTTTATAATATAAGCTACTGACAACATTTCTGCCAAATTCCCAAATACATTTTTGGTCATTAAGATAATTTCCATGAAGTAATGTAGAGATGAAGATTTAAGAAAAATCCAGACTGGTCTCTTCATATTTTCCGGAGCTGTATATGACCTTTACGATCTAAAAGGTTAAAACAGTGTTATTGTAACATCAAAGAAATATTAACATAGTTTTAAACACTGGTATATTTGCCTATATGCTATTTAAAGGTGCTACGAGGAACTTTTAAATATTTCTGAAACAGTCTCATTTTTCCTCTGATGATAATAAATTACATGCAACAGCAAACTTGACCATCAAAGAATGCTATTTTTATATATTTTTTCTTAATGCCTTTGTCATGGGGTATACGCTCACCCAGGAACAACAGCTGGCGTGGTAAAAACACTACCGCTTTTGTCCAAAGGGGGGCGCTAGAATGAACACACACTGACAGCTATATATAAGTTAAAAATGTTACCCTTTTCACCCTTAGAACAAGTGTCTTTTATTTCTATTCATATTTTTCTAATGTGTATTTTAATCTTGATGTATTTTAATCTTGCCGCTGTAGAGCACCTTGAATGGCCTTGTGTCTGAATTGTGCTCTACTGTAGAAATAAACTTGCCTTGCTTTTGCTGTAGGACTTTTCCGATCCGTGCTCTCACTTCTTTCTCTACATTTTCCCCTGTAGAACTGGCTGAGCCCTTACCTCACCAAGGAATCCACAAATTCCTTCTTGAAATCGGGGGAATTCGCCCCGGTAGAGCTGACCTCCTGTGTGGATGCCATCGCGCCTTTCGGACCAGAATCCGCCGCACTTTTGGACAAGATTCTAACCAACGGGAGCTACGATTCATCCTCCGGTCCCGACTTCTCAAACCCAATTTATCCCGGGATGTGCCCCCCTCTCGTTTCCCTACCTCTACCTGTGTCCACGCTCACTCCTGGCAATTTGGGACCGTGCCTCGTTGACACACCTTACGGGCCCGTTTGTAGTCAAGCTGAAAAAAGCGAAAATTCTCAACAAGATTGGCATGGGGAAGCGGACATCCTAATCCTACCGTTGCTTACCAAAGACAACAACAACACTGATAAACCTAAAATGGCGGTAATTTCAGAATACGAGAAAGTCGAGAAGTTGCAAGTCGAGCGCTTGAGGCTCCAAAGTCTAGATTCGGGCATGTGTAGCGGCGAGGAGGTCAGTCAAGAAAGCCTGGACGTTAGTGTCGATGAAGGCAGTAACGACGGGCTCGAAGCTACGCAAGAAATTGATTTAGGAAGAGGTGAAAAAGTTGATTTTAACAAGCTTTTCGGGGGTAGCGGAGGCGTTTTCGGCAAAGGGTCCATTCAGGTTTGTTCAGGGTACGAAAGAGTCCCCAAGACAAATGGGGACAGCTCTGAGTTACCTAGCCTAGATTCAGGCATGAGCAGCGGAGGAGAGGAGCGGATAAGCCAAGGAGAAAGTGTGGAGGACGATATAGACACATCCACTCAATTCACAAGCGTACTGTTTACTCCTAGTCCAATTTCTAGCATTTTGCCATGTTCCAATTTGTCCGAATTTACAAAACTGCCTGTGGACTTCATTGGGACAGGTGTATGTTCAGCCTTGCAACTACAGACTAGTCATATGGATGAGGGTATTGGTGTATTGTCGACTTGCAGGGCAGTGGAGCCCTCTAGTGATGGGTATATGCCAGTACAACAGGAACAGTGCTAAACAAAAACCTACCCTGCGTTCCAAACCCCATACTTCCCTACTATTTAGTATGCCAGAAAAAAGATTTAGGATGTCCCAAATACATGCAGGTCAATTGTAGTATGCTGAAAATACATAAATGCCTCACTAACTCCAATAGCATTTTAGGAATATTGGTCTTTATTCTTGACATTTCTCGACATAATGAAAAATAAATCTTCCTTATCTGATTTTTTTCTCTCTCCTGTCTGTGGCACCTAAAACTCTTGTGTACTTTAGTATGTAGTGTAGTAAAAAAAAGAGTATGTGATTTGGAATACAGGGATAGTCAGGACTCTATTCAGTATATGCCTTAATAGGAAATATGTATTTATTCCAAATAAGTATTGAGAAAAAATATAATAGAATTGTGATTTGGGAAAGTTATCAAATAAGTAGACAGACATTTAGTTGTATTTACCAAAAATATATCTTCATACATGTTGGCGTTATCTGAGCTGGGCGTAGTATTAGCTTAGCATTGGAGCGCATGCGAAGGTTAAAGCCTGCTACGTACTCCGCAAGAAGAAAGAACAAATTTGGGGGTGCCCTTAGCTCAGTTGGTAGGGCGTCCCCCCCCCCATGGGCCTCGGCCAGCAGCGGATCCGAGTTTGATTCCAGCCCGCGGTCGTTCTCTGCATGTCACTCCCATTTCAACTCTGTCTCTACACTATCAATAAAGCATAAAAATGCCAAAAAAAAAGAAAAAAAAGAACGTACTTCTCGGTGACAGAGCTGCGAGAAGTTCTTTCTGGTCTGGACATTTCATACTTCACGAGAACTCAAGTGCCGAACTCCTCACCGCGGCGCACGTCACGTGTTGTTACCATGGTAATTGACTCAGTAGCGCCAGCTGATTTTCCTTATTTCTTTAAAACGGGCACTTCGCTTTCCTCACTGACTTCAGACTGACCCAATCACACAATAGTTCTGGGACAAGCTGCGAGAAGAAAGTTCGGCCCGGACGATGTGTCGAGAACAAGCTGCGAGAACAAGCTGAGCAAGAGCTGAGAGGAAAATGACGTAATTTTCTTCTCGCAGCTCTGTCACCGAGAACTTTGTTCTTTCTTCTCGCGGAGACTCTAACAGGCTTTAAGACACCTTAACATGAACATTCACTGATTTGAACTGTTTTATATGTAGTTGTTGTTGTTATTATTTTACTAGATAACCACGGATGGGTTGATGTGAGCTTTGCCTAAAGGTGGAGTCAGTGATTCTGGAGAACGCTTGTTGTCAAAATCTGTGAATATCTCCTCATGATCTGCTACCTGTCTGTACTGTACTGTGTGTGTGTGTGTGTGTGTGTGTGTGTGTGTGTGTGTGTGTGTGTGTGTGTGTTAGTGTTTGTGCCTTTCTGTCTATTTGAACTGTCTGCTAAAATGTAATGTAGAATAGAACATATAACATAACTTAACTGGTTTCATATTACGTTATATATATCAAAGTATATATAAACTGAAAACTGTGATTAGTTGTATTGTATTGTTTAATTTGTATTGTATTACAAGCAGGTGTATTAAAAACTGCAGACAGCTAAAACAATATCTAAACGCATATTTATATTTTTATATTTCTTAAACCTTATTATATTTTTAATGTTTGATTATTATTCATAAATGTTTGCGTCTGTATATTTCTCCTATACAACCATCTTTAACGGACATTATCTCAAAATCAGTTTTTTTCAATATTCTGAACCAGACATCTCAACTTGTAAACCACTTACATTGTCATTATAGAAGGGTTTGTTCATAATGTTATTCGCTCGATTTATGATACATTTTGTTCTTAAAAACATGCTGAAAATGCATTTTTAAGACCTGTACATTGTATGTTTTGGTATATAAAAAGACCAAAGGCTGTATCCAGAATATATATATATTTTTAAATGTTGGACTGTAATAATGCTATGAAAATTAAATAAAGATTTTTACTTTGGCTTCATCCAATATTAAGATTTAATTTTTTGCAGATGCAGATGTTATATTAAAGCTGCAGTGTGTAGAAATTTGGGTTTTATTTCCTAGCAGATTTTGTAGAAAGTAATTAAAATATCCATAAGTACATTTAATTTAGTGCATAATAGCTGATTTTTTTTTTATTATTTATTTTTTCCCTTAGAAAGGGTCTCATATATGTCCATATATCTGCATATTTTGGACCAAGGCCTAGTGCCGCCATCTTGAAAGTGTCATAATTGGAATGTCATCAGGTGCATTGTTTAAAATTTAGAATTGTTCTTGTCCTTGAAGGCCACTGTAGCTTCTGTTATTATTCTAAAGGGTTGGGGTTACCCAGGGAGTGTTGCATTCTAGAACTGTGTAGAACTTTCTTGATGATGTCATATTGCACACTGCACCTTTAAGCTAAAGTTGCATATTTATTCAAATATTTTTTATTATTTTTAATGTAAGTAATCAACTGGCAAGTGATGAGCAGAGTGTCTAGACTAAGACAACAATCTCAACCTTAGCTTTAAAGGGTCACTGTGAAGTTTCAGAGGAGGGGGATTTGTTTACATTCACAGAGCCTGTAGTCTGGCCGCCTAATGCGGGGGTACCTGGGCTGAAGGGCTACGAAATCACGGGTCCAAAAAAAAAAATTTTTTTGTTTTTTTTCTGTCTCAATATAGGCCCCTGATCTAGAAGGCCCGGACATTGTCATTAAAACAACAAATTATTGACTGGTCATGATAGGCTTAATCTTCGTAGGGGGCGGGTGTGGAGACAGGGGTATCATGAACAGTAAATTTTGTATTTTTGTTTAAATAACATTGTTGGGGGAACGAGATCAAGAGTATATTGAGATGAACATTAAAAACAAAACGATGAGTTCAAAGAGAAAGCAGTTTGGGATAAGGGATTATTTAAGAAAAATTGTAGTGTGAATGACTGGATTTTAATGTATATTTTGTTTCTGATTTTGGAATTTATGTGTCTCCAAATTATTCAGAAAATATCTCACATAGGACATAGTTGATTTAGCTCAGTTTCTTCTCAAAGTGACCAGATTGATGATTTTAATATAAAAGGTTCAAATTTTCTTCGAGGGGGATGCCCGACCCCTAAAGGTTGGCCCCACCCTGTCTCTCAAAACTGGAAAAACCTGTAAAAATGTGTGTTGGTTATAAAGGTCATTAGACAGGAGGGGGTTTTTATGTTCCCTAACTGATTTTGTATTTCATCAATATAGATATTGTGGTGAGACAACATGGTCTCTGTATTGTAGAGTGCCTGGGGGGGCTAGCCAGGGTAGGAGAAAGCCTGTAGTTTACTTAACATATTTTCTCTACATGTAACATTCTTAGTATTGAATAATTCTATCAACATAAATCAAAAGAAAATTATTTTGAGGAACCTGGAACCAAACATTAAGACTAGAATATGTTTGTAAACCAAACTGTGGGCCCTGCTGCTGTAAACAACAACAGTGAAACAGTAACTTTTCAGGAAGCTTTCTAACTTCAAACAGTGGTCCAGGGATCTACATTTTCCCCTTGAGGAAAGTTTGTTTATTCAGTTATTATTAGAATATACCTTAGAAAATGTTTCACTTCTCTGACACACACAAAAGTTACACACTGCAGCTTTAAGCTCTGTCTATCTCTATGTATACAACACACTCATGTTAATTAATGCCTTTTGGGATTTCTTGTTTGCTTGGAAAAGTGGAGTGAAATGATTCCCCTCAGATGTACCAGAGCAGGTGCACATTGGGTAGGGAGCATCGCTGTTGCCAGGTAACGATAGGTGCGTCAGTGTACCTGTGTAGCTACCTCGCTAACCGCTGCTGTCTCTCCTAAACGAGTCAGTGCTGTATGTAGATGTAGGATTTATGAACAAGACGTGTTTGTTATGATTTTGTGGACTTATTTTTTGATTTTATTACAAGGACGCAGATAACTGAACCTGTCTGTCTGTCTGTCTGTCTGTCTGTCTGTCTGTCTGTCTGTCTGTCTGTCTGTCTATCTATCTGTCTGTCTATCTGTCTATCTATCTATCTATCTATCTATCTATCTATCTATCTATCTATCCATCCATCCATCCATCCATCCATCCATCCATCCATCCATCCATCCATCCACCCACCCATCCATCGATCGATCGATCGATCTATCTATCTATCTATCTATCTATCTATCTATCTATCTATCTATCTATCTATCTATCTATCTATCTATCTATCTATCTATCTATCTATCTATCTATTTATCTATCTTTGCAATGTGCGGATACAAACTAGCTTTTGGAAAATATTGATTTTTTTTTCATTTTTTTTCTACACTTTGGACTTACAAACAGTGGCCTGCGAGCGAGCCATTCCCTGTCTGTCAGAGCTACATGTCTGGTTATGTTATGTGCTAACCAGTAATGCTAAATACAAGCTGTTGAATTGATTAAAAAAAAAACCCAGACTACAACAGACTTCCACGATGATGTTCCGATGGATTTTGAGATGATTTCGGGAGGATCTGAGGACGTGGATTTATGCGATGGCGCTCGGACACGGCTCCAAGAAATCAACTTCATGTGACCAAGGGTTCACTCAGTCTGCGCTCAACAATGGGGTCAGTAATGATAATGCTTTAATATCTGCTTATATGTAGCTGCCTTGTATGCAATAGTATGTCTAACTAATGTGTGTTACTCTGTTGATTAAAGGTGCACTATGTAACTCTAGGGGGTTGGGATTAGCTAGTCCTGGCTAAATGGAATTTTGAATGGAGATTGTCCATTCAGAGTACAATTTAGTCCAGAACTAGGCTAATCCTGTCGAAACGGGCCTGGGGTGTGAGAAGTGGACTAAAACATATACTTTGAATAGTATAGTAGATTTTATTTGGACATGGACATGACAATGTCATTGGACAAACCAGATGCATTGTTTACAGTGTGTTAGCATAAATGCTAGTTTACAACAATTGTTACGGCTACTCTTGTGTTCCAAAAAAAGTGATGGTCAAAAACATTAGAGCAGTGCGTGAGGAGGAGGTCTAAGACTCACTAAATAAAAAGCACTCGCGGAGGGATAGTTTCAATCAAAAGTATAACGATTTATTTACAGAAACAAAAACGATCTCATCTCTGGGTTGACTTCAAACAGATAAACAATATAAACTGTAATTTAGGGGTCAAAAAACTATATCACTCCTCACTCCTTCCACAGACAAAAGAAAATCACTTCCAGCACCAGCTGTCCTCACTCCCAAATCACGGGAGGAGGGTCACCTGACAAGGAGGAGGGCCCTGACTGTGGCTACAGAAAAACAATAATAAATAAATAGTGTAAATAATTATTATTTTACCATAATCAATCAGAAGCAATCAAAAAGAATAATATTATCTAAATAGGCTCCAACATCCCGCCTCCATCCTGGCCCAAAGGGAACTGCAAGAAGCTCTGAAAGAGCTAAATCATCAGAAAATTCAAAACACCTGTCTGACAGAAGGAATAAAATGGATTTTTAACCCTCCTTTTGGAGCCCACTACGGCGGAGTCTGGGAGAGACTGATTAAACTAGTCAAAAAGATCCTCACATCTGTTCTAAAACAACAAACACTGGACGATGAAACTCTATCAACAGCGCTGTGTGAAGTAGAAGCCATCCTAAATGACCGACCAATAACTACAGTGTCAAGTGACCCCAATGATTTGGAACCGCTAACCCCAAACCATTTGCTTCAGCTGAAGGCGAAAACAACAATGCCACCAGGAGTTTTTGAAAAACATGATCAATATTCCAGAAAGAGATGGAGACAGACACAATATCTTGCAGATCTCTTCTGGAGACGTTGGACAAAAGAGTATCTTCCGCTCATGCAGGAAAGAAGCAAGTGGAACAGCATAAGAAGGAACTTGAGTCCTGGGGATCTGGTCGTCATCGTTGACAACACAGCACCAAGGAACTCATGGATGATGGGCCTCGTCATGAAGACATTTCCAGATGACAAGGGCTTCGTGAGAAGTGTTTTGGTCAAAACCAAAACCAGTTTGATTCAACGACCGATAGACAAGCTCTGTCTTCTAATGGAGGCAGCAGGATGAACGGAGGGAGGCCGTGATCTTCCAGCCTTCACTATGGACTGTTTCAAATACTTTGACATAATTATGAACTTTGACATGATTATGAACTTTGACATGATTATGAACTTTGATAGGACAGAAAGTCATCATTAAGTAACTAAATGAACTTTGAATTTGAAGAAGTATAATTAATTTCCATTACGTAATTATTCTATGGGCTCCTTTGAATTTTATTTGTGTAATTGTTTTGCTAAAGCCAACAATTAGGGGCCGGGATGTTGGAGCCTATTTAGATAATATTATTCTTTTTGATTGCTTCTGATTGATTATGGTAAAATAATAATTATTTACACTATTTATTTATTATTGTTTTTCTGTAGCCACAGTCAGGGCCCTCCTCCTTGTCAGGTGACCCTCCTCCCGTGATTTGGGAGTGAGGACAGCTGGTGCTGGAAGTGATTTTCTTTTGTCTGTGGAAGGAGTGAGGAGTGATATAGTTTTTTGACCGCTAAATTACAGTTTATATTGTTTATCTGTTTGAAGTCAACCCAGAGATGAGATCGTTTTTGTTTCTGTAAATAAATCGTTATACTTTTGATTGAAACTATCCCTCCGCGAGTGCTTTTTATTTAGTGAGTCTTAGACCTCCTCCTCACGCACTGCTCTAATGTTTTTGACCATCACTTTTTTTGGAACACAAGAGTAGCCGTAACAACAATGTTAGTGTACAATCTTTTTGCAAGACTATAAAAAGAACAAATTGCAACTTTTCTACCGTGCTTTTTCAGGGTGCAGCTATGTCTGTTTTGCAAGACAACATTCAAGATTTAATAAATATAGGCTACTCTGAGCAAATGTCAGTTTTGAAGACTTCTGTGCATTTTAATAAAATTAAAAAATAGCAAGAAAACAAAATAGAAAAATAATCTCACTAATCCATGAAAATAATTTTTTGGGGGTTTTAAAGTTTCAACCTAGCCTTTTTCAGAAAGTCCAGAAATCCTGACTCACGTTTCAATTGGTTCTATCTAATATGGGCGTGGCCAGAGCCCTCTGTATGGGGCTCTGGGGCGGACGTAACCGGATGACGACAGTGACGTGCATGCGACGTCGAAGCCGTGATAGTAAACATCAAAGATGGCTGCGGATATGTTGTGTGAGTTTGAGACTGCTTTGGCCTCGACCCTTAACGATTTGGAAGACGGCACTCAAATCTTTCATTAGCAAGTAAGTGGAATGTTCTGTTTTGCCGACCGACCACGGCAAACGTTTAATTTAACAGTTTAACAGCTGTTCGCTAAACGAACGGGGCTTACGTCACCTTGTGCATCGCTCTGATTGGTTGTAGTGCTATCCAACTGCGTGCAGTGGCATTTGAAATGCACGAGTAGGAGCCGCCCCTTGAGTTGGAAATTACTATTGATCGTGGCCAGACCCTCTATCGTTCAAGATATCAGGGTCTGGATTTCAAGGCTAGTTTCAACCCATAATACAGTCTAGATATTTTGATCTGTTCTAAAGGTTGGATCTGGTTCTGAATCGGTGACATCACAAAACAGGAAGTCCAGAGTCTGTAAATGTCTCCTGTCCTTCCTCGTCCTCCTCATCATCATCGTCATAGCAACAGCAGTCACCCTGGCCTGGTACTTCCTTGGTAATTAATTATTATATCTCTTTTTCTGTATTTAAAGGTGCAGTCGGTGATTCTGGAGAACGCTTGTTGTCAAAATCACTTTTTTTTGTCAAAATCAGTGAATATCTCCTCATGATCCGCTACCTGTCTGTACTGTGTGAATATCTCCTCATGATCCGCTACCTGTCTGTGCTGAGTGTGAATAAAACAAGAATCTAGTGTTATTACCCAGCCAAGGCTCTGTGAATTGGCATTTAGACAAAAGGTATATAAACAAAGGGGGGCAACTGAAGCTAGCAGCTTACAGAGCTAAGGCTTTGTATTATAAACACCTGCTTTAAAAAAAAAAATAAAAATCATCACACACAGTACAGACAGGTAGCGGATCGTAAGGAGATATTCACTGATTTTGACAACAATCGTTCTCAAGAATTGCTGACTGCTGAAATTTGGTAAAGGACTAATGATCTATCTATCTATCTATCTATCTATCTATCTATCTATCTATCTATCTATCTATCTATCTATCTATCTATCTATCTATCTATCTATATATCTATCTATCTATCTATCTATCTATCTATCTATCTATCTATCTATCTATCTATCTATCTATCTATCTATCCATCCATCCATCCATCCATCCATCCATCTATCCTTCTATCTATCTATCTATCTATCTATCTATCTATCTATCTATCTATCTATCCCTCCATCCCTCCATCCCTCCATCCCTCTCTCTAGAGTACAGAGTGTGGGTGTTGGAGGCTCGGGTGCAGCAGCAGTACTCAGCCTACCTGTCAATCACAAACAGAAACTTCTCGTCTGATCTGTCGACTCACAGCGGTGATGCCTTCAACACAGAGGCAAAGGGAGTTCAGGCCATGGTGAGCAGGGGACAGGAATACCTATTGAAAACGTTGAATATATTTATTTTTTTCACTATAATATTCAAGACATATACAAACAAGACACAGATAAAAAAAAATATATATATATATATATATATATATATATATATATATATATATATATATATATATATATATATATATATATATATATATATATATATATATAAAACAATTAAGAAATTAAAAAAAATTAAAAAAATAAAATAAAAATTATATGTATTAAATAATAATAATACTAATAATTTGAAAAAAACAATAAATGAAAATAAAATAAATATATATAGCTATAAAAATTAAGACAGCAGGGTCCAGGATTTCCTACACTACTGAACGACATGAGAATATCCTCGTTGTTTTTTTTGCCAATATAAGTTTTTATTCGTTTTTAACATAAAACCATTCAGCGTTCAACACAGAGGCAAAGGGAGTTCAGGCCATGGGGAGCAGGCAAAGGGAGTTCAGGCCATGGTGAGCAGGGGACAGGCCATGGTGAGCAGGGGACAGGAATACCATGGGGAGCAGGGGACAGGAATACCATGGGGAGCAGGGGACAGGAATACCATGGGGAGCAGGGGACAGGAATACCATGGTGAGCAGGGGACAGGAATACCATGGTGAGCAGGGGATAGGAATACCATGGTGAGCAGGGGACAGGAATACCATGGTGAGCAGGGGACAGGAATACCATGGTGAGCAGGGGACAGTTCAGGCCATGGGGAGCAGGGGACAGGAATACCTATTGAAAACGTTGAATATATTTATTTTTTTCACTATAATATTCAAGACATATACAAACAAGACACAGATAAAAAAAATATATATATATATATATATATATATATATATATATAAAACAATTAAGAAATAAAAAAAAATTAAAAAAATTAAATAAAAATTATATGTATTAAATAATAATAATACTAATAATTTGAAAAAATAAAAATAATAAATGAAAATAAAATAAATATATATAGCTATAAAAATTAAGACAGCAGGGTCCAGGATTTCCTACACTACTGAACGACATGAGAATGTCCTCGTTGTTTTTTTTGCCAATATAAGTTTTTATTCGTTTTTAACATAAAACCATTCAGCGTTCAACACAGAGGCAAAGGGAGTTCAGGCCATGGGGAGCAGGGGACAGTTCAGGCCATGGTGAGCAGGGGACAGGAATACCATGGGGAGCAGGGGACAGGAATACCATGGTGAGCAGGGGACAGGAATACCATGGTGAGCAGGGGACAGGAATACCATGGGGAGCAGGGGACAGGAATACCATGGTGAGCAGGGGACAGGAATACCATGGTGAGCAGGGGACAGACCATTCAGCGTTCAACACAGAGGCAAAGGGAGTTCAGGCCATGGGGAGCAGGGGACAGGAATACCATGGTGAGCAGGGGACAGGAATACCATGGTGAGCAGGGGACAGGAATACCATGGGGAGCAGGGGACAGGAATACCTATTGAAAACGTTGAATATATTTATTTTTTTCACTATAATATTCAAGACATATACAAACAAGACACAGATAAAAAAAATATATATATATATATATATATATAAAACAATTAAGAAATAAAAAAAAATTAAAAAAATTAAATAAAAATTATATGTATTAAATAATAATAATACTAATAATTTGAAAAAATAAAAATAATAAATGAAAATAAAATAAATATATATAGCTATAAAAATTAAGACAGCAGGGTCCAGGATTTCCTACACTACTGAACGACATGAGAATGTCCTCGTTGTTTTTTTTGCCAATATAAGTTTTTATTCGTTTTTAACATAAAACCATTCAGCGTTCAACACAGAGGCAAAGGGAGTTCAGGCCATGGGGAGCAGGGGACAGTTCAGGCCATGGTGAGCAGGGGACAGGAATACCATGGGGAGCAGGGGACAGGAATACCATGGTGAGCAGGGGACAGGAATACCATGGTGAGCAGGGGACAGGAATACCATGGGGAGCAGGGGACAGGAATACCATGGTGAGCAGGGGACAGGAATACCATGGTGAGCAGGCAAAGGGAGTTCAGGCCATGGGGAGCAGGCAAAGGGAGTTCAGGCCATGGGGAGCAGGGGACAGGATGGTGAGCAGGGGACAGGATGGGGAGCAGGGGACAGGAATACCTATTGAAAACGTTGAATATATTTATATGTATTTTTAAGTTGTTTTTTTCAGTTTTATATTCAAGATATGTACGAACAAGAAAAAACAAAAAACAAAACACAAATTTAAATATTTTGAATAATAATAAAATATAAATAAAATAATAATTATAATAAATGAATAAATAAATAAATAAATAAATAAATACATACAAATGAAGAAAGCAGGATCAAGGATTTCCTACATAAGAATATTTTCATTATTTTTGTTGGTAATTTTTTTTATTTTTTTTTTTTTAACACAACAGGTAGACACAATCAACATATACGCATACTGAAATACACATACTGAAAAGAAAAAAATATTAATAAAACATGAATTAAATAATGATAATAATTTAAACAATATAAAATTTAAAAAATTAAATAAAATTTAATAAAATAAAACGTAAAAATTAAGACAGCATTTAAGTTTGAATTAATTTTTAACATATAACCATTAGACACGATTAATAAAACACACATACATTTTTCCAGTTTTATATTGAAAAACATGTGCAAACAAGACAAAACAAAAAATAAATTACTAAAATAAAATAAAATAAAATAAAATAAAATAAAATTAAATTAAATTAAATT
>CM049399.1:35260000-35270000 GCA_026929865.2 Hyperoplus lanceolatus | reverse complement strand
ATACGAGTATCACCTGTAATTGTCTAACTAACTCATTTTTCTGGCATCTCTTTCCCCATCAGACTGTTACCGTTACCAGAAGGTTTCTTCCGGGCGCCCTGTGGCTTTGCGAGGCCCAGATACGCAGCGTTCTTCCTGCATGTGGCACCTCCAGGCGGACCCCCCCTCTCAGCTGGAGCTCCACATAGAATGGCTGCTCCCAGAGTGCAGAGATAGACTGGTGGTTTACGATTCACTCACACCCACTGATACACACCTCATCACCTCGTGAGTATCTGTCTGCCTGTCTGTCTGTCTGTCTGCCTGCCTGCCTGCCTGCCTGTCTGTCTGTCTGTCTGTCTGTCTGTCTGTCTGTCTGTCTGTCTGCCTCCTGTCTGTCTGTCTGTCTGTCTGTCTGCCTGCCTGCCTGCCTGCCTGTCTGTCTGCCTGCCTGCCTGCCTGCCTGCCTGCCTGCCTGCCTGTCTGTCTGTCTGTCTGTCTGTCTGTCTGTCTGTCTGTCTGTCTGTCTGTCTGTCTGTCTGTCTGTCTGTCTGTCTGTCTGCCTGCCTGCCTGCCTGCCTGCCTGTCTGTCTGTCTGTCTGTCTGTCTGTCTATCTATCACACCCACTGATACACACCCCTCATCACCTCGTGAGTATCAACCACAAACAGATATATTAATTTGATGAAAAAAAAGTAGGTTGCGCTTCAAATTTGAGATTGTCAAAAAGAAAAGTAAAAAAATATATATATAAAAAGTATCAAACAGACAGACAGACAGACAGACAGACAGACAGACAGGTAGTGTGAGACATACATTATTGATTTTGCTAATAAAAAAGGATGTTGCATTTCAAAATTTGAGATTGTAAGTGGAGTGCCAGACCCAAAATCCAAAAGGCAAAAAGCAAAGATGCACAATGCTTCATTGTTTTTTTTTTTTTTAAGATATTTTTTTGGGCATTTTTATGCTTTATTGATAGTGTAGAGACAGAGTTGAAATGGGGCAGAGAGGGGAGTGACATGCAGAGAACGACCGCGGGCTGGAATCGAACCCGGGTCCGCTGCTGGCCGAGGCCCATGGGGGGGACGCCCTACCAACTGGGCTAAGGACGCCCCCAAACAATGCTTTATTGTTGGTGACTAATGCAATGTCTATTGGTCGGTCCACCTGAGCAAATACGCATTGTCTCACCGATGTCAGGCATTGAACTGTAGTATTATTTTTTTAAATTATTTTTCTTCTTTTTAAAACTTTTTACGAATTGTATTTGTAACTTGAGGACTCACACTACCTGTCTGTCTGTCTGTATGTCTATCTCTCTGTCTGTCTGTCTGTCTGTCTGTTGTTGTTGTTGCTGTCTGTCTGCTTATCACTCTGTCTGTCTGTCTGTCTGTCTGTCTGTCTGTCTGTCTGTCTGTCTATCTATCTGTCTGTCTGTCTGTCTGTCTGTCTATCTGTCTGTCTGTCTGCCTGTATGTCTATCTCTCTGTCTGTCTGTCTGTCTCTCTGCCTGTCTGTCTATCTCTCTGTCTGTCTGTCCATCTGTCTGTCTGTCCTCCCAGTGTGTACGGCTGTAGCAACCATGAGCGTGTGGTGCGTGTGCTCTCGTCAGGCGACTGGATGACGGTGGTTTGGAAACAAGGTCTTTACAACTACAAGGATCCCTTCTCTCTGTCCGCACAGGCCTGGGACCGCCAGGGTGAGAACGCAGGAAGCACTATAGGCCTTATTTCACTGTTTCAGAAATGTTGTATATAGTTATAGATTATTGTGATGCACAAACATCCCAGGAATATCTGATTCCTGATGCATCTCATCTCCTTTATGATTTTCTCTACTTATGACATCTATTGCAGCATGTCCGTCCTGGGAGAGGGATCCCTAACTTTGTCCACTCTCCCTGAGATTTCTCAATGTTTTAATCCCGGTAAAGGGTTTTTTACTGGGAGTTTTTTCTCAGCCGAGCTAAGGGTGTAAGGGCAGATAGATAGATAGATAGATAGATAGATAGATAGATAGATAGATAGATAGATAGATAGATAGATAGATAGATAGATAGATAGATAGATAGATAGATAGATAGATAGATAGATAGATAGATAGATAGATAAGGGCAGAGGGGGTCATACTGTATGGAATGTAAAGCCCACTGAGACAAATGTCTATTTGTGATATTGGGCTATAGAAATACAACTGATTTTATTTGATTTATCTAAATGGTTGAAAAGAGCAGAGATATTTTAGTTAAATTGACAACTCTTAGTTCCATTAAATTATTCACTAAATTAAATCATGTCCCAAGTTGTATATACGATGAAGTGATTTAAGCTTAAACAATAATGTTGGTTAATTAGCCTGCAGGTTGTTTAGTAACGTTAATAACTTTCTCTTCAGACTGTAACTCGACCATCGAGCTGAGAGCAGACTCCGGGGTCCAGGGAACTCTGAAGACGCCTTTCTACCCGAGTTACTACCCACCAGACACCAACTGCTCCTGGAGCTTCACCGTGAGACTTTACTATGGATGGATGGATGGATGGATGGATGGAGAGAGAGAGAGAGATAGATAGATAGATAGATAGATAGATAGATAGATAGATAGATAGATAGATAGATAGATAGATAGATAGATAGATAGATAGATAGATAGATAGATAGATAGATAGATAGATAGATAGATAGATAGATAGATAGATAGATACATAGATAGATACATAGATAGATAGATAGATAGATAGATAGACACATTTGCAACAATTAGTTGATTAGTTGACCTTAAAATTAGATAGATATATATCTACATAGGAGCGGGATAGATAGATAGATAGATAGTTAGATAGATAGATAGATAGAGATAGATAGATAGATAGATGGACAAATGGCATTGTGCATTTGTTATATGTAGTGGGCGTCCTGGGGAAATGCACCTGTTGGAAGACCAAGAAGAAGAAGAAGTACTATAGAATAAATAACTAAATACATCTTCACTTCATCACTTGATATTGTGGAAAGACTTGAGGCAGTGGTGGATGATGCCAGTAACTATAGCTTCTTGTCCTTGAAGGCCACCGTAGCTTCTGTAAATTCTCCCAAGGGGAAGGGTTTGAAAGGGAGCGTTGACATCTAGAATCTCACCACTAGATGACACTACACCAATTATTACACACTGTACCTTTAAAATCTGTCCCTGGGTTCCAATACCCATACTTCCCTGCTGTTTAGTATGCCAGAAAAAGATTTAGGACGTCCCAATACATGCACGTCAATTGTAGTATGATGAAAATACCCAGATGCCCCATTAACTCCAATAGCATTTTGAAGTATTCGTCTTTATTCTTGAAATTTCTCGACCTAATGAAAAAAAATCTTACTTATCTGATTTTTTTTCTCTCTCCTGTCTGTGGCCCTAAAACTCTTCTGTACTTTAGTATGTAGTGTAGTAAAAAGACTAAAACTCTTCTGTACTTTAGTATGTAGTGTAGTAAAAAGAAAAAGTACGTGATTTGGAACGCAGGGTGTGTGTGCACTTTATTGTATTTTTTAAGGTTATTTGTGATGTGTGTTTTCAGATGCCCGGTGCAGGAATGGGATTATCTCTGGAGTTTGAAGGCTACGAGTTGAGCAGAGCGAAATACAACCAGGTGTGCACCCAGGGACAGTGGATCATACAGAACCGCAGGTAGGAAAGGCTGCCACACAATGAGTTAATACAATAGGTATAATACACGTTGATTGCCAGTATATATGTTGTTCTATTTATAAATCAGTTAGCTATAGTAGGCCAATTAAGTGACAAAGTTATAATGGTGGAAGTGCATGTTGATATACAGGTGAAACTCGTAAAAATAGAATATGGTGCAAAAGCACTGGCATTTCTAAAGCATGAAAAATGCCCAAAAATAAATAAACAATTGTGTATTGTTTCTACCTCTCCACTCTCAAAACCATCTACAGATGAAACTCGAAAGCTTAGAATATGGTGCAAAAGTTCATTTATTTCAGTAATTCAATTTAAAAGGTGAAACTAAAATATTATACAGACTCATTACATGCAAAGTGAGATATGTCAAGCCTGTTATTTGTTATACGTTTGATTATTATGTCTTACAGCTTATGAAAACCCCAAATTCAAAATCTCAGAGAATTTGAATATTACATAAAATCAATAAAAAAGGGATTGTGAATACAGAAATATTGGCCCTCTATCGAGTATAATCAACAGACAGGCAGACAGACAGACACATACAGACAAACAGACAGACAGGAAGACAGAGACACAGGCAGAGACACAGAGAGACAGACAGACAGACAGACAGACAGACAGACAGACAGACAGACAGACAGGAAGACAGGGAGACAGGCAGAGACACAGAGAGACAGACAGACAGACAGACAGACAGACAGACAGACAGACAGACAGACAGACAGGAAGACAGAGAGACAGGCAGAGACACAGAGAGACAGACAGACATGCATATGAATAAAAAGGAGCTGGTTGATGGAAGCATTTAGTTTTTGAGAAAAATATATACAATCAAAATTTTCGACACTTTAGAGTCAATAAATAAAATGTTTTTTTCTGTGAGCGCAAAGGATTGTGGGACTGTTGATATTTAAGTATGAAAATAACATTTTACAAAAAGCTGACAATTCGTCTCAAAACTTCCACTGTCAAATACATTTGACATCAGAACAGACTCAACTGCAGCTGCTATGACCTTCAGTTACCTCCAAAACGTAATCTACTTTCCATACAAGTGTCTGGATCCAAAATGGTGACTTGTTTTTGTTTTTTCACACACGCCAGACCTCAATAGAGGAAAATTAAATGTCTGCACGCCACAACTTGTATAAAAACTACTTTGTAATGTGTTAAGATGTTTTTAGGTAAAGCCTGTTTCTCAGCCCTCTACTGTGAGACACCAAACCACACGCAGGCGGCAGCTAGAAATAGACTAAAATACTCAAGAACTAGTGGGACAGTCCCGGAACAATAAAGAACAGAAAAAAAACCATATTGTTCATGTTGTCAGCTCATTAAAGCTATAGTGCGTAACTTTTTCATATAAATGAATGTTGGTTACATTCAAGCCATCGCCAAACAAGTTGACAAAAAGTTGATTAAGCCTATGATCAGCTCCACAAAACTCTCTATATTTCTCAGTATGGCAGCGTTTACAAACTGGTGCCCCTCCCCTCCCTCCCCCTGACACTGGTGCAGGAGCTCAGAAAAATCCCAAGAAGAGCCCAAGAAATGTTTCAGTTGTTGATTCTACTGCTAAGAAAAGTACAGCAGAAGGTATAAAATCCATGTGCCATCACTGAAGGCTTTACCTCATGTAGATGGCGATGCACCGACAGTGTTGTTGTAATTAATCAGAATTCTTCATGGGGCAACAGAAATTACGCACTATAGCTTTAAGAGCAAAAAATAATATTGTTCATCTTGTTAGCTCATTAAAGCTGGGGTGGAGGATTTGGGGAGAAAATGGCAGTTGGGATAGAGATTCAAATCCAAATACCTCAACCGCTCCACTTGTTCTCTTTGGTCCCTCCCCTATGGTCCCTCCCTGACACGCTCTACACCAACAAAGTCGGTGCCAAAGTGAATGGACAGTCCCAACAGCCAATAAGAACAGAGAATCGTAGCCTCGCTGTGATTGGTCAAGGTGTACAGCTTCATGTTAACTTTGACCAATCAGAAATCACACACCCCAGCTTTAAACTAATTTCTGCCGCCTGTGTCTTCGTGTCGGACACAAAGCGTCTGTGTATGTGAAAATGTTCCATACAGCTCATAATGAGACTTTTCAATGTTGGTTTGACATGGGCAAGAGTTGGTTTCATTAAACTTTTAAAGCATAAATAGACCAAGTTACACAGTAGAAATACATCATCACTTTATTATTCTCTGTTCTGAACAGCAGGGGGCAGCAGAGAGCCTTAAACAAAATGTCCACGAGAGGATATTTTTTTTAGATCAATTTAGAGCCATTGCATTATATACAGTATCCATATGTACATTATCACAAACACAATTAAAATTAATTTGCCGTAATCTCTCCCTGTTTGTGGGTGTGACTGTCAGATTCCCTCCACATAAACTAAATACCTTCATATCCTTTAATCAATTAAAACAAACTATCTTAAATCTGCCAAACTCTACCTGTAACTGTTTTAATTAGGCTATATTGTACTTTCACCCATTTCATTTTAATTGCTGCCACTTTTCACCACTAGGTAAATGTTTCAATTGTTTTTTTGTTTTTTTGTTTTTTCTCTCTCTTCACCTGTTGTTGTGTATTTGATGTATTTGCATTGAATATTGTGTATGTATTGTTGTTTTTCCTTGGAATTTATTTACTCGACATCATTGTAAATGACGGTCACCCCTCAATTGGTCTCTCGAGGATAAATAAAAGTTAAATGAAAAAATGAAAATGAAAACATGACATGACAGTCTAATGCTAATTTATTTCTTGATTGTATATTTCATTTTGCTCAGACTGTGTGGAACCCGGAGCCTGCAGCCGTACAGCGAACGCATCTTCCTGCTCTCCACGGCGACCACTGTTGTCATGACGTCAGAGGTGTCACTCACAGGGCCGGGCCTTCAGCTGCACTACAGCGCTTTCAACCTATCAGATCGTAAGGGTTACAGTCCACATACTGTTTATTTGTATATTGTGTGTCTGTCTGTCTGTCTGTCTGTCTGTCTGTCTGTCTGTCTGTCTGTCTGTCTGTATCTATCTCTCTCTCTCTACAGCGCTTTCAACCTATCAGATCGTAAGGGTTACAGTCCACATACTGTTTATTTGTATATTGTGTCTGTCTGTCTGTCTGTCTGTCTGTCTGTCTGTCTGTCTGTCTGTCTGTCTGTCTGTCTGTCTGTCTGTATCTCTCTCTCTCTCTCTACAGCGCTTTCAACCTATCAGATCGTAAGGGTTACATCCCATCTGTTTATTTGTATATTGTGTGTCTGTCTGTTGTCTGTCTGTCTCTCTGTCTCTCTCTCTCTCTCTCTCTCTCTCTACAGCTTTCAACCTCTCAAATCGTAAGGGTTAATCGTTTATTTGTTATGTGTGTCTGTCTGTCTGTTGTTGTTTTTTTTGTTGTCTGTCTGTCTGTCTGTATCTATCTCTCTCTCTCTGCAGCGCTTTCAACCTATCAGATCGTAAGGGTTACAGTCCACATACTGTTTATCTGTTTTACTACATGCTGGTTTCCATATTGCAAAATGTAACTGGATGTATTAGGGCATCTGTTGCTTTTTGCGTACCTATTGGAAGTAATAAGTAATTCATTTCGGTCCATGGCAGCATTTTATCTAAAAAACAAGAAAACCTGATTTCAGAGGACAGAGTGTAATGGTTAATCAAACGAAACAAAACATTAAATTAAAAACATCATCATCATCATCATCATCATCTTCAACCGCTTATCCGAAATCGGGTCGCGGGGGCAGCAGCTTGAGCAGGGAACCCCAAACTTGTCTTTCCCGGGCCACTTCAACCAGCTCTGACTGGGGGATCCCGAGGCGTTCCCAGGCCAGTGTGGAAATATAATCTCTCCACCTAGTCCTGGGTCTTCCCCGAGGCCTCCTCCCAGCTGGACGCTCCTGGAACACCTCACTAGGGAGGCGCCCTGGGGGCATCCTTACCAGATGCCCGAACCACCTCAACTGGCTCCTTTCAACGCAAAGGAGTAGCGGCTCTGCCCCGAGTTCCTCACGAATGACTGAGCTTCTCACCCTATCTCTAAGGGAGACGCCAGCCACCCTCCTGAGAAAGCCCATTTCGGCATTTTCGATCTGGTTCTTTCGGTCATTACCCAGCCTTCATGACCATAGGTGAGGGTAGGAACAAAGATCGCCCGGTAGATCGAAAGCTTTGCCTTACGACTCAGCTCTCTTTTCGTCACAACAGTGCGGTAAAGCGAGTGCAAAACCGCCCCTGCTGCTCCGATTCTACGGCCAATCTCACGCTCCATTGTTCCCTCACTCGCAAACAAGACCCCGAGGTAAATTAAAAACTTCCATCAATTATGGAATATAGTTTGGATTATAGTTAGAATATTATTATATACCATACATACTTCCTCATTTTAAATGCATGTATTGGGACATCCTAAATCTTTTTCTGGCATGCTAAATAGTATAGACGTATGGGGATTTGAACGCAGGGCTATTTACAGTGAATAAACTGCTGAATTATATTTCTATTGTGTTGCAGATTTTTAAATGACATCTGTGCGTGTGTGTGTGTGTGTGTGTTTGTGTGTGTGTGTGTGTGTGTGTGTGTGTGCGTGTTCTTATGTGTGTTTGTGTTTGTGTGTGTGTGCGTGTGCTTGTGCGTGTGTGATCATGTGTGTGTGTGTGTGTGCGTCCGTGCTCGCATGTCTGTGCGTGTGCGTGCATGCGTGTGTGCGTCTGTGCTCGCGTGTGTATGTGAACGTGCGTGTGCTTGTGCGCGTGTGATTGTGTGTGTGTGTGTGTGTGTGTGTGTGTGTGTGTGATCATGTGTGTGTGTGTGTGTGTGTGTGATGTGTGTGTGTGTGTGTGTGTGTGTGTGTGTGTGTGTGTGTTGCAGCTTGCCCGGGCCAGTTTCTGTGCACTGTCAACGGCGTGTGTGTCCCGGCCTGCGATGGAATCAAAGATTGTCCCAACGGACTCGACGAGAGGAACTGTGGTATTTGATTATGTTTAAATTCAGCTCACACATGATCTTGTTTCACACTATTTCCTGTTTAAAAAAAACGTGAAATTGACGGAAAATGGTGCAAGAAGAATGTAAACGAAATACATGGAATTGGTCGAACCAACATACAACGCCAGAGAAGCCCAAATAATATGTTATTTATTTTATATAATTACTTTTAGACTCAAAAATTGTCGAGCTTGTCAGAAAATAGCTTTTAATAGCCATCCACTGTTGTCACCCCTATGCATGAAAGGGTTAAAATTTCAAATTTGAAGCGTGTTACTGTGTGTGTGTCGTCTGTCTGTCTATCTATCTATCTTTTTTTTTTTTCTTTTTTTTTTAACCTTTATTTATACAGGTAAATCCCATTGAAACCGAAGACTCTTTTTCAAGGGAGACCTGTTCCCTTTCCCACGTTACCATTCACACACACATTCATACACCGATAGCAGCAGCTAACTATCGACATTCACACAGATTGTTCCTTTTAGACCTTTTATTGCTGCTCCACAAAGAACTTCTAACTGTTGCTAACACTATTGTTCTGTTGAATGCAAGTACTGTCTATAAGTATATGAGATAAGATTCCAGAAGTTTATTTGTCATAATGCATAATTAACAGTTACAGCAGTAAGTCATTGGCAATGAAATTCTTAAGTCTCAGGCTCCTCTCGGCAATGTGATATAGAAGAAGAAAATAGTGGAATAGAAACACACAAGTGAAGAGAGCAACACCTGAGACACACATAAGGCAAGGCAAGTTTATTTCTATAGCACAACTCAGACACAAGGCCACTCAAAGTGCTTTACAGGGGCAAGATTAGAATACATAAAACACATTATAAAACATTTAAAAGCGAATAAAAGAAGCAAATAAAATAAAAATTGCAGGTTAAGATGGAAACAAAAAAGTCTTCAGACTCGATTTAAAAGAACTGAGAGTTGCAGCAGACCTCAAGTTCTCTGGGAGTTTGTTCCAGAGATTTGGTGCATAAAAACTAAAAGCTGCTTCTCCTTGTTTAGTCCTAACTCTGGGGACTGTAAGTAGACCTGTCTGTCTGTCTGTCTGTCTGTCTGTCTGTCTGTCTGTCTGTCTGTCTGTCTGTCTGTCTGCTTGTATAGTCCTAACTCTGGGGACTGTAAGTAAACCTGTCCCAGACGACCTAAGGGCTCGAGCAAGGACACAGTGCAGATGCACCATAGAAATATGAAGTACATTTAGAATGCAAAATTAAAAAATAAATAATGAAATAGAATACTGTATGAACATGGATGCAACATAACCTTGTGTGTGTGTGTGTGTGTGTGTGTGTGTGTG
>CM049399.1:35237500-35255000 GCA_026929865.2 Hyperoplus lanceolatus | reverse complement strand
CTGTACACTTTGACCAATCAGAGTGAGGCTCCGATTCTCTGTTCTTATTGGCTGTTGAGACTGTCCATTCACTTTGGCACGACTTTGTTGGTGTAGAGCGTGTCAGGGAGGGACCATAGGGGAGGGACCAAAGAGAACAAGTGGAGCGGTTGAGGTATTTGGATTCGAATCTCTATCCCAACTGCTATTTTCTCCCCAAATCCTCAACCCCAGCTTTAAGTAAAAAAAAAATCCTCATTGCTCATACTATTATTTTAGCTGGTGTATTTTTTCCCCCGTCAGGGAGACTCTGGTGGGCCGTTGGTTTGCCAGGAGCCGTCTGGTCGCTGGTTCCTGGCCGGTGTGGTGAGCTGGGGCCGAGGCTGTGGACGACCCGACTACTACGGAGTCTACACCCGAATAACGAGACTCACAGACTGGATACAGCAAGTCATCAGCAGCCCCTGATTACCTGGGGACCTTTATCCTCCATACTCTAGTGACTAGGTTTACATGCACAGTATATTCTGATTAAATGTGGAATAAATTATTCTGGAGAACGCTTGTTGTCGAATCACTTTTTGACGATACCTGTCCGTACTGCGTGTGCGCTGATACATAAAATAAACATGATTTTGAACATGAACCGTCGATCCTGGTGTGGCTTTAAAGGCAAGGCTGATGAAGACAGTGGATTCAGGTGTGGGGCAGACGACACTTATAAGTGGCTGCCTCACCTGTCAGTCAGCCAGGATACAGGGCAGAGCGAAAAACCTGGCTTGGATCACGCAGAGGAAGGGCGGGTAGTAGGCAGAACCGTCCTTGCGTCCCAAATCACATACTGTTTCTTTTTACTACACTACATACTAAAGTACAGAATAGTTTTAGGGCCACAAGAGAGAGAAAAAATCAGATAAGGAAGATTTTTTTTTGAGAAATGTCAAGAATAAACACGAATACTCCAAAATGCTATTGGAGTTAGTGGGGCACAATACAGATTTGAAGAAAGATTGTACTAAACATATTAAACACTTGTGAATGGGCCCGTAGATGCTTGATGAACAAACATCTTGGCTTGTTCAGTGACTTGTCCAGGACACACTCTTATATAATGTAATTTGAAGTGATTGGAGAAGCGTCTTATAGCCCCAGAACGGCCCTGGTGGAAAAGGGGGCACCCAGATTTGAACTGGGGACCTCTTGATCTGCAATCAAATGCTCTACCACTGAGCTATACCCCCACTACAAGTGGAGAATGCTTGTTGTACAAATCAGTGAAACCTCCTCAGGAGCCGCTACCTGTCTGTACTGTGTTTGGGCTGAATAAAAAATGCATTGCTACACAGCCTAGGTTCCGTAAAATTCCCAATCCCAGAGCTAAGGTGGGACACCATAGTTTTCTAGGCTGTGTATTAACACCGGACTTGTTTTCAACATACAGACAAAGCTGATTGTTCTCTAGAATCTGCAACTGAAATTTACAATGACAGGGTAGAGCTAGAAATACTTAAACTGCAGTCGACCCAGGTGGGACTTGAACCCACAATCCCCAGCTCCGGAGGCTGATGCCTTATCCATTAGGCCACTGGGCCACATAATATAGCTCCAAGAAAGAGTGTTCGATCCCAGAGTCGCTGAACAAGCCGATATATTTGTTCAATAAGCATGTAGGGGCCCATTCACACCTGATTGCCTGCTTCTAGTTTGTTTTCTTGGTTCGCACCAGATGAGAGAATGATACATTATGTTCTGTTATCCCCTGGACCAACTTCGGCGCAGAGGGTTTGGATTGATAATTAAAGCTTTAGGCAGTCCCTTCTCTAGATAGTCAAAATGGTGCCCCCAAAAAAACTAGCTCCTTAACCCTCTGAGGTCTGGGGCTATGTTGGTCGTTTTTGCATTTTTGATTAATCCTTAATTAACTACAGTAAGAAATGTTTATCATGCCAAAGTTTGGTATCTTGTTGTTCAGCACACTCTAACCTTTATGACCAGATAGTTATTTTGACATAATACATGATCAAATTCCCATACCAGGAGTTGAACCCGGGCCACCTGGGTGAAAAACAGAAATCCTGACCGCTAGACTATATGGGAGATGTCTAAATGTTTGTTAACTAATGTTAAATTATGTGAAAGTTTCATGATTTAATTATTGTTTCACTGATTTCACCATTACCATCACTCAATCATCACCCAGGCGGCCCGGGTTCAACTCCCGGTATGGGAATTAATCTTTGCTATCTAATTCAGATGTGATTAGCTTTTTGTTTTTAAAAGCAATTGAACGGGTGTAAAGTGGTGAGTTTATATTTTGGCAAAAAGGATACTCCTGAATTGCCTTGAACATCTTCAGTCAATGATGCTGTCAGACATCCATCTAATCTGTATGTAGGCACCCAGGATTGAACAATGATTCCCATACCGGGAGTTGAACCCGGGCCGCCTGGGTGAAAACCAGGAATCCTGACCGCTAGACCATATGGGAGATGGAAGAAGCTTTATTGGGTTTATAATGATTCGTTAAACTATCATTAAATTATGTCAAATTTTCACATAAATTAGTAATTAAGATGGTTCTTTAGAGAAAATTGAAGGATAAAAACTTACATTGAGCCGACTTCTTGTTGGGTGTGTATATTAAATAACGATTCCCATACCGGGAGATGAACACAGGAGTACTGACCACTAGACCATATGGGACATGTCACATGTCTTGTTGTGTTTCTAATGATTGGAAACCAGATGTGAAGTTATCATACTAACATGATTTGGTTATACTTTGGCAGAAATGACCACTATTGTATCTCACATACATGTGTCCTATATGGTTTTTATCCTTGATTTACTTCAGAGAACCATCTCACTAAACAATCATTCCCATACCGGGAGTTGAACCCGGGCCACCTGGGTGAAAACCAGGAATCCTGACCGCTAGACCATATGGGAGATGGAAGAGGCGTTATTGGGTTTCTAATGATTCGTTAAACTATCATTAAATTATTTGAAAGTTTCAAATGAACCTGATTTAATTATTGTTTTTCACAATTTCACCATTACCCTCCCTCAGTCATCTCCCATATGGTCTAGCGGTCAGGATTCCTGGTTTTCACCCAGGTGGCCCGGGTTCAACTCCCGGTATGGGAAGTTAGTAAGTAAGATTGTTCTTCAAGGAAAATTTAAGAATCAACTTACGTTGAGGCTTTATCCTTGATTTATGTTGGTGTGTATAGTAAATAACGATTCCCATACAGAGAGTTAAACAGAAGAGTACTGACCGCTAGACCATATGGGACACGTCACATGCCTTGTTGTGTTTCTAATGATTGGTAACCAGATGTGAAGTTATACTAGGCAAGGCAAGGCAAGGCTAGTTTATTTCTATAGCACAATTCAGACACAAGGCCACTCAAAGTGCTTTACAGGGGCAAGATTAGAATACATAAAACACATTAGAAAACATTTAAAAGCGAATGAAAAGAAGTAAAAAAATAAAAATGGCAGGTTAAAATGGAAACAGAAAAGTCTTCAGACTCGATTTAAAAGAGCTGAGAGTTGCAGCAGACCTCAAGTTCTCTGGGAGTTTGTTCCAGAGATTTGGTGCATAAAAACTAAAAGCTGCTTCTCCTTGTTTATTTATTTTTATTGATTTTATTTAACCTTTACTAGTCTTTAAGGGACAATGGTCGGCTCATAATATCACAGATCAGTAATGTATTTATGGTCATAAACCATTTAGGGCTTTATAAACCGAACATCAGTATTTTGAAATAAAGGCTTGAGTGCAGGTAGCCCCAGTTTCATCAGAATTGGGAATTCAGATACACAGTTTTTGTTACTAGAAAATAAAACTAAAAGCTTTGGTTATTTTTTTTTAGAATTGACTATATATATATATATACATGGACATACATGTTATACGACATATATATATATACACATATATACACATACATACACATACATTTTTTTTTTTTTTTTTTTTAAGAATCTGCAGTCCAATACACAATCAATTTTAATGTAATTGCTTCAGCTTTTAAGATCAGTTCAGCACAGTTCAGTTTCTCTGTGACAATGCCAAGTGTATAAAGTGTGAAGTGGCCTTGTATTTGGCCTGTTCCAATTCTTAACTGGTAGTCAAAACACTTCTGCAAAAGTATTCAAAAACAAGTCTGACAGCTGGCCTGTATTATTCTTTACAATATTGATATGTAAGTGACATTGACATTGTGCTCAGGTTATTAGTCTGTAATTTTCAATAATTTTTTGAAACATAATTTGCTTTGAAATTGCGCAAACTGCAACTCCCTGTGACAACTTCATCAAGTCCATTCCACAGCTTAATACCCTTTATAGAAATCGAAAAGGATTTAAGTGTGGTCCGTATATTTTTCTCAGTGAATTTATCTTTTCTTCTTAAATCATGCAAAACTTCTCTGTCTTCAAACATTACTTGTAAACTGTTTGGAAGGCTTTTTTTGAAGCCTTGTAAATAATTTGTACTGTGTGGTAATTTACCACATCAACGTAATTTGAGAATTCTACCTTCAATAAAAAAGTTATTAGTGTGTGCCCTGTAATTGGCTTGGTAAATAATTCGTATTGCTTTCTTTTGAAGAATCTCCAACGGGTGCAATGTACCTTTGTAAGTGTTTCCCCATATTTCAGCACAGTAATGCAGATGTGGGGAAACTAAACTCCAGTATAATACAAGTAAGGCCTTTTGATTGAAACAATGTTGTGCTTTCCAAAGTATAGAAATACTCCTGGCTATTTTGCCCCTGAGATGGCTAACTTGTGGTTTCCAGCTTAATTTATCGTCAATTATTACCCCTAGGACTTTGTGTTGCTTGACCCTTTGAATTTCAATCCCATTTACCTTGATTTTTACAGCGACATCTGATGCTCTCCTGCCAAACATCATGAATTTAGTTTTTTCTAAATTTAGTGATAACTTATTTCGGTTTAACCACTCATGTAACTTAGTCAATTCAATGTTTACGATCTCAACCATATTATTCAGATCTTTCCCCGAATAGAAGATGTTTGTGTCGTCAGCAAATAAAATTAACCTTAAGACTTTTGACACTTTACATATGTCATTTATATAAAGCAGGAATAATTTCGGCCCCAAGATTGACCCCTGAGGGACCCCACAAACAATATCTAAGCATGTCGATGTGAACTCCCCTAATTTCACAAATTGTTTCCTGTCATGTAAATAACTTCTGACCCAGTCATGTGCCAAACCTCGAATGCCATAATTCTCCAGTTTATTAAGAAGGATGTCATGATTAATAGTGTCGAATGCTTTTTTGAGGTCTAAGAAAATTCCTATAGAGTACAATTTGTGATCAATAGCATTACTAATAATTTCTACCGATTCAGCCAAGGCCAGTGCGGTGGTTTAGTCCTAACTCTGGGGACTGTAAGTAGACCTGTCCCAGACGACCTAAGGGCTCTGGACGGCTCATAACGTATCAGCAGATCAGTAATGTATTTTGGCCCTAAACCATTTAGGGCTTTATAAACCAACATCAGTATTTTGAAATAAACTCTTTGAGTGACAGGAAGCCAGTGTAAAGACCTCAGAACTGGGGTGATATGATCCACTTTTTTGGTCCTAGTGAGGACTAAGATGATTTGGTTTTACTTTGGCAGAATTGAGCACTATTGTATCTTAAGTACATGTGTCCTACAGGGTTGTTATCCTTGATTTACTTCAAAGAACCATCTTACTTACTAAACAAAGATTCCCATACCGGGAGTTGAACCCGGGCCGCCTGGGTGAAAACCAGGAATCCTGACCGCTAGACCATATGGGAGACCGGAGAGGCTTTATTGAATTTCTATTCATCAAACTAACATTCAATTATGTCAAAGCGTCACAAAAATGAGTTGATTATTGTTTCTGCAATTTCACCATTACCCTCCCTCAGTCATCTCCCATATGGTCTAGCGGTCAGGATTCCTGGTTTTCACCCAGGCGGCCCGGGTTCAACTCCCGGTATGGGAAGTTAGTAAGTAAGATGGTTCTTCAAGGAAAATTTAAGGATCAACTTACGTTGAGGTTTTATCCTTGATTTATGTTGGTGTGTATAGTAAATAATGATTCCCATAGAGAGAGTTAAACACAAGAGTACTGACCGCTAGACCATGTGGGACACGTCACATGCCTTGTTGTGTTTCTAATGTTTGGTAACTTGAAGATTTGAAGTTCTCATACTAACATGATTTGGTTTTACTTAAGGCTGTTACATACTCCGCGAGAAGAAAGAACAAAGTTCTCGGTGACAGAGCTGCGAGAAGTTCTTTCTGGTCTGACATTACATACTTCACGAGAACTCAACTGCCGAACTCCTCACCGCGGCGCATTGTTACCATGGTAACTGACTCAGTAGCGCCAGCTGATTTCACTTCGCTTTGCTCATTGACTTCAGACTGACCAATCACACAATAGTTCTCGGACAAGCTGCGAGAAAAAAGTTCGGCCCGGGTGATGTGTCGAGAACAAGCTGCGAGAACAGCTAAACAAGAGCTGAGAGAAGAAAATGACATAATTTTCTTCTCGCAGCTCTGTCACCGAGAACTTTGTTCTTTCTTCTCGCGGAGTATGTAACAGCCTTTAGGCAGAATTGACCAATTTTGCACCCCACGTACATGTATCCTATATGGTTGTTATCCTTGATTTACTTCAAAGAACCATCTTACTTACTAAATGAGGATTCCCATACCGGGAGTTGAACCCGGGCCACCTGGGTGAAAACCAGGAATCCTGACCGCTAGACCATATAGGAGATGGAAGAGGCTTTATTGGGTTTCTATTCATCAAACTAACATTCAATTATGTCAAAGCGTCACAAACATGAGCTGATTATTGTTTCTGCGATTTCACAATTACCATTACTAAGTAAGATTGTTCTTCAAAGAAAATTTAAGGATCAACTTACATTGAGTCTTTGTCTTTATCCTTGACTTCTGGTGGTGTGTATATTAAATAACGATTCCCATACAGAGAGTTAAACACAGGAGTACTGACCGCTAGACCATATGGGACACGTCACATGCCTTGTTGTGTTTCTAATGATTGGTAACCAGATGTGAAGTTATCATACTAGGCAAGGCAAGGCAAGGCTAGTGTATTTCTATAGCACAATTCAGACACAAGGCCATTCAAAGTGCTTTACAGGGGCAAGATTAGAATACATAAAACACATTAGAAAACATTTAAAAGCGAATGAAAAGAAGTAAAAAAATAAAAATTTTAGGTTAAAATGGAAACAGAAAAGTCTTCAGACTCGATTTAAAAGAGCTGAGAGTTGCAGCAGACCTCAAGTTCTCTGGGAGTTTGTTCCAGAGATTTGGTGCATAAAAATCTAAAAGCTGCTTCTCCTTGTTTAGTCCTAAGTCTGGGGACTGTAAGTAAACCTGTCCCAGACGACCTAAGGGCTCTGGACGGCTCATAACGTATCAGCAGATCAGTAATGTATTTTGGCCCTAAACCATTTAGGGCTTTATAAACCAACATCAGTATTTTGAAATAAACTCTTTGAGTGACAGGAAGCCAGTGTAAAGACCTCAGAACTGGGGTGATATGATCCACTTTTTTGGTCCTAGTGAGGACTAACATGATTTGGTTTTACTTTGGCAGAATTGACCACTATTGTATCTTAAGTACATGTGTCCTACAGGGTTGTTATCCTTGATTTACTTCAAAGAACCATCTTACTTACTAAACAAAGATTCCCATACCGGGAGTTGAACCCGGGCCGCCTGGGTGAAAACCAGGAATCCTGACCGCTAGACCATATGGGAGACCGGAGAGGCTTTATTGGATTTCTATTCATCAAACTAACATTCAATTATGTCAAAGCGTCACAAAAATGAGTTGATTATTGTTTCTGCAATTTCACCATTACCCTCCCTCAGTCGTCTCCCATATGGTCTAGCGGTCAGGATTCCTGGTTTTCACCCAGGCGGCCTGGGTTCAACTAACGGTATGGGAAGTTAGTAAGTAAGATTGTTCTTCAAGGAAAATTTAAGGATCAACTTAAGTTGAGGCTTTATCCTTGATTTATGTTGGTGTGTATAGTAAATAATGATTCCCATAGAGAGAGTTAAACACAAGAGTACTGACCGCTAGACCATATGGGACACGTCACATGCCTTGTTGTGTTTCTAATGTTTGGTAACTTGAAGATTTGAAGTTCTCATACTAACATGATTTGGTTTTACTTAAGGCTGTTACATACTCCGCAAGAAGAAAGAACAAAGTTCTCGGTGACAGAGCTGAGAGAAGTTCTTTCTGGTCTGACATTACATACTTCACGAGAACTCAACTGCCGAACTCCTCACCGCGGCGCATTGTTACCATGGTAACTGACTCAGTAGACGCCCGCTGATTTCACTTGGCTTTGCTCATTGACTTCAGACTGACCAATCACACAATAGTTCTCGGACAAGCTGCGAGAAAAAAGTTTGGCCCGGGTGATGTGTCGAGAACAAGCTGCGAGAACAGCTAAACAAGAGCTGAGAGAAGAAAATGACATAATTTTCTTCTCGCAGCTCTGTCACCGAGAACTTTGTTCTTTCTTCTCGCGGAGTATGTAACAGCCTTTAGGCAGAATTGACCAATTTTGCACCCCACGTACATGTATCCTATATGGTTGTTATCCTTGATTTACTTCAAAGAACCATCTTACTTACTAAATGAGGATTCCCATACCGGGAGTTGAACCCGGGCCACCTGGGTGAAAACCAGGAATCCTGACCGCTAGACCATATGGGAGATGGAAGAGGCTTTATTGGGTTTCTATTCATCAAACTAACATTCAATTATGTCAAAGCGTCACAAACATGAGCTGATTATTGTTTCTGCGATTTCACAATTACCATTACTAAGTAAGATTGTTCTTCAAAGAAAATTTAAGGATCAACTTACATTGAGTCTTTGTCTTTATCCTTGACTTCTGGTGGTGTGTATATTAAATAACGATTCCCATACAGAGAGTTAAACACAGGAGTACTGACCGCTAGACCATATGGGACACGTCACATGCCTTGTTGTGTTTCTAATGATTGGTAACCAGATGTGAAGTTATCATACTAGGCAAGGCAAGGCAAGGCTAGTGTATTTCTATAGCACAATTCAGACACAAGGCCACTCAAAGTGCTTTACAGGGGCAAGATTAGAATACATAAAACACATTAGAAAACATTTAAAAGCGAATGAAAAGAAGTAAAAAAATAAAAATTTTAGGTTAAAATGGAAACAGAAAAGTCTTCAGACTCGATTTAAAAGAGCTGAGAGTTGCAGCAGACCTCAAGTTCTCTGGGAGTTTGTTCCAGAGATTTGGTGCATAAAAATCTAAAAGCTGCTTCTCCTTGTTTAGTCCTAAGTCTGGGGACTGTAAGTAAACCTGTCCCAGACGACCTAAGGGCTCTGGACGGCTCATAACGTATCAGCAGATCAGTAATGTATTTTGGCTCTAAACCATTTAGGGCTTTATAAACCAACATCAGTATTTTGAAATAAATTATTTGAGTGACAGGAACCCAGTGTAAAGACCTCAGACTAACATGCTTTGGTTATACTTTGGCAGAATTGACTATTTTACCCTATAGACATGTGTCTTATAGCTGTTATCCTTGAGTTTCTTTAAAGTACCATCTTACTTATTAATGAATGATTCCCATACCGGGAGTTGAACCCGGGCCACCTGGGTGAAAACCAGGAATCCTGACCGCTAGACCATATGGGAGACAGGAGAGGCTTTATTGGATTTCTATTCATCAAACTAACATTCAATTATGTCAAAGCGTCACAAAAATGAGTTGATTATTGTTTCTGCAATTTCACCATTGCCCTCCCTCAGTCATCTCCCATATGGTCTAGCGGTCAGGATTCCTGGTTTTCACCCAGGTGGCCCGGGTTCAACTCCCGGTATGGGTAGTTAGTAAGTAAGATTGTTCTTCAAGGAAAATTGAAGCATCATCTTACATTGAGGTTTTATCCTTGATTTATGTTGGTGTGTATAGTAAATAATGATTCCCGTACAGAGAGTTAAACACAAGAGTACTGACCGCTAGACCATGTGGGACATGTCACATGCCTTGTTGTGTTTCTAATGTTTGGTAACTTGAAGATTTGAAGTTCTCATACTAACATGATTTGGTTTTACTTAGGCATAATTGACCACTATTGCACCCCACATATGTGTCCTATATTTTTAACCTTTTTATTTATACAGGTAAATCCCATTGAGACAGAAGACTATTTTACAAGGGAGACCTGTATGGTTGTTATCCTTGATGTACTTCAAAGAACCATCTTACTAAACAATTATTCCCATACCGGGAGTTGAACCCGGGCCACCTGGGTGAAAACCAGGAATCCTGACCGCTAGACCATATGGGAGATGGAAGTTACTTTATTGGGTTTTAGGGGGCAAAACCCCTTTTTTTTTGAAAAACAGACATGGAGCGTTATAAAAGGTTGTTCACCAGAAATGATATCCAGGACCTTCAAGGATCCCAACCTGGGTGGACAACCTGGTCAACAAGCTGCTGGAAAGCTACAGGAGGCCGACAAAGAGCAAATCAGAACCACTGTTTAAGCGAATGGGGGTGAATGGGGATGGGCTAATAGGGAATTTTTTAAACTTATAGATATCATTATGAAACTTTGCCAGTTGATTACTGACATTAAAACAACAACTTTTTGTATTACAGTATTTTCCAAAAAGTTTGAATAAATATGACAAATCATCAATATCTTACTAATGATGCGTAAATTTGCATATCTGCAAAGCCCCAAAATCTAGATGTTGGACAAAAGCAGAGTCAATTTGTTTTTAAATTTTGAAAATAAAACAAGTGTCCAACTGCCTGAAGCCTTTCCTAATCACAGTTCAAATTTGATCAATAACCCATAGAAAATGCATTTTTTACACAGTTTTTTCCAAGGGAATGTCTAGCCATTTCCTAAAATAGCAGCTGGAGACTCCAAAAGGACACTTTTGGTCCATGGCACATGAAATGTAACTGTGTAAAAAATGTATTTTCTATGGGTTATTGATCAAATTTGAACTGTGATTAGGAAAGGCTTCAGGCAGT
The DNA here is from genome assembly GCA_026929865.2 of Hyperoplus lanceolatus. Taxonomy (NCBI): domain Eukaryota; kingdom Metazoa; phylum Chordata; class Actinopteri; order Uranoscopiformes; family Ammodytidae; genus Hyperoplus; species Hyperoplus lanceolatus. Next base: position 35,243,906 of record CM049399.1, on the reverse strand, counting down.
TGGACACTTGTTTTGTTTTCAAAATTTAAAAACAAATTGACTTTGTTTTCTTCCAACATCTAGATTTTGGGGCTTTGCAGATATGCAAATTTACGCATCATTAGTAAGATATTGATGATTTTTCATATTTATTTAAACATTTTGTAAAATACTGTAATACAAAAAGTGTTTGTTTTAATGTCAGTAATCAACTGGCAAAGTTTCATAATGATATCTATAATTTCAAAAAAATTCCCTATTAGCCCATCCCCATTCACCCCCATTCGCTTAAACAGTGGTTCTGATATGCTCTATGTCGGCCCGCTGTAGCTTTCCAGCAGCTTGTTGACCAGGTTGTCCACCCAGGTTGTGATCGTGGAAGGTCCTAGATGTCATTTTTGGTGAACAACCTTTTACAACGCTCCATGTCCATAAAATCACTTTGCCCCCTGGGTATTTGTAATGATTATTGATAATAACTAAACTATTGTTAAATTATATGAACGTTTCATATGAACATGATTTAATTATTGTTTCGAGGATTTCACCATTACCATCCCTCAGTCATCTCCCATATGGTCTAGCGGTCAGGATTCCTGGTTTTCACCCAGGCGACCCGGGTTCAACTCCTGGTATGGGAATTAATCTTTGCTATCTAAACATGTGTGGCTGACTAAAACCGATTCACGGATAATATTGTCCTGAGAGTTATCGTCAATAACACAACTGATACGAACCTGCTGTCTCTATTGCCTTCTGGCATAAACCCCAATACCAAGTATACATACAGTGGAAACACAAGAGTAAGCCTGTAAAGGGAAAGAAAAGGGCTTGTTGACACATCCAGCTAACGTCTGTTAGAAAATGTAATCAACCTTATTTGACTGAATTCGTTCAGTAATTGGGCTTATTGATACAACAGGGTATTAGGGCCACTGTGAGGAAAAACAAACAGATACGTAAAGTGAGACATTTTCAGCTAATAAACTGGTCTGGCATTCAATCAACATTTAGCCTTGGAGACATATGGACAGATAGATAGATAGATAGATAGATAGATAGATAGATAGATAGATAGATAGATAGATAGATAGATAGATAGATAGATAGATAGATAGATAGATGGATAGATAGATAGATAGATAGATAGATAGATAGATAGATAGATAGATAGATAGATAGATAGATAGATAGAAAAAACAAACAGATGGACCATACGTAAAGTGAGACATTTTCAGCTAATAAACTGGTCTGGCATTCAATCAACATTTAGCCTTGGAGACATATGGATAGATAGATAGATAGATAGATAGATAGATAGATAGATAGATAGATAGATAGATAGATAGATAGATAGATAGATAGATAGATAGATAGATAGATAGATAGATAGATAGATAGATAGATAGATAGATAGAAAAAACAAACAGATGGACCATACGTAAAGTGAGACATTTTCAGCTAATAAACTGGTCTGGCATTCAATCAACATTTAGCCTTGGAGACATATGGATAGATAGATAGATAGATAGATAGATAGATAGATAGATAGATAGATAGATAGATAGATAGATAGATAGATAGATAGATAGAAAGATGGATAGATAGATAGATAGATAGATAGATAGATAGATAGATAGATAGATAGATAGATAGATAGATAGATAGATAGATAGATAGATAGATAGATATATAGACAGATAGACAGATAGATAGATCATTGTTTAGAGAGCGTATGCTGTGTATTGACAGTGGACATTTCAATGCACCACAGGGGAAGCTGATTTTGACAACAAGGACTCTCCATAATTGTCTTTAACCTCTCCAGTCAAAGATGTGGTCCATGCTAATATGTGAGGAGCATTTAGGAGGGTATAACCCATAGATAGTAAGGTATAACCACATGTATATAAATATTGCATTGTGGTCGACCCAGGTGGGACTTGAACCCACAATCCCCAGCTCCGGAGGCTGATGCCTTATCCATTAGGCCACTGGGCCACAAGAAAGTCTTCAAGAAAGAGTGTTCAATCGCCAAGTAACTGAACAAGCCAAGATACACTCCTGAACAAAATCTTAAGACCAGGGTAAAATCGCAAGTATTCACATTCTGCGGTGGTCGATGGTAACCAAGTCGTAAGTTGAGCTTCAAGAAGTTTGAGGTAATGTTTCATTATTTTTAGTATGACTTATGGCAGAGGGAAAAAGGGTTCGCTTAATGTTAACTTCAAATTTGCAACAAGAACAACAAACCCTCTCCCTCCTCCCAAAATCAGTGAATACCTCCTCATGATCCGCTACCTCTCCGCACTGTGTGTTGGCTGAAATAAAATACAGTTTTTATACACAGCCTAGGTTCTGTAAACGGGCATGTCGCTAGCTACGTTGGGCCTCCATTGTTTCCAGATACTGGGCTGTGAATAAACCTCTCCCTTGCAAAGGAGTGAACCTGGGTCATGGTTCAAGCATTCAGGCCACGACGTTGTTGGTATCAAAGAATTCAGAAATGACGAATTCGAAACCTCAATCAAGTAAATATCATTCACTGAAACACACTTTACATAATACACATAACACAACTGAACAGCCACATTTTTAACTCTCAACATCTGCAGCTTCTTTTTTTTACAGGCGACTGTGGTTCAGGTGGTAGAGCGGGTCGGCTGATGATCAAAGGGTTGGAGGTTCGATCCCCGCCCTGCCACCTGTGTCATGGTTGTTGTGTCCTTGGGCAAGACACTTCACCCACCTTTGCCTCGTGTGAATGTCGACAGTAAACCTGCTATGTGTGTGTGAATGGTAACGTGGGAATGGGAACAGGTCTCCCTTGAAAAAGAGTCTCCGGTCTCAATGGGATTTACCTGTATAAATAAAGATAAAGTGGTATTATATGTCAATAGATGCTGTTTATTCCACTGTAAAATACTTTTTTGATTCAATGGAGAAGTCCTTTACTGATACAGTATTTTCACGTTAAAACACCGTAAAATCAGCAGGACTAACATCATTTTACCGTAATTTTAGAGAACATTCTACCGTTTTTTTTACAATAGAATTATGGCGACTGCAGCGGCCAGATTTTTACCGTAAGGAATACGGTTTTATTTTTTACAGCGTGGCCAAAGTATACGAACACAATTCAGTGCTTCAGGGAGAAATTTGCGGTCAGACATTTCATTATCATAATCTGTTTGAATAAATTAACATTCCCATAAATTATGAACGCTCAGTGGCCTGGACCAGATCAGAGTGTGTGTGTGTGTGTGTGTGTGTGTGTGTGTGTGTGTGTGTGTGTGTGTGTGTGTGTGTGTGTGTGTGTGTGTGTGTGTGTGTGTGCGTGCGTGTGGGGGCGGATTTTTATATCTGGCAAGCTACGATATACATAAACTCACTGTTAGAAGTTAACACATCTGCTGCGTCTCAGAAAAAACCGGGTCAAACTACAAAGAAAAAAATCTTCACACTCTTCCCAGTTATAGTGTTGTTAAGCCAACGTTGCTGTGTGTGTGTGTGTGTGTGTGTGTGTGTGTGTGTGTGTGTGTGTGTGTGTGTGTGTGTGTGTGTGTGTGTGTGTGTGTGTGTGTGTGTGTGTGTGTGTGTGTGTGTGTGTGTGTGTGTGTGCTAGAATCAATCATCTTCAATGCACTCACTGAACCATGAACGCCGGCCATCCAGTAGTGGAGGCAATGTGCTCACACACAGTACGATTTACAAACATGTTATTCATAGAAATAAAACAGAGTGAAAGCCATGGATGCAAGCTAAGACACACACACACACAAACACACGCACACACACACACACACACACACACGTGAAGAAGCGTGAATAAATGCTGCTATTTTTCATAACAAAACACCATATGCTATTGAGAAAGTTAATCAGTTCATTGTTTATATTATCAAGTATATAAAGGCAAGGCAAGTTCAATTTTACAGCACATGGTTAAAAATGGAAACAGGAAAGAAAAGTGTTTTGCTTTTGCTGACTTACATTTCTAACATGAATTGCTGCTGCACAACACAGGCACACACTACAGTAAACATTTGATTATGACTCATCCAGGTTCGTGTGTGTGTGTGTGTGTGTGTGTGTGTGTGTGTGTGTGTGTGTGTGTGTGTGTGTGTGTGTGTGTGTGTGTGTGTGTGTGTGTGTGTGTGTGTGTGTGTGTGTGTGTGTCTCTCTCTGTTTGTGCCCTGCACAAAAATTCTCAAAAAACTTTCTATAAAAATATTCTGTAGAGTTGCAGAAGCTAGTCAGGACAAAAGGGCAAGAACTGAGCTCTGGATTATACACACTGCAGACAGTCGGTTCAACATGTCCTTTTGCTGTATCCATCCATCTGTCTTTTGGTGTAATTATTATCTTTCTTTCTGTGTGTGTGTGTGTGTGTGTGTGTGTGTGTGTGTGTGTGTGTGTGTGTGTGTGTGTGTGTGTGTGTGTGTGTGTGTGTGTGTGTGTGTGTGTGTGTGTGTGTGTGTTTCCGGCCGGACCTACACACCCTCCTCCCACATCCCAGTCTAACCACTAAACTCCCAAGATACATCTAAACCACAACACACACACACACACACACACACACACACACACACACACACACACACACACACACACACACACACACACACACACACACACACACACACTGCCTTCAGCTGTTTAACCCATTAGTGCAAGACGTGAGAGGGAGAGGAGCCCAAGGGAGCAATGGAGAGAAGGAGACGGTTGAGAAAAAGAAAGAAAAACAAGTATTTTTTCATGTAATAGAAAATGGATTTTCTTTCATCATAGCAGCGCAACAGACAACAGTGTGTGTGTGTGTGTGTGTGTGTGTGTGTGTGTGTGTGTGTGTGTGTGTGTGTGTGTGTGTGTGTGTGTGTGTGTGTGTGTGTGTGTGTGTGTTAAATCCAGTAAACCTTAATGTGGCATGTACATTGCAGATGTTAAATTTACTGTTTTTTTAAAGGCGTTTGTCCATTCAGAATATCCATTAGCCATCCATTATGGCCCATTAACAAGTTGTTTGTCATGCTGGCATTTACAATGTAAATGTGTACATTTGGCATAGGCACATCTGCAAATGAATGGACGGGCATATTGCTAGCTACGGTGTTGAAATGTTGTTGAAATACCCTTCTTTGACATACCTATTTACAGAGCCTAGGCTGTATATTAACACTGTATGTTTTTCAGCACACACACACACAGTACAGGCAGGTAGCAGATCGTGAGGAGATATTCACTGATGTTGACCCAAACATGTTTTTGATGACAAGCGTGCTCCAGAATCACTCGTTTCCGAATACATCTAGATTGGATTATCACATATATCGAACAAGACACTCGAACGGACCGTGTCACTTGTCTAAGTATACATGGCCTTTCAGAAATCGGATAAATGTCCGATGCATGGCTGTCTCCGCTATGCTAGGTGGCGCTGTAGCCCTTTCAACCATGCTTTCAACAAGTGGTTTTAGAGCCAAGTCCGGTTCCCTTCCGTCGATAACCCATGGTGTAGCCTATCACGCGCAGGCACACAAGCACAGAACGAGAAGTCCGATATGCGATATCCGATCCCTGTATACATGCAGAGAGAAAGCCGACGATGAACAAATTATCTAGGTGTTCTTATCCGACTTCTCTTGTCCGTTATTGTGCCGATTTGTGTCCGAAGTAGATCGGATAAAGGTGTTTACATGCAGTTTAAAAGTCCTGTTGAGGTCTTATTCGTTTAGTTATCCGATTTTGAGTCTGCATGTAAACGCACTGACTGACTACACCTTTAAGAGTAAGGTGATGCAGTTAAAAGTGAGTTCTATCCAGCTGACTTGAGCTTGATAATATCTGATTGAAAGCAGAGCTGTGGGCAGAAGGTTGTTCCAGGGTTTATGTGTGTGAGTCATGAAAACACAGTTACCAGAGACAAGGTGTGTGTGTGTGTGTGTGTGTGTGTGTGAGGGGGGGGGGGGGGGGGTGGGGCACACCACACAGTAAGTAGAGACAAGGAGGGGAGGGGGGGTCAGGAGTGGGGGGAGAGACGGGGGAGGGGGGGCACGAGTACATATTTCTGTCCTCAGAGCAAGTTCAAGGAAATGGAAACAAGTTGAAGAGTGAAGGGTTATGGAAAATACACAACCAAAGTGTGTGTGCATGTGTGTGTGTGTGTGTGTGTGTGTGTGTGTGTGTGTGTGTGTGTGTGTGTGTGTGTGTGTGTGTGTGTGAGAGAGTGTGTGTGTGTGTGTGTGTGTGTGTGTGTGTGTGTGTGTGTGTGTGCGTGTGTGTGTGTGTGTGTGTGTGGAAGAGTGAAATAAATGAGAAGATTTTATTTAGTTTTAAAAGTTTTTTTTACTGGTATTTTAAAGGTGCTCTGAGGAACTTTCAGTTTGTGTTAATTCTAGCGCCCCCCTTTGGACAAAAGCGGTAGTGT
>CM049399.1:35227500-35230000 GCA_026929865.2 Hyperoplus lanceolatus | reverse complement strand
GGGTTAGGGTTAGGGTTAGGGTTAGGGTTAGAGGGTTAGGGTTAGGGTTAGGGTTAGGGTTTAGGGGTTAGGGTTTAGGGTTAGGGTTAGGGTTACCCTTTTTATCTTTTGCAGATCTCACACATGTATATACTGTAAATTATTATAGTATAAAGCAACACGGATTCAATGGGAGTAATTTTTCAAAACAAAAGTTTTGTATTTGTGTTATAGTTTGAGGCTAAAGTTTAAGTTTATTTAGTTTTATATAAAACTAAATGACTTTAAACCTTAAACGTTAGTGAACTTTAGCTTAAAACACAAATAATACACAATTTACTCATGATAAGTGATTGGGCCTTTTGTTTTGAAAAATGACTCCCATTGAAGCCCAGTGTTGCGTTTTTGCAACATTAAAAGAAATCACTGAAAATCATGTAAATGTAACTTTTTTAGTTTGGTTGAAGTAATATGTTACAGAACAACTTTACAATACAGGAAAACAATATTAAAGGTCAAGTACTTACTTGGAAAATTGTTAAAATTGATCCAACAGAGAGAGCTGGGAGCTCAGTGGGAGTCATCCATGTTGTTTGAATCTGAAATGTTGCTGTTCTTACAATATTAATATTTTCCTGCTGAAATTGGTGATTTGATACATTGTATAGTCTGGAGTGCAGGAATATGTAGTCTTTGTGTACATTTAGTCCTGGAAAATGACTACAAAACAGCTTCCAATAGATGTTGCAAATTTACAACAGTGGGTCTCAGAGGGTTAATGAAACGCCCTTCTTGGGATCAATAAAGTTGACTAATTTTACAATCTAATTTATTATGAACACAATATACAAAGACAGATTATGAATTGAATAGGCCCTAATCTGAGCAACCTATGCCATCAATAATCTATCTATCTATCTATCTATCTATCTATCTATCTATCTATCTATCTATCTATCTATCTATCTATCTATCTATCTATCTATCTATCTATCTATCTATCTATCCATCTATCTATCTATCTATTTACAATTTATTCTATACAATTCAGACACAAGGCCATTCAAAGTGCTTTACAGCGGCATGAAATACATCAGGATTAAAATACATCAAGTATAGAATAGACATTAGAAAAGTGATAGTAAAATATATGACATTAACCTATTTCCATGGGACACTTACCCACTGTATTTACCAAAATGGAATTTACATGGATGGGCCCCCTGTCTTTCTGTCTGTCTGTCTGTCCGTCCGTCCATCTGTCTGTCTGTCTGTCTTTCTGTCTTTATATATCATATTAGTCCATCTGTCTGTCTGTCTGTCTTTCTGTCTTCCTTATATACATATTTTTCCCCGCCCCCCCCGCCCCCGCAAGAAAAACCACAAAAAAACAACCCTATTGGAATAAAAAAAAAAATTTTCACTATCTTCACCATCATATTTTTTTTGTGGATTTATCCTCTAACTTACCGGAACAAAACTACATAACAAAGACGGATCTGTGTCTGTTTAAAGGTGCAGTCAGTGATTCTGGAGAACGCCTGTTGTCAATATCAGTGAATATCTCCTCCCACTAACTGTCCTGTGTGCACAAAAAAAAATCTGGTGTTAAAACACAGCCTAGGCTCTGTAAACGGGCATGTTGCGAGGTATGGTGGGGCCCTTTGTTTACAGAGCCATAGGCTGTAGCTGGATCTCCATTCAGGGGCCTTCGTAGGGTGCATTTGAAGACCGATTGCGTCATAGCGGCGCGCAAAGGCTTGTTCCATTTGCAAGGCTCCTTGTAAGGCTCCTCATATGCGGCCCAGAAATGCAGCCTTCGTTTCACGGTTTTGAAGGCTGCATCAGATGGATCCTTCGCGGCCCAACATATCCCAAGATTCATTGGGTTTTTTTCAGAGATGGCATAAAATAAAATAAAAAATAACAAAACAGCAACGTGTTCTCAACTTTCATCTTCCTTTCTTTTCTTCTTGTACTTTTTTTTCTTTTCGTCTGGTAGGCAACTTCTTTTTCTTTTTTCCTCCGTTGACATGTCTCCGTTGGCAGCAATCAGGGTTGCTAAGCAGCACAGGAGCAGCGAGTCGTCACGCAAGGTCACGGCTTGTTACGTGAACCGGAAATGCTCATAAACGGAGACCTGCGGAGACCGTCTCACTTAACAACGCTCGTTCGGCCTTCATAGACCTTCATAGTCTCTGGAATGGGATATAGCTTACGTATTTCCACAAACACACAGACAGGTTGTGGATTGTGAGGAGACATTGGTTGCGTTCCGAATCGCATACTTTCTACTATATAGTATGTAGAAAAAATTTAGGATGTCCCGATTCTTGTGGCCAGATTTAGGATGGTTAGAAGTACCCGGATGTCCTACTTCATGCGGCCAAGATTGTTAGTGTTGAAAACTGCATCCTATTTGGGCGATTCTGACCCACAATCCAGTGCGCACGTGAAGTGACGTAACATCGACGAAGCCTCCATATGAAAACAAACAGGGATGTAAAAGCAAGAGGCAAGA
>CM049399.1:35207500-35212500 GCA_026929865.2 Hyperoplus lanceolatus | reverse complement strand
TATCTGGAAGGATTGTGTGGATTTAGATGTAGGTTTTACTGGGGCTTTAAAATGAAATAAAGGTCAGAGTCTCTTACCATGCAATTTGCTAATGTCTAATCTAGATGTATGTTATGCCCCTGTAAAGCACTTTGAATGGCCTTGAGTCTATAGAAATAAACTTGCCTTGCCTTATGTGGGCATGGGTGTTTGCTGCTGTTTGTGGAAACTGTTTTAACATTGCTCTGGTGGTAACAGCTGGACTGATCAGTGTGCATCAAAGGAACACTGGTATTTACTGAAGTCTTGTGCCACCATGTGTGTGTGGATATATCTATCTATCTATCTATCTATCTATCTATCTATCTATCTATCTATCTATCTATCTATCTATCTATCTATCTATCTATCTATCTATCTATCTATCTATCTATCTATCTATCTACTGTATCTTCACCTAGTCAGTGAAGGCTTTGGTTACATAATAAAAGTGTTTTTGCACAACACAGTCTCCGTACAGACGTCTGTTGGGACATTGTGTCTCTCAGTAGCACAGAATTAAGATAAGCAAAGGTTTAAATAAATAGCTTTGGATTTAGGAAAGGGCTTTGGAACGTCAGATGTGAAAAAGTGTTCCTGTAGTTTGTTAGTATTTCTGGATGTGTAACCGTTGTGAAAGTCAGAGAGAAGCTTAATGGCATCGTGTTGACGTCCAAATGAAAGACAAAATGTTTTGGACGTTTTGTTTTTCTTCTCGGTAAGAGCTGAACATTGGTTGAACATCTATAAAATTAGGAATGTATTTCACGTTCTTGAGAATACGTCTGGTAAAAACAACAAGGGGTCAAATCATGTCGCCTGGATCAGCCACTGAAGACTCATTTCACATATTAAAAGACAAAATTATCAGGGCTCTCCGGTGGTGTAGTGGATAGAGCGCGTACCATATCGGCTCCGGCCTTCGTTGCAGTGGTCGTGGGTTCAAATCCGATCCGTGGACCTTCACTGCAGGTCATCCCCTCTCTCTCTCTCTCTCTCTCTCTGTCTCTGTCTCCCCATTTCAACTCTGTACTATAAAAAAGATTGAAAATGCCAAAGAAAAATCAAAGATGAGATTTTTTCCGAATTATTCATAGTTTTCCTCTACACATCCAAGTGGAAGTATTACAAATTTGAAATGTTGTATTTAAAGGTACTATGAGGAACTTTTACAGGTTTTCTTTCGATCGCTAATCCACAGTGGGCACAACTGTAGCTCAATGTGCAAAAACTCTAACTACAGTCTGCACTACCAACAGTCACTGGAGCTGAACAGTACACTTCACCTGCAAAACAGGCTCAGTGCAGCAAACACTATGAACCAGCCTCACTGAGATAACACACTGTCACTCAGAACAAGACACCATTGTTCTGGAGAATGCTTTTGTTGTCAAAATCAGTGAATATCTCCCTTAAACCTGCAGTGTGTAGAATTTTGGGTTTTATTTCCTAGCAGATTGTGTAGAAAGTAATTATAATATCCATAAGTATGTTTAATTTAGTGCATAATAGCTGAACATTTTTTTTTGAATTATTATTTTTTCCCTTAGAAAGGGTCTCATATATGTCCATATTTCTGCATATTTTGGACCAAGGCCTAGTGCCGCTATCTTGAAAGTGTCATAGTTGGAATGTCATCAGGTGCATTGTTTAAAATTTAGAATTGTTCTTGTCCTTGAAGGCCACTGTAGCTTCTGTTATTATTCTAAAGGGGTGGGGTTACCCAGGGAGCGTTGCATTCTAGAACTTTGTAGATCTTTCTTGATGATGTCATATTACACACTGCACCTTTAAGTCGGCTACCTGTCTGTATCTACGTATCGTGTGGAGATATTCACCGTTTCTGACAGCATGTGTTCTCCAGAATGGCTGACTCAAGATTTCCCTGAAACGGGTGGGAATCGACACACACAGACACACAGACACACACACACACACACACACACACACACACACACACACACACACACACACACACACACACACACACACACACACACACACACACACACACACACACACACACACACAGATTGAACCCTGGTTTCCCGTAACAAAGTCAATTGTGTGACTGAGCCATCCCGCTGTCCACAGGATACTGTGTACTCTGTGAAACGTTGAATAATTTGATGTATTTTGGCCTCAAGCAAGCTTTTTAACTGAAACCATACGAAACGTTTGGAGGGGAAATTAAATAAATATTTGGTGTAAAACATGACAAAGTGTTAAGGGGTTACAAAGTAAAAAGTTTCGGAAAATGTTTTATACTTTGGGGCAATGTGTTTTTAAAGCTGCAGTGTGTAGAATTTTGGGTTTTATTTCCTAGCAGATTTTGTAGAAAGTAATTATAATATCCATAAGTACATTTGATTTAGTGTATAATAGCTGATTTTTTTTTTCTTTTTATTATTTTCCTCAGAAAGGGTCTCATATATGTCCATATTTCTCCATATTTTGGATCAAGGCCTTGTCACCGCCATTTTGGAAGTGTCATAGTTGGAATGTCATCAGGTGCATTGTTTAAAATTTAGAATTGTTCTTGTCCTTGAAGGCCACTGTAGCTTCTGTTATTATTCGAAAGGGTTGGGGTTACCCAGGGAGCGTTGCATTCTAGAACTTTGTAGAACTTTCTTGATGACGTCATATTACACACTGCACCTTTAAATTTCTAATGCCAAATCTTAACCCATTCAGAACCCAGTTGTGATCCAGACACACAAATACGTGACTTTGGCATAAAGTGATGAGCAGTGTATGTGTCTGTGTGCTCCTCTGAAAATGTAATTAACAACACATTATTATTATTTCAACCAGGTCTAGTGTGTATTACGTTCGTTGAAATTAACTTTTGATTTATACATTTTTCTTTTTTTTTTATTTTTTTTTTATTTTTTTTTTACTTTTGCCAGTATTTTATAAAAAAAAATATATCACTTAAAATTTTTTTTTGGGAAAAAATTAAAAGATTACATTTAATAAAAAGATAAAATAAAACAACTAATATTTAATTCACTCATTAATCCATTCCTTCTTCTTCTTCTTCTTCTTCTTCTTCTTCTTCTTCCCCCAGGTGACAAAGGCGACAGAGGGGACAAGGGAACTCCTGGTAAACCCGGGCTGGAGGGACCTGGAGGATTGCGAGGACCCGCGGGGCTTAAGGGCAGCAAAGGCCAGTCGGGCGCCCCTGGAGATGCCTGTAAAATCCAGCACTCTTCATTCTCCGTCGGCCGTCGCAAATCCCTACACAGCGTGGATTACTATCAGGCCCTCGTGTTCGACACTGAATTCGTAAACCTACACGAACACTTCAACATGTTCAAGGGAAAATTCTACTGCTACGTGCCCGGGGTTTATTTCTTTAACGTTAATATACACACGTGGAATTTTAAGGAGACGTATCTACACCTCATGCACAACGACAAGGAGCAAGTTATCCTGTACGCACAGCCCAGCGAGCGGTCGATAATGCAGAGCCAAAGTGTTATGATGAATCTGGCGCTAAACGACGAGGTGTGGGTTCGACTGTACAAGCGTGAGAGAGAGAATGCGGTTTACAGCGATGACGTGGATGTTTATATCACCTTTAATGGATACCTGGTGGCTCCAAGCATCCAGTGAAAACAGGACTGAGAGAAATATGGACTGGTTTATTTTTATTTTTTTTTATGCCACGGATATTTCTTTATGATACAGAAGTAAGAAGGGTATAAGCGCCACAGGAGAGAGAGAAAACGAGAGGGGAAGGTAATGGATGAACAAAAAATGCATTATGCACTTCGAGAAAAAAATGTTTAACACAATTTTATGATTAAAGGAAAGGAAAGTTTTTTTTTATCATTTTAAATTCACAAACAAGGATTCAAATAGCTTCACAGAGGCGTTAAAATACCTAAACGAAATAGTACTATCAAAAATATTAAAATTGCATTTAAGGGGGAAAAAAAGTGAAAACACACAGACACGTTTAAAAAAAAATTAAAAGAAATTAACGAAAACATTTAAAATAATTCCAGTTCCAGACTGATAAGGTTGGAAAGAATTCCCGTATCAATAACTAAACTATTAAATTAAAAGTGTTACCATTTCACATTTTTACTTTTATCTCGAGGTGTATGATATTTAAAATAAATCCCTCTTGTTTTCTCCCTCTCCCATGGCCCTGGCACTGTCCTAGGAGAAGAACAAGAACGTTTACAAGTTTTGGTGCTTATTCATTCACCCCTCTGCCCTGGAGGGGGGAACAAACAGTGCTTTCTGAAATGAGGTCGACCCAAAACAATTTAATTATAACCCAAATAGCATAAAGTATACAGCTCTGGAAAAAATGAAGAGACCACTCCAAATGTTTAGAGTCTCTCGTTTTACTATTTATAGGCATATGTTTGAGTAGAATGAATATTTTGGTTTTACTCTATCAACTACTGACAACATTTCTACCAAATTCACAATACAAATATTGTCATGAAGAGCATTTTCAATAAGTAATGTAGAGGTAAAGATTGAAGAAAATTCCGGACTGGTCTCTTAATTTTTTTCCAGGGCTGTATGAAAATAAGAGAAAGGTTAGAGAGACACACTAGTAGGAAAGGAACTTGAACAACATCCTTTGCACTTGAAATACACTTCTGTACAAAGTAAGTATTGTGCTTCTGCTCCTGTGCTGTGCAAGTTTACGATTTGGGTCAGTGTTTTCAGGGACGTTGTATACTATAGTGTGATGTGCCTGGACCCTCACTCATTTTGTTTTCTCTTCTAAATTGAAGTTTAGGGTCTTATAGGAATACTTCACCCACACGGAACCAGCGTTCTATCATTATAAAATCACTATTATAATATAATGAATGAGGTTTTTCTTCCCTCAGTCTTCCCTTGGCCCAGCTGTCCTGTTAATCCTAACCCTTACTGTGATGTCACAAGACGGAAAATGTAGGGTTAGACAGTGAGACCATAAAACACTCTTTCTGCCTTTTCTCAGGCTAAGA
>CM049399.1:35187500-35190000 GCA_026929865.2 Hyperoplus lanceolatus | reverse complement strand
TCTGTCTGTCTGTCTGTCTGTCTGTCTGTCTGTCTGTCTGTCTGTCTGTGTGCGTGTGCGTGTGAAGTGACATTAGGAGATGTTAGGGTGAGACAAGGGTTAGTGTTAGGGAAACACTGGTAAATTTTTGTTATTCTTGACAATTCAGCTTCCATAACATGTCTTCTTTCATACTAGTATAAATCAAAGGTCCAACATGTACATTCAGGTGTTTATTTGACTAAACCTTGTCTGTTTGCGGCTGTATATTTCTCCTATACTTTGTGTTAATTCTAGCGCCCCCCTTTGGACAAAAATCGCTAATGTTTTTACCACGCCAGCTGTTGTTCCTGGGTGAGCGTATACACCATGACAAAGGCATTAAGAAAAAAACTATATAAAAATAGCATTCTTTGCACTGATGGTCTCGTTTGCTGTTACATGTAATTTATGATCATCAGAGGAAAAATGAGACTGTTTCAGAAATATTCAAAAAGTTCCTCGTAGCGACTTTAAATATGTCTTTATTTGACCTGATGTAAACCCATTCCCTAGCAACAACAACAATATTGTTTCCAAGGTAACACAAATGTAATCTTAGCTTCGTGTTAGAATGCAAGTTGATCCTTCCCCCCCAACAGTCCTCCATTGTTCTCGTCCGATACATAATAGTGGACACTTTTCATCACTCAGCTTGAATGCCAAACACACACACACACACACACACACACACACTCACTCACTCACTCACTCACTCACTCACTCACTCACTCACTCACTCACTCACTCACTCACTCACTCACTCACTCACTCACTCACTCACTCACTCACTCACTCACTCACTCACACACACACACACACACACACACACACACACACACACACACACACACACACACACACACACACACACACACACACACACACACACACACACACACACACACACTGCAACAACACTCGAGCATTGCCACAGGCCATGGGTAGCGTTAGGAGAATACTTTTCATTTATTTTCCCACAATGGTCTCGCCAATGAAAAAAGTAAAATGATAACAAACCTCTTTTCTTCGATCTTGTCCTTACAATCACAACCCAGAACAAATTCAACATAACACAAAGACAGGACACACACACACACACACACACACACACACACACACACACACACACACACACACACACACACACACACACACACACACACACACACATAAAAATAGAAGAAAATACATGTACATACAGGTGTAAGGTGCATGGATGAGTGTGAGTGTGAGTAGATGCATGAGAGTATATCATCTCTATTGAGGCATTTCCCTTTTTTTCTCATTTGGCAGTGGAATAAGGGCCACTTTGATTTAAAAAAAAATGAATTAAAAAAAAATCACGAAAATTTGCTGTTATGTTACGTAAAAAAAATAAATGGATAAAAAATAAAACGTCATAAAATATTAATTAAAATCAAATTTAAATTCCGGAAAACGTTTTTAATAGTAAACCGTCAGGCCGTATCTCTCACACAGTAAACAGCCATTTATATTAACATTGGGCTGATTGGACAAGAAATCAAAGATGTCCTCATGTGACAGAAGTAGGTTATACCTTCACAAGATGGTCCACGTTCCTTATTTTAATGAAAGAGGAAAAACTATATTAAAAAAAAAAAAAAAAAAAAAAAAAATTGAAATAAAATAAGGACCAAATTCTCAAAATATTACGATTATTTTTCTAGCATAATCACAAAAAAATATTCTTGTAAAAGTAAATTTTTCCTTGTAACATTACGGCATTTTTCTCATAATGTTACTATTTTCTCATTATTTTATTATTTATTGTTTCACTCAAAGTTGCCCTTTTACTCCATCATACCAACAGGGATATAAATAAGAATGACACATTTTATACTGATAACCCCCCAAAAAATATCATAATAACAGAAAGTGTGTGTGTGCTTTCTTGGACGGACGTCACCAAAGATATGACTAGGAACAACACATCTATAGGAGAGAGAAGCCACAACACCAGCCAAACCTGTATAAACTTTAGTAACACACACAGCCAAAAAAAATTAAAAAATTAAAAAATTAAATTAGATCCTTCATTTTCAAATTCTGACGTCTCCATAGCGGATTCCTTTGCTCTCTCAAAGACAGCAGGCATATCGGTTCGGGGCTAAAGAAAAAAAAAAGAGTAGACTACAAGGGCGAAACAGGGGGATGACAAAAAAGAGAGATAGCTTGCCCTCCACCCCTCCATCTCTCCATCTCTGACCTTCACAAAGGACGGAAAGAGAGAGAGAAAAAATAAATCTATGATTCCATTAATACCCAGTGGTTGTATCCTCTTTCAAAAAAAAAAAAAAATTAATTTGTGGACATGTTTCGGTTTTCAGCGTTCCCTTTCTTGACCCCCAAAATCGATTTTTTAAAAAGAGATTCAAAATCCCTTTTGAAACATCGGTATGAAGTGCTGTCCGGTGTAGAATTTACACGGTCATATATCGCTCCAATATATCCAATAATC
>CM049399.1:35175000-35177500 GCA_026929865.2 Hyperoplus lanceolatus | reverse complement strand
GTAAGACTAGAATATGTTTGTAAACCAAACTGTGGGCCCTGCTGCTGTAAACAACAACAACAGGTAAACAGTAACTTTTCAGGAAGCTTTCTAACTTCAAACAGTGTTCCAGGGATCACATTTTCCTGTGAGGAAATAATAATAATAATGGATTGGATGTATATAGCGCTTTTCAAGGTACTCAAAGCGCTTTACAGGGTTCCAGGTTCCATTCATTCACACACAGTCATACTGGTGGTGGTAAACTACCATAGTAGCCACAGCTGCCCTGGGGCAGACTGACGGAAGCGTGGCTGCCATTCAGCGCCTACGGCCCCTCAGACCACCACCTCAAACATACAGCAGTCATACACATTCACACGAGGCAAGGTGGGTGAAGTGTCTTGCCCAAGGACACAACAACCATGACATTGGTGGCAGAGCGGGGATTGAACCGCCAACCCTTGGATCAATGGCCAACCCGCTTAACCACCTGAGCCACGGTTGAAAGTTTGTTTATTCAGTTATGATGAGAATATACCTCATAAAATGTTTCACTTCTCTGACACACCCAAATTTACACACTGCACCTTTAAAGAAAAGGGGACAACTAGTACTAGGATGGGATAACTTTACTCACAGCTGTGTTTGATGCATCTTTGAAATCAGGGAAGTTTCTTGGTCTTAATTTGACCAACCTGTGTGTCTGTATTGACTGCAATTTATAGGGACTAGCAACCCAGGTAGCAATCAAGAGCTAATTGAGAACAATACCTGGCTATGTGGGTGTGGCCTATTTGGGCCTTTTTGTAGCCTACACACTCCCGACATTACAATCCCCCATACTTCCCTGCTATTTAGTATGGTAGAAAAAGATTTAACTTGTGTTCCAAATCACATACGTTTTTTTTTCTTTTTACTACACTACATACTAAAGTACAGAAGAGTTTTAGTCTTTTTACTACACTACATACTAAAGTACAGAAGAGTTTTAGTCTTTTTACTACACTACATACTAAAGTACAGAAGAGTTTTAGTCTTTTTACTACACTACATACTAAAGTACAGAAGAGTTTTAGTCTTTTTACTACACTACATACTAAAGTACAGAAGAGTTTTAGTCTTTTTACTACACTACATACTAAAGTACAGAAGAGTTTTAGTCTTTTTACTACACTACATACTAAAGTACAGAGGAGTTTTAGTCTTTCTACTACACTACATACTAAAGTACAGAAGAGTTTTAGTCTTTTTACTACACTACATACTAAAGTACAGAAGAGTTTTAGTCTTTTTACTACACTACATACTAAAGTACAGAACAGTTTTAGTCTTTTTACTACACTACATACTGAAGTACAGAAGAGTTTTAGTCTTTTTACTACACTACATACTAAAGTACAGAAGAGTTTTAGGGCCACAGACAGGAGAGAAAAAAAATCAGATAAGGAAGTTTTTTTTTTCATTATGCCAAAAAATGTCAAGAATAAAGACGAATACTTCAAAATGCTATTGGAGTTAGTGGGGCATCTCGGTATTTTCAGCATACTGCAATTGACGTGCATGTATTGGGACATCCTAAATCTTTTTCTGGCATACTTAATAGTAGGGAAGTATGGGGAATGGAACGCAGGGTTAAGATGTCCCAAAACATGTTTTCAAATGCAGCATGCTTAAAAATACCCGGATGTCCTACTACATCCGCTTGTGATTTTTAAGCTGCGTTCCATTAGTAGTTGCACTTCCCCTCGTTCATTTACCCTCAGCCCTTGGCATGACGTAACAGCATACGTTGCACGGAGGGAACTTGGAGAGCGGAGGGAGACTGGGCGGGGGAGGAGCGGAGGATTTAAATGGAACCCACTTGCTCACTTGCCCTTGTAGTCGCAATGGACCGTCAGTTACATAGGTAGTTCTGAATGCAAATAATACAGAATTATAACATTCTGCTAAGGTAGCCTATGTTGCAGAAAGCCATTTCCATAGCATAACAAACATTGAATTTCGACACGGTAACTCAGATTATCAAGATATTGTTACTTACACATGTAAATTGTTTGCTCCGACATTTTCTTATTTATGTTAGTTTCAACCAAAAACTTTTGTTTTAAATAGTCCTCTATTTGGCAGCCATCGGTGTATAAAAGCAGCAATGTGTAACCTGCAATACATTCACTGGATTGTTCCTTTGGAAATAGGATAGGCTAATTGAGGCGTTTTGGAATATATGGCCGCGATGTTCCTAAAAGCATACAGTCTACCGGAAAATAAAAGGAGAAGAAGAAGAAGACGAACTGCAATGCACTGTGGGTGATATCTACCTCGAAGTGACCATGGATGTTCACTTGATCACTCAGCCCTCCGAGGGTCTATATCACCAAGTTCACTTCAGTTTCCAGACAATTGGAACGACACTTAAGATGGCGGCGGGGATTCCCCCGAGGGCAAGTGAACGAGGGCATGTTGAACGGGTATTGGAACGCAGGGTTAGTGTTGAAACCAGCAGCTTTATGGTGATTCT
>CM049399.1:35157500-35165000 GCA_026929865.2 Hyperoplus lanceolatus | reverse complement strand
CAGAAAGAGAAATGTAGGGTTAGACAGTGAGACCATAAAACACTCTTTCTGCCTTTTCTCAGGCTAGGATGATCCGATTTAAAAAAAAATTGCACATTCATACTTCATAGGATCTCCAAGTTCAATACACCTTCATATTCCATCCGGTGAAGTAGGCCTTTAACACAGTTTTTTTTTTTTTTAAGAAGATGCATTCCAATACACAGACACTTTCAGGTCTCCTTACTCATAGCTAGTGTACACCAGACACATGTGACAATGCAGATAGTGATGTGGCCTTGTCCATTTCTTCTCTAGTAGTCTAAACACATCTGCAAGAGTATTCAAAACAGTCATGTGACTTCTTGTTAGTTCTACAAACTGAGTGCAGACAGTTTTACAGTGTCTGCTGTTCCTCTGGTGACCTTAGCAGAGAGACACACAGTTGAGTTACATTGTTAAGGCTCTTTTATTATAGTTCCCTTCTATGATGCAGTGTGTAACTCTGGGTGTGTCAGAGAAGTGAAACATTTTCTAAGGGTTTATTCTCACAATAACTGAATAAACAAACTTTCCTCCCAGGGAAAATGTGATCCCTGGACCACTGTTTGAAGTTAGAAAGCTTCCTGAAAAGTTACTGTTTCACTGTTGTTGTTGTTTACAGCAGCAGGGCCCACAGTTTGGTTTACAAACATATTCTAGTCTTAACGTTTGGTTCCAGGTTCCTCAACATAATTTTAATTTATGATGATAGAATTATTCAATACAAAGAATTACATGTAGAGAAAATATGTTTAGTAAACTAGCTGCAGACTCTGTGAATGTAAACAAACCCCCCTCACTCTGAAACTACACACTGACCCTTTAAATATGCAGCACCATAACAATATTTCCAGATTTTTCTTCCACTTTTTGTAAAGCTGTTTTGTTGAATATGTTTATACAATTTCCTTGCTCTCGGATGAATGCCACAAAAGCTTCTGAAGGCCTGAGTGTGTGTGTGTGTGTGTGTGTGTGTGTGTGTGTGTGTGTGTGTGTGTGTGTGTGTGTGTGTGTGTGTGTGTGAGTGTGGTTTAGTGTGTGTGTGAGTGCATTAAATGATCAAAGCATTTCGCCCACCACACACGCTAGAGACTTATCCGCTTTCCTGTGGTTTGTCGTGATTGTTTTTTTTTTTTCCAATTTTTAAGCATATTTTTTTTTTCCAATTTTGAAGCATATTTTATTTTTCACACAAGTATCACACACACACACACACACACACACACACACACACACCCCCACACAAACACACCCCCCCCCCCCCCACCAAACACACACCCCCACCCCCCACCCCCCCACCCCACACCCACACCCCCCCACCCCCCCCCCCACACACCCCCCCCCCCACACAGCTTAAAATGCAAAGGCCTGTTTCATGCCAATAAATAAACGTTAACGTTAAATATGTCTTTTAAGTCTTTCAAGCTTATTTTTTTTATCACTTCCTACTTTCAAACCCATAAAACCAAATGCATTAGTGTGTGTGTGTGTGTGTGTGTGTGTGTGTGTGTGTGTGTGTGTGTGTGTGTGTGTGTGTGTGTGTGTGTGCGTGCGTGAGTGAGTGGTGAGTGAGTGAGTGAGTGAATGTGTGTGTGCGTGAGTGTGCGTGAGTGTGTGTGTGTGTGTGTGTGTGTGTATATTAGTGTGTGTATATAATAGTTCCTGGAACTTTCAGTGTGTGTTCATTCTAGCGCCCTCTTTGGACTAAAGCGGTAGTGTTTCTACCACTCCAGCTGTTGTTCCTGGGTGAGCGTATACCCATGAGAAAGGCATTAAGAAAAACTATATAGAAAAATAATTATTTGCACTGATGGTCTCGGTTTTTCACATAACCACCTCAAGCAGATGTACCAGCTTGTAAATTAGGGGGTTTCTTTCCCAAAATGTCAGCGTTTTCAACCCTTTTCTGATACAATACCACGACAAAATGTGCACAAAATGTTGGGGGGCGCCCTTAGCTCAGTTGGTAGGGCGTCCCCCCCGTGGGTCTCGGCCAGCAGCGGACCCGGGTTCGATTCCAGCCCGCGGTCGTTCTCTGCATGTCACTCCCCTCTCTGCCCCATTTCAACTCTGTCTCTACACTATCAATAAAGCATAAAAATGCCCAAAAAAATATCTTTAAAAAATAAATAAAATTGCACAAAAGCTGGGTGATGGAACCAACACCTGTCTGCATTCTAGAACAGAAGCAAAGTAAAGAATGTTGGCATGTTGCTGACTCGGGGTAAGAATAAGAGGTTTGATACTATAGTGCTACTTCTTCTGCAGTAGCAAATGCACACACACACACACACACACACACACACACACACAGACAGACAGACACACGCACGCATGCACACACAGAGACAGACAGACAGACACAGACAGAGAAAGAGACACACACACACACACACACACACACACACACACACACACACACACACACACACACACACACACACACACACACACACACAGACAAAGACAGGAGAAGAATGCTCTCTCTTTGCAGTAGAATCAGGGAATACAGCGTTTCTTGTCTGAGCGTTTGGGTCACTGGTTTGGTGAGTCAGACTTCTGGAGAAAGCCAGCACGCTAAGTGGGTTTCAATAATGCAGGCAGTGTGTGTGTGTGTGTGTGTGTGTGTGTGTGTGTGTGTGTGTGTGTGTGTGTGTGTGTGTGTGTGTGTGTGTGTGTGTGTGTGTGTGCTAGAAAAAAACTTTTTTATGTGTTTTTGTTTGAGGAATAGTAGGGGTGATTTAGTGTGCGTGTGTATAGGTGTGTGTGTGTGTGTGTGTGTGTGTGTGTGTGTGTGTGTGTGTGTGTGTGTGTGTGTGTGTGTGTGTGTGTGTGTGTGTGTGTGTGTGTGTGTGTGTGTGTGTGTGTGTGTGTGTGTGTGTGTGTGTGTGTGTGTGTGTGTGTGTGTGTGTGTGTGTGTGTGTGTGTGCGTGCGTGCGTGCGTGCATGTATTGAGGTTCATCTATAATTCAACTAATGGCCCATGAGGTGGTCTCCCCCCTACACACACACACACACACACACACACACACACACACACACACACACACACACACACACACACACACACACACTGTCTCTATCCGTTCCAATCTACTGCTAGGCTCGAGCAACTGTGAGAAACAGCAAAGTGAATTTCACCAAATGAAAATGCTGTTTACATACAAAACCATGTTAGAAATGTTATGTACTCATCCGGGCATTTCTCGCCTACACAAACTCACATATACAACCACAACATACTCAAATTGACGTCAACATTAGTATGATTAGGATGTTAGTAGGGCTTTTAGTGTGAGTAGGACGTTAGTAGGGCTTTTAGTATGAGTAGGACGTTAGTAGGGCTTTTAGTAGGAGTTGGATGTAGGGCTTTTAGTATGAGTAGGACGTTAGTAGGGCTTTTAGTGTGAGTAGGACGTTAGTAGGGCTTTTAGTATGAGTAGGACGTTAGTAGGGCTTTTAGTATGAGTAGGACGTTAGTAGGGCTTTTATATGAGTAAGATGTTAGTAGGGCTTTTAATATGAGTAGGACGTTAGTAGGGCTTTTAGTATGAGTAGGGCGTTAGTAGGGCTTTTAATATGAGTAGGACGTTAGTAGGGCTTTTAGTATGAGTAGGACGTTAGTAGGGCTTTTAATATGAGTAGGACGTTATTAGGGCTTTTAGTATGAGTAGGACGTTAGTAGGGCTTTTAATATGAGTAGGACGTTAGTAGGGCTTTTAGTATGAGTAGGACGTTAGTAGGGCTTTTAGTATGAGTAGGACGTTAGTAGGGCTTTTAGTATGAGTAAGACGTTAGTAGGGCTTTTATATGAGTAAGATGTTAGTAGGGCTTTTAGTATGAGTAGGACGTTAGTAGGGCTTTTATATGAGTAAGATGTTAGTAGGGCTTTTAATATGAGTAGGACGTTATTAGGGCTTTTAGTATGAGTAGGACGTTAGTAGGGCTTTTAGTATGAGTAGGACGTTAGTAGGGCTTTTAGTATGAGTAAGACGTTAGTAGGGCTTTTATATGAGTAAGATGTTAGTAGGGCTTTAGTATGAGTAGGACGTTAGTAGGCTTGAGCCATTGCTTAAATCTATCATGATGACAATAAATTAATCTTTATTTTCATCTTAAAATGGTTCACTTTGAGTCTAATGCCATTTTTAACGAGGCTTCTCCATGGCCACACATGACATCACACAGATATTTTCCCAGTTTGACTTCTAGCCAAGACTCATGCAAATACTTTAATCCTTAAAGGAATACTTCACCCATACAGAACCAGCGTTCTATCATTATAAAATCACTATTATAATATAATGAATGAGGTTTTTCTTCCCTCAGTCTTCCCTCAGTCTTCCCTTGGCCCAGCTGTCCTGTTAATCCTGACCCTTACTGTGATGTCACACTAGTAAAATGTAGGGTTAGACAGTGAGACCATAAAACACTCTTTCTGCCTTTTCTCAGGCTAGGATGATCCGATTTAAAAAAAAAAAAAATTGCACATTTATACTACATAGGATCTCAGAGTTCAATACACCTTCATATTCCCACCGGTGAAGTAGGCCTTTAAGCATCAGGGCAATTATAAAACCACGCCTAACAAAACACAAGCTCTGCAAATCAAACAATCTCATAATTAATGGTAAATATACTTTAGTAATGCCAGTAACATGTACATACTCAACTGGCAACATGCAATCCTATAAGATAAAATGGTCGCCCTATTCATCTACAGTGTCCTTAATAGAATTTAGAGAAGCTACGGTGGCCTTCAAGGGACAATAAGCTGTAGTTAGTAAAGATGGCATCATCCACCACTGCCTCAAGTCTTTCCACAATATCAAGTGATGAGGTGAAGATGTATTTAGTTATTTATTCTATAGTACTTCTTCTTCTTCATTTCAGCGTTAGTGTTCTGGTTGTATGTGTGAAAGTATAGCGTGTTAGGTATGACCAGGTTCCCATATGTATTCAAACATTTATAAAAAAAAATAAAAATAAATGTAGTACCAAAAATAATTGTTTCAAAAGTCAGCAATAAACTGGTGGATAGAGCGTGTACCATATCAGCTCCGGTCTTCGTTGCAGTGGTCGCGGGTTCAAATCCAACCCGTGGACCTTTACTGCAGGTCATCCCCCCCCCCCCTCTCTCTCTCTCTCTCTGTCTCCCCATTTCAACTCTGTACTGTCTAATAAAGCTTGAAAATGCCCAAAAAAGTATCTTAAAAAAAAACACTACCCTACCTGCAGTGTGTTGCCCTGATAGCATTGCTCTGTGTTGTAGTGCTTGGTTTGTGTTCATTTGCTAGTGTGCAATCTGCTCAGTCATTGTACCTCGGGGACAATATAAAATACTTGCTCAATTGAAATCTCTCTCTCCGTCCCTCTCTCTCTTCCTCTCTCTCTCTCACTCTCTCTTCCCCCTCTCTCTCTCCCTCTTTCTCTTTCTCTCTCCCTCCTTCTATCTCTCCCTCTCTCTTCCCCTCTCTCTCTCCCTCTTTCTCTCTCTCTCCCTCCTTCTATCTCTCCCTCTCTCTACCTCTCTCAAAGCTTATTCAGCCATTCTCTTCCTCCCTCCCTCTCTGTCTCTCCCTCTCTCTCCCTCTCCCTCTCTTTCTCTCTCCCTCTCTCTCTTCCCCTCTCTCTCTCTCTCCCTCTTTCTCTCTGTCTCTCCCTCTCTCTCTCTCTCTCAAAAGCTTATTCAGCCATTCTCTTTCTTCACCTCCTTCCTTCCTTCCTTTCATTCAAACTTTCTTTCACTAAAAATATTCTGGCCCAGCGGTTTACAGAGGCGTTCTGAGGACATGTGATAATAGTTTCACATTAGATATATTTTATGCTAAGAATCAGCATTTTCTCATCCTACAAAAAGTGTCTCTCTCTGAAATGGTAGACTGGGGGCCTATCCGAAAAGTCAAATCTCCTAACCTATAAGCCTCCTTTCCTATACCTTAACCCCTAAACGTCATCGGGGTTAAGGAGAGATGAAAGGTGCTTCCTATCGAACATAGGAAAGGACAGTGCTGTTTCAAATGAATTCGACTCCACTTTTCCTAACCGACGTCATTGCGCGACGGCGAGTATTGCTGACGTGAGTCACTAGCGTGAAACTTCACTATTCTCCGAAAATGGACCACAACAAGCGCTCGTCTGATCCATACGTTCTTTTCATATTGATTTTAATCAGGTTGTCGCCAACAGAGTGAGAATCACTCCCATATATCCCAATTCACATGTGGAATAAAAAGAGGCTACACTTGTGTTGATGTTGAAATGAACTGCCCCCAGTAACTTCATTAAATGTGAAGTTGGTATTTTATGTTCTTATGGTGTAAATTATGTGCTACGAAAATAACTATTATGATGTTGGTCTTTTATGAGTTCTTTATTATCTTTAGCCTGTGTGTGTGTGGGGGGGGGGGGGGGATTTTGTTTTAGCCGAGTTAAATCTTCCTCTCTTCTCCTCTCCTCTCTTCTGTTTTACCTCTCGTTCGTATTCGTGTAGAGTCGGTAAACTCCGGCGGTGGCCTGTTGCTTTAAATCTTGCCGCCGTAAAGGATTATGGGATACCACTATCTCTTTTCCTTTAGCATAGGTTAGCCAGGAGTAACCTATGCTAAAGGAGGGTTAAAGGATGAATCGAGGCTCCTTTCCTATGCCTTTCCTAAGCATTTTGGTTATTCGGATCACCTATCTGCCGAGCACTTCCGGGTCATCTCGATAGGAAAGGAAATTTCCTATGCAAAAAAAAGTTTTCGGATAGGCCCTGGGTTTTCCACTCAGTCTGTTCTGCTTAAATTTAAAGCTATAATGCGTAACTTTTTTTCCCATTTGGTTACATTCGAGCCAACGCCAAACGAGTTGACACAAAGTTGATTAAGCCTATCAGCTCCACAAAACTCTCTCTGCATTCCTCAGTATGGCAGCGTTTACACACCTATCTATCTATCTATCTATCTATCTGTCTGTCTGTCTGTCTGTCTGTCTGTCTGTCTGTCTGTCTGTCTGTCTGTCTATCTATCTATCTATCTATCTATCTATCTATCTATCTATCTATCTAGCTGTCTGCCTGCCTATCTCTCTCTCTCTCTCTCTCTCTCTCTCTCTCTCTCTCTCTCTCTCTCTATCTATCTATCTATCTATCTCTCTCTCTCTCTCTCTCTCTCTCTCTCTCTCTCTCTATCTATCTATCTATCTATCTATCTATCTATCTATCTATCTATCTATCTATCTATCCGCCTCTATAAACCATCACACATCCTGTTGTTCGTCACAACACTATAGACACAAAGGCGCCATTGCGTTTCTGTGGACGCACACCAGTTGCCATGTGACCTTTGGACTAATGCATTGACCATAAGGCTTAGACCAGAGCCAACATGGAACCCCTTTTAATTGCAACATCTTCCTGTTTCCGTAACAACAATAGTGGCACGCACACACAATAGAAGAGTGTGTTAGTAGTGTGTGTGTGTGTGTGTGTGTGTGTGT
>CM049399.1:35150000-35152500 GCA_026929865.2 Hyperoplus lanceolatus | reverse complement strand
CTAGGAAATAAAACCCCAAATTCTACACACTGCAGCTTTAAATTACTATGTCTGAGACTATTGCTGCGTTGCAATCCCCAAACTTCCCTGCTATTTAGTATGGTAGGAAAAATATTTAGGATGTCCCAATACATGTGGTTAGATGCAGCATACTAAAACATTGTCTATACTATATTCTGTATGGATTTTTAGTGTTGAAACCAGCAGCTTTTTCTTTTTGTGGGGGGGAGGGGGGTGATTCTGACCCACAATCCACTGCAGCAGAAGTTACATCACATGGACTGAGCCTCCCAGTGAAAACAACCAGCGATGAGACGGATATATAAAGCAAGAGGCAAGATCAAGGCGCGATGTTATGATGAAATAATTAAGTTGTGCAGTCAGCTGTAGTAAGTTGAATAGTACAAAGAAATAGTTTGCGATTTGGAATGCAGGGTGTGGGTGTTTGTGAAGTGTGTGTGTGTGTGTGTGTGTGTGTGTGTGTGTGTGTGTGTGTGTGTGTGTGTGTGTGTGTGTGTGTGTGTGTGTGTGTGTTTGAAAAGGGAGGAAAAAATGCATGTATTTGTCTGTGTGAATAGGCCTGTGTCTGGATACTGCTATTACCATATCACTTTAAGCCTTTTAAACACACACACACACACACACACACACACACACACACACACACACACACACACACACACACACACACACACACACACACACACACACACACACACACACACACACAAACACACACCGCACCCTCTCACGTTCAGACTTGACATTTGGAAAAGTTAAATTTAGAGTGGAACAGAACACGGAAGGCAAAGTAAATGGCAAGCAAGTCAATCGCAAATACCATTATGCAGCCCCAGAATATAGAAATGCCAGCAAAATATAACTCCTTAAAGGTGCAGTGTGTAACTTTGGGTGTGTCAGAGAAGTTAAACATTTTCTAAGGTATATTCTCATAACCGAATAAACAAACTTTCCTCCCAGGAAAAATGTGATCCCTGGAACACTGTTTGAAGTTAGAAAGCTTCCTGAAAAGCTACTGTTTCACTGGTGTTGTTTACAGCAGCAGGGCCCACAGTTTGGTTTACAAACATATTCTAGTCTTACCTTTGGTTCCAGGTTCCTCAAAATAATTTAGTTTCATGTATGTACATGTAGAACAAAATATGTTTAGTAAACTAACTGCAGGCTCTGTGAATGTAAACAAATCCCCCTCCTCTGAAACTACACACTGACCCTTTAAACTCAAAGTTCATCTAGTTTGACTTGAGCTCCTCTGTTAACCTTTTTTTAAGACATTTTGCATTTCGAAACGCTAGCTGAAGCCAGGAGCATTATGTGTGATTCTTCCAACAGCAACAAAGTGGGTGTTAATACACAGCCTAGGCTCTGTAAACTCGTATGCAAACAAAGGGAGCCCACTGTAGCTAGCATCATGCCTGTTCACAAAGCCTAGGCTGTGTATTAACTCTAGATTTTCTTTCACGAACACACACACACACACACACACACACACAGTATGACCAGGTAGTGTCTACCTTGTTATGACGTTAAAAATCCTATTAATGACTTTCCATTAAAACACAGATTAAATCAGACCTGCGTCACATACAGGTCAGGTTACATTTTCCACTTGTGTTCCACACTACCTTAACCTTAGCCCCCCCCCACACACACACACACTGGTGTCTGTCTACCTTTGCCATCTGTTGTGTTTTGTTCTACTCCCCCTCTAAACTACAAGCCCTTATCTCTGACTCACACTGGCCTCACCTGAACCGAGAGAGAGAGAGAGAGAGAGATTGAGGGAAAGGAGAGAGGGAGAGAGGGAGGGAGAGAGTGTGTGACTGAGAACATGTTTCTTCATAACCTTTTTTTTTTTTACAGGTAAATCCCATTGAGACCGAAGACTCTTTTGCAAGGGAGACCTGTTCCCATTCCCACGTTACCATTCACACACACATTCACACACCGATAGCAGGCTAACTATCGACATTCACACAACGCAAGGTGGGTGAAGTGTCTTGCCCAAGGACACAACAACCATGACACAGGTGGCAGGGCGGGGATCGAACCTCCAACCCTTTGATCATCAGCCGACCCGCTCTACCACCTGAGCCACAGTCGCCCCACAGTCTTATTGTGATATGACAAGGAACACTTGAATCTTAGCCAAAATGCTTCTTGCACAACACTAATAATAAATCATTGTTTATATTATTATGACAAATCACCGGTAGGGGCAATAAACAGGAAAAGGTCTCGAGCGGAGACACAGGAGGATATTATGATGGATTTGTTTAGGCAAGTTTGGAGTAGCTAGAAGGTGTGTTAACTACCGGATCACATGTTCTATTTTTTTTCAAATTATATATATTTTTTACACAAATCAGGACATACAAAAAAATAAAAATAATTTAAAAAAATAATATATATATATATTACAACAGACTTGTATGTTTCCCTGTTAACCTGTATTTTTTATTTTATTTGTATTTATTTA
>CM049399.1:35135000-35137500 GCA_026929865.2 Hyperoplus lanceolatus | reverse complement strand
TCATGTTTTCAGTTTCACAGTGAGCTTGTTAACCTGTCGTGCTCTGTTAAAAAATAGCTTTTGTCTCACTATATTGTTAAGACTTCCTGATTGCCTTCAGCGTAACAATAACACCGTTTTGCCCTCTCGACCTCGCACACACACTCACACACACACACACACACACACACACACACACACACACACACACACACACACACACACACACACACACACACACACACACACACACACACACACACACACACACACACACACACACACACACACTCACACACACACTCACACACACACACACACACCTCTCGACCTTCGCATTAATCGGCTGACGTTTTCACTCCACTGGCGGGTCATTGTTCTGTAAAGGTTGTTTGTGTAAGGAGACACCTCTCCCTTTGCTGTCTGTGTGTGTGTGTGTGTGTGTGTGTGTGTGTGTGTGTGTGTTAGCGTGTGTGTGCGTGCATGCGTGTGTGTGTAAGTGCGATTGTGTGTGTGTGTGTCTCTGTGTGTGTGTGTGTAAATGCGTTTGTGTGTGTGCGTGAATGCGTTTGTGTGTGTACGTGTGTGTGTGGGATTGTGTGTGTAAGTGTGTGTGCGTGTGTGTGTGTGATGTAGATAACTGACGAACAATTGCGACTTTTATCTTCTAAAAGGGAACTACTGTTTGGCGAAGGTCAACGAGAGATCAGGTGTGTTCTCCTTTGAGCTTACACACACACACACACACACACACACTGAACACACTGTACACACACACACACACACTGAACACACTGAACACACTGTACACACACACACACACACACACACACACACACACACTGAACACACTGTACACACACAAACACACTGTAAACACACACTTTACACACACACACACACACACACACACACACACAACCA
This sequence comes from Hyperoplus lanceolatus, assembly GCA_026929865.2. Taxonomy (NCBI): domain Eukaryota; kingdom Metazoa; phylum Chordata; class Actinopteri; order Uranoscopiformes; family Ammodytidae; genus Hyperoplus; species Hyperoplus lanceolatus. The sequence goes on along the minus strand of CM049399.1, from coordinate 35,136,597 downwards.
CACACACACACTGTACACAAGTCACACATAAGGCAAATAGTCCCTGCGTTCCGAATCTCCTCCTCTTTCTTTTTTCTATTCTACATACTACATCCGACGATAAAACTAATCTAGTTAGGATGCAGTAGGCATACTATTGGGACATACTTTACTCTCTTATTTCATCATAACATGGCGCCTTGATCTTGCCTCTTGCTTTTATATCTTGTTTATGCATCGACAAATCGATTAATAAAATAATCGCCAACTATTTTGATAATCGATTAATCGTTTCGAGTAATTTTTTAACAAAAAATGTCCAAATTCTCTGATTCCAGCTTCTCAAATGTGAATATTTTCTGGTTTCTTTAATCCTATTATGACAGTAAACTGAAATATCTGTGTGTTTTGGACATGACAATACATTTGAGGACGTCAACATGGGCTTTGGAAAATTGATTAATATTTTTCACCATTTTCTGACATTTTACGGACCAAAACACTCGAAACTAATCAACAGATCAATCGATTATCGAAATAATCGTTAGTTGCAGCTGTAACTAGGTGTTTTGAGTTTTGAGGCTAACACGAAGGTCCTTTAACCCATTGATGACTATGGCAATCTAGGATGCATGTCCTTAATGCCTGAGGGTTTTCTGAAAAAATAGTACGAATTGTCAAGTCTACCAAAACCTTAATATCTAAGCCTGTGTAGCACATAGAAACATGAAATAAAATACATTTAAAAGTTAAGGTTCACAGGTTTTATTTAAACATGCTCCCTTAGCGCTTACAAACCAAGAAATATTTCTAAAAATCGTCAAAATTAGATGAATTAGAAAATTATTAAATATTGTTAATAAATAGATGCAATGTGTTGTGTGATTTTCGTCAGTAGTCTATAGTAGACCTTGATTCTGCGCACCAAACGCCACTAACTGTTCTGTCGCCGACATAGCCGGCGTATTTTTTTTTATTATTTTGTTTTATTTTTTTATTTTTATTTTTTTTGATTGACGTGATTTTCGGCAAACCACACAACTTTTGGGTGGTCACGTAGTCTTAAAAAAATCAACAAAACCCACCTCATGTGTATTTGAACCAATGACAGTGCATTCTATGCTGGGAATGCCATGAAAATTAGATAAAGTAATAATGCTGCGCGATGCAGCATCAGGCAGGAGAGCCAATGTGGCATCGCGCAGCAGCCGTCATCAATGGGTTAAAGGTGCAGTGTGTAGTATGAAATCATCACAACAGTTTGTCGCTATGGCTCCCCTTTAGAGAAGCTACAGAAATTCCGAAAGAACCAACTGTTCCATTCTGTGCTTCTGTAGAGCTGAAGACATTCCAACTATGACGTTTCCAAAATGGCGGCGCCCATGCCTTGGTCCTTGGTATGGAGAAACACACACACACACACACACACACACACACACACACACACACACACACACACACACACACACACACACATACACACACACACACACACACACACACACAATCCCACACAACCCTACTATTCTAGAGACAGGAGGTGGCTGTAGTGTAAGTAAATACTCATATCAACAGTAGAAACCCAACCGTGTGCCCTATCATTAATTTGACAAAACGA
>CM049399.1:35115000-35117500 GCA_026929865.2 Hyperoplus lanceolatus | reverse complement strand
CCATAAAAAGTACAGGGTAAAAAATAGATCGAACCCCTGGTTTACCAATGAGCTGTCTGACTTATTTAAAGAGAGAAATAAAGCATGGTCTCTAGCCAGACGCTCTGGAGAAGATTTTAATTGGACAGTTTTTAGACAAATCAGAAGTCAAGTCAAGTCAAGTCAAGTCAAATTTATTTATAAAGCACATTTACAAACAGCGGGTACTGCCCCAAAGTGCTGTACAGGTTGAATTATAATAAAATAATCCACATTTATTACAAATAAGAAACCAAAAGAAAAACACATAAGAAAATACTCAGCTCAGCTGGTTCCGAAGGCCAGTGCAAAAAAATGTGTCTTCAGCAGACATTTAAAATGTTCCAAAGAAGTGGCAGATCTGACGTATACAGGAAGAGAATTCCACAACTTGGGTCCAGCTACAGCGAAGGCTCTGTCTCCCCTGCTCTTCAGCTTAGACCTGGGACAGTCTAGAATACATACAGAAATAGGTGTACGACCATGGTTAGGAAAACTAAATCGGATTACTACCTTGATTTAATTTCCAACTGCTACTCCAACCCTGCATTATTTTGGAAGGCTGTCAATTATAATAAAAACAAGTCTAGCACTGTTCCCAGTCAGATAAAAAATAAATGGTCAGATTTTAAATGACCAGAAAGAGATTGGTTTAGCTTTTAATAAACATTTTTTAGCTGCTGGTCAACTTTTTCAGAATGGAGGATGTACACCCTCTACAACTAGTAGTAACGTACCGCCTGTCTCTCAAACTCCTCTTTTTAGCCTTGTTCCAGTTCCAACAAGTGTTGTTGTAGATGCGCTTCTAGCCATCAACCCCAGGAAGTATATGGGGGAGGACAATTTGGACCCATTTTCAATCAATCTCTCTACACATATAATATCAAAACAAATAACCCATATTTTTAATCTCTCCATCTCCTCCGGTATTGTTCCTAAAGTTTGGAAAAAAGCTCATGTCATCCCATTGCATAAAGGGGGTGACAAAAGTGATCTCAATAATTACAGGCCAATTTCAAAACTCCCATGCCTGGCAAAAATTCTAGAATCAGTTATTAATAATCAGTTGAAAACCTTTTTATCCAGTGCTTCCATTCTGAGCCCATTTCAATCTGGTTTCAGGGCAGGTCACAGTACTGTATCTGCTGTCACTTTGGTCTTAGACAACATTGTTACAGCTATCGACAATAAAAAGCACTGTGCAGCACTTTTTGTTGATCTGTCAAAAGCCTTTGATACTTTAGATCACCATTTGCTTTTACAGAGGCTGCATGTTATTGGTTTTGATTATTCTACATGTAGCTGGTTTAGGGATTATCTCTCTGATAGACAGCAGTCAGTAAAACTGGGAAGCCACCAAACTGAGTTTTTAACTGTTACAAATGGTGTTCCGCAGGGCTCAATTTTAGGTCCAGTCCTATTCACAATTTACATCAATAACATTGTTTCATCGCTACAAAACTGTCAAGCCCATTTGTATGCTGACGACACTGTACTGTATTGCATTTCTGATTCGGTCCATCAATCTGTTCAGAACCTTCAGAGCTCTTTTAACACCCTGCAGGACTGTCTAGTGGACCTCAGGCTTGTTCTTAATACAGACAAAACAAAATATATGTGTTTCTCCAGAGCAAGAACTATACATTTTAATGATCTTAATATTCATACAAATAATGGATCTCAAATTGAAAGAGTCACTGAATATAAATATCTCGGCATCTGGATAGATGAAAAAATATCTTTTAAATTTCACATAAAAAATCTTGTCTGTCGTCTGCGACAAAAGATTGGATATTTTTATAGGAACAGAGCCACCTTCCCGTTGTTCAGTAGGAAAAGGATTATTGAGGCAGTTTTTATGTCTGTCCTTGATTACGGTGATGTGGTTTACCGACATGCATCTCAATCATGTCTTAAACTCCTAGACTCCGTTTTTCACTCTGCCTTAAGGTTCATTACAGGAGATGCTTATGACACTCACCATTGTCTTTTATATGAAAAGGTTGGTTGATCCTCTCTTAATAAAGAGAGACGTGATGCACATTGGCATATTTTTATATATAAAGCCCTGACCGGAAAGCTGCCACTCTATTTGACAACAATGTTGCATATCTCAGATGGGCTTTATCAAACCCGCTCAACTGAAATGCTCATGTTATATGTTCCATACGCCCGGTCTGACCTTGGTAAAACCGCTTTTAGCCACAGTGCCCCTGACTCCTGGAACAGCCTACAACATCAAATTAAAATAAATACACTCATAACTGTTAACCAATTTAAAGTTATTATTTTGAATCAGCCCCACTCCACTTGTAACTGTTTTAATTAGGCTATTGTTCTATTTTATTCAATTGATCTGAATGTTTTAATTGTTGTTGTCTCTTTGTAAGCTTGTTGTGTGTTCTCATTGTATATTGTGTATCTGTCTCGACGTCATTGTAAAAGAGGGTAACCTCAATTGATCTTTCGAGAATAAAGAAAG
>CM049399.1:35087500-35110000 GCA_026929865.2 Hyperoplus lanceolatus | reverse complement strand
TGCAACCCGAACATATCTGGTACTCACCATGGACATATAAAGAAATGGACACCGTATTGAAACATGGCGCCCATTCATTCCTATGAAAGCTGCTCATAGGCGCAGAGAAGCAACAAGGAAGTATAATCCGGAAATTCCATACGGCCCAAAGCATGACGTAGCATAGACGTAGCGGCATTATGGACCTATCAAGAAAGAGGGCGGCAAGCGTAGCGGACTGGAGGCGTATGGCAAGCCGAATTATCATTTATCAACTAAGTTTGACTATCCGGAATTAACATTGCGGATATCCACAACTTCTTTCCGACTAGTCGTAATTACATGTTGAATAGTTGGATTTTTCATTCAAGATATCTGCAACGTAGTTGTGACTAGTCGAAACGACAGATAGAGATATCTGTAATTCAGTTTTGACTAGGCGAAACTGAATTAGAGATATCTGAAATGACGTCACGGAAAGCGACATTCAACTCGTCACACATCTTAAATGACAATTGCAGATATCTGTAATTCAGTTTTGACTAGGCAGAATGGAAGTTAAAGATATCTCAAACGTCATATATGCAAGCCAATTTAACATAAATTCAATAGACTGGATATGTGTTGCAGATATCTGTAATTCAATTTCGCCTAGTCAAAAAGAACATTTTGGATATCCGCAACTACATTCCTCCTATCCACAACTATTATTTCGGATATCCACAACGACATTCCGCCTAGGAGAAATGACGTCATTTTTGCCATTCATGTCTATGGGGTTGCTCATTAGAGATATCTACAATTCAGTTGCGGATATCCACAATGTGAATTACGGATATCTGCAACTGAATTGTAGAAATCTGTAACTCCAGTTTAAGATATCTACAATTTGATTCTGACTAGTCACAATTCCAGTTAAAGATATCTTTAATTCACCTCAATTCCAGATATCTACAAGTCCCTTTTCAGATATCTTAAATTAAGTTTTGACTAGGCGAAATGAAGTTGTAGATATCTCTAACTGGAGTTATGACTAGTCGAAATGAAGTTGTAGATATCTCTAACTGGAGTTATGACTAGTCGAAATGAAGTTGTAGATATCTCTAACTGGAGTTAGGGATAGTCATAATTTAATTGTAGATATCTATAATCAAGTTATAGATATCTTGAAATGAGTTTTGATTAGAGATATCTACAATTGTAGATATCTGTAACTTTCATTTCGCCTAGTCAAAACTGAATTACAGATATCTCTATCTGTCGTTTCGACTAGTCACAACTACATTACAGATATCTTGAATGAAAAATCCAACTATTCAAAATGTAATTACGACTAGTCGGAAAAAAGTTCCGGATAGTCAAACAAATTGATAAATGACAATTCCGGCTGACTTCATTTCGCCTAGTCAAAACTCTAATTCAAGATATCTGTAATTACATTTTGACTAGGCGAAATGAAAGTTACAGATATCTACAATTGTAGATATCTCTAATCAAAACTCATTTCAAGATATCTATAACTTGATTATAGATATCTACAATTAAATTATGAATATCCCTAACTCCAGTTAGAGATATCTACAACTTCATTTCGACTAGTCATAACTCCAGTTAGAGATATCTACAACTTAATTTCGCCTAGTCAAAACTTAATTTAAGATATCTGAAAAGGGACTTGTAGATATCTGGAATTGAGGTGAATTAAAGATATCTTTAACTGGAATTGTGACTAGTCAGAATCAAATTGTAGATATCTTAAACTGGAGTTACAGATATCTACAATTCAGTTGCGGATATCCGTAATTCACATTGTGGATATCCGCAACTGAATTGTAGATATCTCTAATGAGAAACCCCATAGACATGAATGGCAAAAATGACGTCATTTCTCCTAGGCGGAATGTCGTTGTGGATATCCGAAATAATAGTTGTGGATAGGAGGAATGTAGTTGCGGATATCCGAAATGTTCTTTTTGACTAGGCGAAATTGAATTACAGATATCTGCAACACACATCCAGTCTATTGAATTTATGTTAAAACGGCTTGCCATAGAGGCGGGTGTCTCGTTCTGTAGCATCTAGCCTGGCGAAAACAAACTGAAAGCCGTTAAAAGCCGTTGGGCTAATAAAACGCTTGAGGTGGCGTTTTGAAATGAGAAAACTTCCATTTTAATAGTATATGGTCTAAAGATAAGTATGAGCCTATGATTGATATCCAGAAAAAATGTGCAGAGACACAATCTTGTTCGCCGCTTGTACTGTGTGGACAGGGACATCTGCCTACGGGCCGCATGAAAATAAGCTCCACCCCTTACCATGCAATACCAATGGGTTGGCCACATGTCCATGCTGGCTGCTCGGAGAAGGCAGCATCCTGGGGGCCTGGTACTCACACCTGCTCTATGGAGATAGTAAGGACTCAGTAACAGGGACGTTGAACAGGAAAAAGTGCTGAGTAAAACTTAGAAAGTTAAAATCGCTACGTCGCCGTGGCAACACAACCAATCTGTATCAACAGCAGAGACAATGCAGAAAAAAACGGCATGCACACGTTTCAGTAAATTTACAGAAGTGCCACACTGCCTTTGACATTCTCAGAAAAGCTTTCATTTATTGTCAAGGGACATATTAATGTTCTTATTGTTTTAACTGTTAAGTTATATTGCAAACAGCAGGCTATTGTATCCCTATTTCTTTGTATTTTCAATGCTACTTTATTTTTATGTTTTAAATTGAGAAATAGGCTAGATGAAATATAATGGTCGGAATGGGGAATTTGCCTTATGTAGCACACATGTTGATAGGCTAATCATGATGTGTAGCCTATGTTCATTCATTTATTTTCAACAAGGCTATTTGCATAAAAAAAAATTCAATAGGCTAGCTTCAAGGTGAGGTGATTCAGATTATTCCAGAAATGAGTAGCCCTAGACAGGAGCTGTCTATATTAGATCTTAGTGTTTATTGTTTTTTATTGAAATCCACGTGTTTTTCTTCAATAGTTTACATGGCTTGTGTCTCCAAATTATTACAGAAAATAGTTATAGGCAGGACATATGACAGCTGTTTACAGAGCACAGAATTAATCAGATTTCACCTCTCAAAGTGCACCAGATTGATGCATTTAACTTTAAGAATGATAAGGTTTTCTTCTGCAGGGGCATGCCCCCAGACCCCAGAAGGTCCATTTTCACCCAGCAGGATCTAAAAATCCTGTGAGAAACACCACATGTACAAACATACTGAATGTGAAAGCATAACCCTATGCCCTCATTCTTAACGGGCTGTCAAAAGAGGCTCATCCCAAATGGGGTTCGTTTTGGTCAATTTCTTCTAGAAATTTAGTATGCACGCGGCGCGCATACTCTTTATCAGCTCTTACCACCGGGCCTAAAAGAAATTCTAGGGGAAACACTGCGGTATGTTGTATGATTATTCGTCTAACGGCTTTTGAAAAAATGTTACGAGAACAACTACAAGTCTTGTTGCCTCTGTGACGTCACCTCAACACATTCCCCCCACTCCTCGACTGACAGTGCTAATGCTAATGCTAATGGCTGGCGTGGACAACGCCAACAATCTCCCCACTCGAGAAATTGAAACTCTCCACATGTCCACTTGTGTAGTGGTTTTCGCCACGCTGAAGACTTTTGTCTTGTCATTGAAAGAAGGCGGTAAAGTGCATGAAAGACACAGCCATGTTTCTGAGCTAAGCAGGTGCGAGTGGTGGTGACGTATATCATAAGTGTCAAGAGCAGCGAAGAGCTGTAGTCCACAAAAGCGCTCTGCACAAAACCTGACCGTATCCAGCTTTTACTCGCTAAATTGTTCCATTCTTTGCACGAAAAAATACCATCTACATCCATACGAAACATATGTGTAATCGAAGGCATTTCATGACTGGGACCAGAAAATAATACATTTCTTTCCATTGACTACCGTTGTAATTTTTCGAGTCGAGAGGTCCCATGTCCCGGAAGTAAGCGACTTCCGCTTAACAGCTCTATTCTTATGAGAAAGGCAAGGCAAGGCAAGGCAAGGCAAGGCAAGGCAAGGCAAGGCAAGGCAAGGCAAGGCAAGGCAAGGCAAGGCAAGGCAAGGCAAGGCAAGGCAAGGCAAGGCAAGGCAAGGCAATTTTATTTCTATAGCACAATTCAAACACAAGGCCACTCAAAGTGCTTTACAGGGGCAAGATTAAAATACATAAAACACATTAGAAGACATTTAAAAGCGAATGAAAAGAAGTAAAACATTTAAATAAAATAAAAAGTACAGGTTAATTACTCTGACGTGTCCCTGAGTTCAATGATCCCTTTAGATAACGTACTCAAATTCAGTGGAGGACCTCATCAAAGATTTCCTGGTAGAGGTGTAAAATGCTATCTATGGCTCTACACTTTACAAGACACAGGAATGCATAACATGACATGCTCTTATCCATAGTTACAGATTAACGAAGTGAGTTAACAAGTCCAATTCAAATATCTCCCACACAGGGAGTAACCAATAAGCATGGCCAGCAGCATTTAACCCTCATCATGCTGTTAAATGTGCAAAACCAAGCCTCTCTACGTTATGTATTGGTTGTGCCCCAGCCTTAAAGCTGCAGTGTGTAGAATTTTGGGTTTTATTTCCTAGCAGATTTTGTAGAAAGTAATTATGAATATGAATATAGTAATAATAATAAGGACGTTTTGGGGTTTACGGAGCCTAGGCTGTGATTTAACACCAGATTTATTTGTATACAGTGTACACCCACAGTAGCAGATCATGAGGAGATATTCAATGATTTTGCCAAAATATAATTTCAACAAAAAACATTATAAAGAATCACTGACTCCACCTTTAAAGCTGCAGTGTGTAGAATTTTGGGTTTTATTTCCTAGCAGATTGTGTAGAAAGTAATTATAATATCCATAAGTACATTTAATTTAGTGCATAATAGCTGAAAAAAATTGTTCTAATATTTTTTTTTCCCCTTAGAAAGGGTCTCATATATGTCCATATTTCTGCATATTTTGGACCAAGGCCTAGTTCCGCCATCTTGAAAGTGTCATAGTTGGAATGTCATCAGGTGCATTGTTTGAAATGTAGAATTGTTCTTGTCCTTGAAGGCCACTGTAGCTTCTGTTATTATTCTAAAGGGGTGGGGTTACCCAGGGAGTGTTGCATTCTAGAACTTTGTAGAACTTTCTTGATGATGTCATATTACACACTGCACCTTTAAACAAATTCTGGGTAGAGGTCTTCCAAACACTATCTCAGGTGTTAAACATAAAGTTGGAACCAAAGCCACTAATTGCACTTGTTGGGGGTCCCTGACGAGGTGGTTGGATTAACTGCAGCTAAGCGACGTACTATATCGCTTGCCTCTATTCTGGCCCAGCGAGCCATTCTGCCGAGGGGGAGGGAAGCTGTCCCGCCCACTCATACACAATGGCTGAGAGATGTTATGTCCTGTCTCAAGCTAGAAACAATTAGATACTCGCTTCGGCATTCTAGTGCAGGGTTTCAGGAAGCATGGGGACCTTTTTTGGGCTCATTTCAAACTCTGTAAACTGGCAGTGACTTGGGAGGGATTTTTTTTATTGTTTGCTTTGAAGTGTCCTAAGTTTTTTTTTTTATCTCTTCTTTTCATTCCAAACTGTTTGTAACAATTAACAACCTGACACTTGGTATACAACTGTCAAGTTATCTGGGGTTGATGTTAAACGTGCCTGTCACACTTGACATGGCAGGGATGGAAGAGAGGATGCAGGACAACTCAAATGGCAATGCTGGGCCTGTTCGCTCTGGTGGTAAGTCACTCATGATCTGTCGGCACTGTTTTGCCCTGTTTTTCCTGCATACCACACAGCTGTCTACCACTTGTTTTGCGAGTCTTCGACCTTTGATTACCCAGGCTTTTTTCCTCATCCTGAGCAAGGTTCCTGCTATTCCCTCATGGTTTGCTTTGTGGGCTTCCTGTGCCAGCAATGTGCACTGCAGTTTTATCTTTATCAAATACCTGAATCCTGCCTCCACAAACCAAGAGCTCAGAGTCGACATCTCTGTATACTGCCAGTCTGCTTAGGGTAGTGTCTGGAAAAGCTATACCTTCTTGAGCTGCACCAGAGATCCCAGCATGCATCTTCAAGCTCTCTCACTGTAAGCACGGTTTGCTTGGCCTTTTCCTTTAGTGATGACACTTTGAGCTTAGTTTTAGTTCTTGACTGACTTCTCATCTCTTTCCATTTTTTGGCAGCTCGCCACATCCATGTGATGATCCTGACCAGTTTGGACAAGGAGCTGTAATTACCTCACTTCCAGTAGGTTCTTTATTTTCCAGCTTCTGGGTGGCCTTCCTGTCAGAAGAGCTGGACCAGTTGCCATGCGTTTCTCTTCATTTTCATCCTTTAGGTCCTTTTGTGGGGCTTTATCTTGGCTTATCTTAGCTTGAGCCCTCGTCATTACTGCTGAGAATGCCTTCCTCTGGAGTCTGTTGACACTCTCTCTGGCTTGTCCTGCGTCCTCTCTTCCATCCCTGCCATGTCAAGTGTGGCAGGCACGTTTAACATCAACCCCAGATAACTTGACAACAACAAACAAATAAAGAGATTTTGATTTAAAGGTGCAGTGTGTAATATGACATCGTCAAGAAAGTTCTACAAAGTTCTAGAATGCAACGTTCCCTGGGTAACCCCAACCCTTTAGAATAATAATAGAAGCTACAGTGGCCTTCAAGGACAAGAGCAATTCTACATTTTAAACAATGCACCTGATGACATTCCAAATATGACACTTTCAAGATGGCGGCACTAGGCCTTGGTCCAAAATATGTAGAAATATGGACATATATGAGACCCTTTCTAAGGGAAAAAACAATAATTCAAAACATTCAGCTATTATGCACTAAATTGAATGTAGGGGAGAACGGGGTAAGTAGGCACACTTTTTACTCTAGTGAGAATTGCTCATCACCAAAACATCTGTCAATAGCCATTCCTACATTAAATTGAAGCTTAAGGTGTTGGCTAGAAATCTGTGTCTCTCTTTTTTTCCAACTTATTGTAATGAAGAAGTAATTTACCATCAAAGACACTCTGACACATTGTGGGGTCGGTTGTCACACACTATGGGGTTGTTTGTCACAATGTTATCTTAATGGGAAAAATCTTAAAAAGAAGGCAAGGAGGCAGAACCAAATTTGAATGTTTAATTGCATTGTCAAGTTGACAAATAGGCCTACATAACGTTCTGTAGCCTTGGCAGCTGGTCTAGTTTGGGATGCACTGGGTTGTTTTGATTTTGTTGCCCTTTTTTCTTTTGCTTGCTAGCTGCCTTTTCCTGCTCTATTCTTTCCTTCTCTGGGGTGTCAGTGAGGATACAGCTTGACAATTTCTTTCGTTATTGGGTTCCTTTTCTGGTTGCAGCCTTGAGATAACATGTGACAACCAACCCCAAAATTTGACGACCAACCCCAACTTGAATTTCTTGCTAGCATCAAGGCCAACAACCATCTGACAACTGATTAGCTTGCTAACCACAATCTAAACTATAGTTTACCCTTCACACTTTCTGAGGGTAACAAGTGTTTTGTTATAAACCCATTGTGTAAAAGCCTAGAAGAAAAATACTGAGAAGCAAAATATTTTGAATTTGACATGAAAAACACAAAACATCCTCTCACCTGAAATGCAGCACTCTAACTCCAAGGAAGTCTATGTATGTGACCTCTGATCCCAATTCTGGACCTTTTTTATATCAACATTTCAGAGCTAGCGCGCTCTGGTGGCGAGATATAACGAATGTGACATCCAACCCATGTGACAAATTACCCCGTTCTCCCCTACTTATGGATATTATAATTACTTTCTACAAAATCTGCTAGGAAATAAAACCCAAAATTCTACACACTGCAGGTTTAACATACAATTTAAATATATTAACTTCATTCAAACAATAAAATTATACTTAGTGCCAAGTTGTAATATTTTGTTTTTATGAACTTAGAAAATATGGTTTGAGGCAAGCTATATATTCGTCATTGGCTCAAGTTACGCAATATGTGAATCCTTACCCTAGATTGTTTTAATTGGTTCAATCATGAAAGACTTTTTCCAGTGTTTTATTAAAATACCTCTGATGTGACCATCCATATACAGCTCTGGAAAAAATTAAAGAGACCAGTCTGGATTTATCTTCAATCCTTATCTCTACATGACTTAATAAAAACATGCACTTAAAGGTGCAGTGTGTAATGTGACATCATCAAGAAAGTTCTACAAAGTTCTAGAATGTAACGCTCCCTGGGTAACCCCACCCCTTTAGAATAATAACAGAAGCTACAGTGGCCTTCAAGGACAAGAACAATTCTAAATGTTAAACAATGCACCTGATGACATTCCAAAAACATGGGCGCCTCCATAAGACTTGCCTGCTCAATGTACAAAATGTAATATTAATATTTGTAATTCTCCGCTCAGGAGGATAATTCAGACTATTGGCAGAGGTGATTTTACACCAATGAGGACATATTTATGAATGAGGACATTGGTTTTAGCCAATAAATTACTCAAAATGTTACACAGTGTCCCTTTAATGACAATATGTTTGGAGATAATTTGGTAGAAATGTTGTCAGTAGCTTGTGTTATAAAACCAAAATGTTCATTATACTCAAACATAGTACAGTATAGTATAGTTTTACATAGTAAAACGAGAGACACTGAACATTTGGAGTGGTCTCTTTTCCAGAACTATGTATCCCCAAAGTGTACACATTTTTTGAGCAAACAAGATTTCATTTTGTGGGTCTTTGTTTCAAATGATAATATGAATAAAAACTCAGAGACAGTTGGTTAATTTTGAGATATAATTTTATTACAAAAAAAAAAAATGTACTTTTCAAATCCGTTCATTCCGTTGTAAGGCCGTATACAGTATAGACTCAGCTCTATAACCACTTAATGGTGCTACGAGGAACTTTGAAATATTTCTGAAACAGTCTCATTTTTCCTCTGATGATCCTAAATTACATTTAACAGCATAACGAGACCATCAGTGTAAAGAATGCTATTTTTTCATATAGCTTTTCTTAATGACTTAGTCGTGGGTATATAAGCTCACCCAGGAACAACAGCTGGCGTAGTAAAAAACACTACCGCTTTTGTCCAAAGGGGGTGCAACAATTAACATTGTGGCTCAGTTGGTAGAGCGGGTCGGCCGATGATCAAAGGGTTGGAGGTTCGATTCCCGCCCTGCCACCTGTGTCATAGTTGTTGTGTCCTTGGGCAAGACACTTCACCCACCTTGCCTCGTGTGAATGTCGATTGTTAGCCTGCTATCGGTGTATGAATGTGTGTGTGAATGGTAACGTGGGAAAGGAAAACAGGTCTCCCTTACCTGTAGAAATAAAGGTTGAAAAAAAAAATAAAATAAACTATAAAGTTCCTCGGAGCCCCTTTAAAGTGGATGAAATACCTGTTTGTAGATACATATTCATTGTGTTTTTTACATAAGACAATAATGGTTACAATCTGGATTACATATATTCACAATCACTCAGGACCATCATCTATCACACAAGAGTGAACTTTAATATACAGCTGTGGAAAAAATTAAGGGACCAGTCTGGATTTTTCTTCAATCTTCTTCTCTACAAAGTTCTAGAATGCAACGCTCCCTGGGTAACCCCACCCCCTTTAGAATAATAGGGACTTTAAGCAGCGGTGTTTTAGGGACGGCTACGGCGCCAGGGAAAGATTCCAACGGGCTCCACTATCACCTAGCAACACTTAGACCGGCTACTTGCTGCAGCTGGTGTAGCGCTCACAACGTCAAAAACCCTGTTCTGCCGTTGTAAACATACGGACTACGGCTTTGACTCGCTCTGACTACAGCGATAGGAGGTGATGACATAAACTCTCCAATGCTCAAAATTCTACTCGACCGCCGTAGCCGTCCTCTCAACCGTCGTTGCTTAAAGTCCCTAATAACAGAAGCTACAGTGGCCTTCAAGGACAAGAACAATTCAACATTTTAAACAATGCACCTGATGACATTCCAACTATGACACTTCCAAGATGGCGGCACTAGGCCTTGGTCCAAAATATGCAGAAATATGGACATATATGAGACCCTTTCTAAGGGAAAAAATTATAATTAAAATTTTTTTTTTCAGCTATTATGCACTAAATTAAATGTACTTATGGATATTATAATTACTTTCCACAAAATCTGCTAGGAAATAAAACCCAAAATTCTACACACTGCAGCTTTAAAGGTGGAGTCAGCCTAGGCTCCGTAAACCCCAAAATGTCCTTATTATTATTACTACTATATTCATTGTGGTCCCAGCCCGCCCTGTGCGTTTTGGTCTCCGCCCCAGAGCAGGTAGAACTGGGAGAAGTCGACGTATGGCGGGACGCGACCGGTTTCGTCGGGCTGTGCGGCCTGGCTCCCGCGCTGTCGGAACAGACTCCCGTCCCCAGAACTGGAGCTCGAACTCTGGGTCTGCGTGTTGGTCGACTGCAGGGTGGCCGTGGGAGTTTGGCTGCTACTGGTGGTAGACGGGAGAGAGGAGGGGATCATATGGGGAGGGAAGGGGACAGATTCAGGGGTGAAATTGGGTAGACAAGGGTCCGTTTCATGGGTGGAATAGGGCAGATACGTGTCCGAATTGGGGGTGATGTTGGGTAGATATGGGTTAGTTTCGGGGTTGAAATTGGGTGAATAGGGGTCCGAATCAGGGTTAGAATTTGGTAGGAAATGGTCCGTTTGTTGGGTAGAATTGGGTGGGTAGGGGATAGTTTCCGGGGAGAAATTGGGTGGATAAATGGGTAGACGAGGGTCCGTTTCAGGTTTAAAATTGGATTGGTTAAGGTCAAAATTAGGGTAGATATTTGGTGGGTAGAGGTCCGAATTGGTGGTAGAATTTGGTAGAAAATGGTCAGTTTGGTGGGTAAAATCGGGTGGGTAGGGGACATTGGTTTCAGGAGTGAAATTGGGTAGACAAGGGTTTGTTTCAGGGTTGACATTGGATGGGTTAGGGTCATAATTGATGGCGGAATCGGGAAGATAGGAGTTCAAATTGGGGGTAAAATAGGATGGGTTGGGGTCCAAATCGTGGGTGAAATTGGGTACATAGGGGTCCGAATTTGGGGTGGAGAGACACAAGAGAGAGGTGGAGAGAGGGAGAGGACAGTTGGGTAAAGGGGTGTCGGATAGAGAGAACAGGGAAGTGGAGAGGGGGAGCGGAGAGAGAGGGAAAAGAGGAGAGAGAGGGAGAGGGAGTTCAATTATAGGTTGCAGGATTTCGACAGAGGTACGGCGGGTAGCGGCGGCGGCTAGGTGCTGTTGTGGGCTAAAATTAGGATCGGTACAAGGCAAGAGGTAAGGAAGGAGTGTAAGGTTAGGGTTAGGGGGTGAGGGGTTAGGGTTAGGGGGTTAAGGTTAGGGGGTTGGGGTATGGGTTTAAGGGTTAGGGGGTTAAGGATAGGGTTAGAGGGTTAGGGTAGGGTAAGGATATGGGGTTAGGGTTAGGGGTTGAGGAGTTAGGGTTAGGGTGTTAGGGGGTTGGGTTAGGGGTTTAAGGGTTAGGGGGTTAAGGATAGGGTTAGAGGGTTAGGGGTTGGGGTTAGGGTAGGGTAAGGATATGGGGTTAGGGTTAGGGGTTGAGGAGTTAGGGTTAGGGTGTTAGGGGGTTGGGTTAGGGGTTTAAGGGTTAGGGGGTTAAGGATAGGGTTAGAGGGTTAGGGGTTGGGGTTAGGGTAGGGTAAGGATATGGGGTTAGGGTTAGGGGTTGAGGAGTTAGGGTTAGGGTGTTAGGGGGTTGGGTTAGGGGTTTAAGGGTTAGGGGGTTAAGGATAGGGTTAGAGGGTTAGGGGTTGGGGTTAGGGTTAGGGGGTTAAGGTTAGGGGGTTGGGTTAGGGGTTTAAAGGTTAGGGGGTTAAGGATAGGGTTAGAGGGTTAGGGGTTGGGGTTAGGGTAGGGTAAGGATATGGGGTTAGGGTTAGGGGTTGAGGAGTTAGGGTTAGGGGGTTAAGGTTAGGGGGTTGGGTTAGGGGTTTAAGGGTTAGGGGTTAAGGATAGGGTTAGAGGGTTAGGGGTTGGGGTTAGGGGGTTGGGGTATGGGTTAGGGGTTGAGGAGTTAGGGTTAGGGGGTGAGGGTGAGGGTAGGGTTAGGGGGTTAGTGTTAGAATTAGGATCGGTACAAGGCGAGAGGTAAGGCAGGAGTGTAGGGATAAGGTTTTGGGGTTAGGGTATGGGTTTAAGGGTAGGGTTAGAGGGTTAGGGGTTGGGGTTAGAGGGTTAGGGGTTAGGGTAGGGGGTTAGGGTTAGAGGGTTAGGGGGTTAGGAGTTAGTGTTAGGGGGTTTGGGTTAGGGTACGGGGTTAGGGTTAGAGGGTTAGGGGGTTAGGAGTTAGTGTTAGGGAGTTAGGGGTTAGAATAGCACGCAAGGATGGATAGTGGTAAATGTCAAGAAAACATATATATATATATATACTAGATGTTAGTCAGACATTAGACAGTGATTGATGTTCAAATTGAAAAGCAATGTTTGAAGATAAGCGAGCAAAGGACACAAGTACAGAAAAGTAGTACGCCATGTTAACACTATACGCGACAAAAAGCTGCTAAAATCAGTGGTGGTACAAGGGAGAGGTAAGGATGGGGTGTAGGGTTAGAGGGGTTAGGGTTAGGGTGGGACAATAGAGCTAGTTTCAAACCTCTTCCAGTGACAAAAGTTGGGTTGAGGTTTTTTTTTTTTTTTTTTTTTTTTTTACTATTACTGTTGTATTTGTTGCAATTACGACAAAAGATAATCTTATTTTCGACGGGATAACTTTCAAGAGTTGTGTAGGGTTGGGGTTAGGATAGGTTTAGAGGGTTAGGGTTAGGGTAAGGGTTAAGGGTAGGGGTGAGGGGTTAGGATAGGTTTAGAGGGTTAGGGTAAGGGTTAAGGGTAGGGGTGAGGGGTTAGGATAGGTTTAGAAGGTTAGGGTTAGGGTTAAGGGTTAAGGGTAGGGGTGAGGGGTTAGGGTTAAGATACAAGAGAGACACAAGGATAGATAGTTGTAAAAGTCAAGAAAAAAAATATATACTAGATGTTAGTCAGACATTAGACAGCTACGATAGTGAGATTGAAAAGTAATTATTTATTTATTTTTTTAAGATAATTTTTTGGGGGCATTTTTCAGACTTTATTAGACAGTTTGGAGAGACAGAGACGAACTGGGGTCAGAGAGGGGAATGACATGTAGAGAACGACCCGGGCTGGATTCTAACCCGGGTCTGCTGTGAAGAGGACAGACAGACAGACAGACTGACAGGCAGACAGATGGAGAGGGGAATGACATGCAGAGAACGACCCGGGCTGGATTCTAACCCGGGTCTGCTGTGAAGAGGACTGAGACTCTATGGAGGGGGCAGGGGGAGGGGGGGGGCATGGAATTATATATTTAAGGGCTTTATCAGGTATCTCATACACCTTCAAACACAATAATCTGATTTGTTTGAGTCTAAATTCCCAGTAAAATGACTTCCATAAGCAATACTGATTTAATTAAATGTCTAGTATGTTTACATTGCAGATGTAGAGTGTAAACTATATTCTTATGGGAAAGTTCAATATTACTTTTTTACAGCTCCGGAAAAAATGAAGAGACCACTCCAAATGTTCAGTGTCTCTGGTTTTACTATTTATAGGCATATGTTTGAGTAGAATGAACATGTTGGTTTTATAATATAAACTACTGACAACATTTCTACCAAATTCACAATAAAAATATTGTCATTTAGAGCATTTTCAATGAGTAATGTAGAGATGAAGATTTAAGTAAAATCCTGACTGGTCTCTTAATTTTTTCCATGGGCTTTATATGTAAAATATAAATAAACAAATATGTAATGTGTACTTTTTTCTTTAATTCTTGATAAAGTCACAATGAGGCGTTGCACAATAGAGAAGCAATGGAGGGACAGAGGGGGTGTGAAAAACAAGCTCACCCAAAATAAATATAAGGAATGCGGAAAGGGGGAGTTGGAAAATCCTGATTATCTAAAGTACACCCAAAATAAACTCAAGATCTGGGAGGGAGAGTGTGTGGGTGAAGAATAATGCTCACAGACACACACACACACACACACTCACATGAACGCGCTCGCACACACACAGTCACACGGACACGGACGCGTACACAAGCAGACACACACACACACACACACACACGGACGTGCACACACAGGGTCCCAAAATAAGCGAACCATACAACACTTATCAGGCATTAACCAGCCTACCAAGTAAGTCCTACTTCACCGGTGTAAATATGAAGGTGTATTGAACTCTGAGATCCTATGTAGTATAAATGTGTGTGTGTGTGTGTGTGTGTGTGTGTGTGTGTGTGTGTGTGTGTGTGTGTGTGTGTGTGTGTGTTGGCTGACCCTGCATTTCTAAAATGCCTGAGAAAGCCTGAGAAAAGTCAGAAAGAGTGTTTCATGGTCTCACTGTCTAACCCTACATTTTCCCATGTATGACATCACACATGGTAAATTGTAGGGATAGGATTAAGATAGATAGATGGACAGACAGACAGACAGACGGACAGACAGACAGACAGACATACGGACAGACAGACAGACAGACGGATAGACAGACAGAGAGTTGGGAGCTTCTATTTTTCACCCATCTTTTATTTACCCTTGAGAGACAGTTGGGTGATGACCCACATAGATACAATGACAGACAGACAAGACAGACAGACAGAAAGACACCCATCTTACACAGTATTCAGGGTGATGCAAAAACATCACATACTCATTTACACCAGGTGTAGGTGTAGACAGACAGACAGGCAGACAGACAGACAGACACACACACACACACAGACACACACCCACCCATCTTACCCAGGTGTAGGTGTAGACAGACAGACAGGCAGACAGACAGGCAGACAGACAGACACTTACCCAGGCATAGGTGTACACAGACCCACCCTTTAGACAGGAGTAGGTGTAGACAGACAGGCAGACAGACAGACAGACAGACAGACAGACAGACAGACACACAGACACACACCCACCCACCCATCTTACCCAGGAGTAGGTGTGCCCTCCTCCAGTGTGGAGGCTGTGTTGGTGCCGTTGGTGAGCGTGCTGCTGGTAGAAGGCATAACAAGGGACAGAGTGACACTGGTCTTACTGGTGCTCTGGCTGTTTGAGTAGGGCACGGACACGGGGTAGATACGCCCACCTGGAAGGCAGGGAAGGGACTGACTGACTTGATTATTTTAATGACCACACAGCCAGCCTTTTGGTACAGGTTCCAACATTACATTGAACATTAAACATAGATATACAGACAGACAGACAGAGAGACAGACAGAGAGACAGACAGACAGAGAGACCGACAGACAGACAGACAGAGAGACAGACAGAGAGACAGACAGACAGAGAGACAGACAGACAGACAGACAGACAGACAGACAGACAGACAGACAGAGAGACAGACAGACAGACAGACAGACAGACAGACAGACAGACAGACAGACAGACAGACAGACAGACAGACAGACAGACAGACAGAGAGATAGACAGAGAGACAGACAGACAGACAGACAGACAGACAGACAGACAGACAGACAGACAGACAGACAGACAGAGAGACAGACAGACAGACAAATTACGTAATACATGAGGGCCATGTGTAATATCCGAGTAATTTGGTGTCTTCTACATTGCAACGTTCCCTTTCTAACCCCTCCCTTTGGAATAATTTACAGAAGCTACGGTGGCGTAGTGGATAGGGCACGGGCACGGGGTAGATACGCCCACCTGAAAGGAAGGGAGAGGGTTTGGGCTAAAAGTTGCTGTGTTATGGGCTACTCCGGTGGTGTAGTGGATAGAGCGTGTACCATATTGGCTCCGGGCCTTCGTTGCAGTGGTCGCGGGTTCAAATCCGACCCGTGGACCTTTACTGCAGGTCATCCCCCCCCCCCCTCTCTCTCTCTCTTTCTTTCTGTCTCCCCATTTCTTCTCTTGTGCTATCTAATAAAGCTTGAAAATGCCAAAAAATAATCTTCATTCTACTCAAACATATGTCTATATATAGTAAAACAAGAAACACTGAACATTTGGAGTGTTCTCTTAATTTTTTTTCCAGAGCTGGATATATATATATGCTAAATATACAAATATAAATGTATTAAACAGTGCGGCCTCAGCATAAAATGGCCACCTTGGGATCCAGGAGAAAAGTGTTTTTTTTTCTGCTTGTACTCTGTTGTTTTGGCTCTATGTGGTATTTCTTGGCAGCGACTCTTTAGCTGAGCTGTGGATGAAGATAATATTATTTTAACAAGGGCGCTCCTGCAGTGTAGCGGATAGAGTGCGTTACCATATTGGCTCCCGGCCTTCGTTGCAGTGGTCACGGGTTCAAATCCGACCCGTGGACCTTTACTGCAGGTCACCCCCCTCTCTCCCTCTCTCTCTCTCTGTCTCTCTCTCTCTCTCTCCCTCCCTCTCTCTCTCTGTCTGTCTCCCCATTTCAACTCTGTACTGTCTACTAAAGCTTGAAAATGTCCAAAAAATAATCTTAAAAAAAAACATTATTTTAAGAATTCTTCTGAAGTGTACATTTCCCTCCACGGATGTTTTCACTGAGAAACTGGAGCCTAAAATTCAACATAGGTCAAATCCAACACTATTATGAATTCCACACACACACACACACACACACACACACACACACACACACACACACACACACACACACACACACACACACACACACACACACACACACACACACACACACATTCAATATGGTTGTGATATCTAACAGACCTTAAATGTTATAATTAGGGATACATTATTAATATGCTACACATTCCCAATGGCAGCTAAGGAAATCAAATCCAATTTTTATGATTCTGCCCTGTCCGTACTGTCAGTGCTGAGGTGGTAACACACAGCCTAGGCTCTGTAAACCTGTATGTAAACAAAGGGGGCCCACTGTTGCCAGCACCATGCCTGTTTACAGAGCCTAGGCTGAGTATAAAGACCAGTTTTATTTTCAGCGTACACACACAGCACATACATGTGGCATATGCTCATGAGGAGATATTCACGCATTCTGATAAAAAGTGATTTTGACAAGACGGCCACTTTATATAAAACCATTAAGGTCATAAAAAAAAACGCCCTCTTTCTTATCCTGTGTAGGTGCATTTCCCCGGGACGCCCACTATATACCCTAGCCTTTAAACACCCTCTTTCTTACCCTGTGTGGGGGTTAGGGCTCCCTTCAAATATGCCTTGTGTAAATTAACTAACAAAGAAATATTCACTTTCCCCGAGGACGTCCACTATATATAAAATCACTTTCCCTAGCCTAACACCCTCTTTCTTACCCTGTGTAGGTGCATTTTCCCAGCCAGGGCGCATTAGAAAACGCCCTCTTTCTTATCCTGTGTAGGTGCATTTCCCCGGGACGCCCACTATATACCCTAGCCTTTAAACGCCCTCTTTCTTACCCTGTGTAGGTGCATTTCCCCGGGACGCCCACTATATACCCTAGCCTTTAAACGCCCTCTTTCTTACCCTGTGTGGGGGTTAGCGCCCCCTCGGCCAGCGGGTAGTTGAGCGTACGTATGAGCAGCGTCATGTCCTCGTGTCTGTGGCAGAGGCTGGCTCTCTGTCTCCCCGACACAAACACGTCATGATGGAGACGTTTGATTCGCTCCACCACAGACTGAGCAGCCGCCTCTAGGCTGGTCTGCTGGGCCAGTTCTGCTGCTACCATGGCTACTATCTCCTGCAACAGAAAAAAAAGGGTTATATTAAGGTTTAAAGGCCTACTTCACCGGTGGAAATATGAAGGCGTATTGAACTCTGAGATCCTATGTAGTATAAATGTGCAAAAAAAGTTTAGAAATCGGTTCATCCTAGCCTGAGAAAAGGCAGAAAGAGTGTTTTTATGGTCTCACTGTCTGACCCTACATTTTACCATGTGTGACATCACACTAGTAAAAATGTAGGGTTAGGATTAACAGGACAGCTGGGCCAAGGGAAGACTGAGGAAAGACTGAGGGAAGAAAAAGCTAATTCAGTATTTTATAATAGTGATTTTATAATGATAGAACGCTGGTTCTGTATGGGTGAAGTATTCCTTTAAGGTTAAGTTAGTTTATTCACATGTGTGGGTGGATTTTTTTGAAAGTGTTTTAATTAAAGATGAGTAATGAATGGTAAATGGACCCCACTTATAAAGACTGGTCTGTTAGGCTAGTTCTGCTGCTACCATGGCAACTATTTCCTGCAATAGAAAAAGGGTTTTATATCAAGGTTAAGGTTAGTATATTCATATCCGTGTGGGTGGATTTTATTTGCTATTAAGATGATTATATTATGGGAAACAAGAACTAAAAAACTGTGACATGGAAGCAGCAAAAGTGTACAAATTTAAACGGTCTAGTTAAACTGTTCTTGTATAATTTTGAACGTTTTTGATTGAAGCCATTTGGGTCGACTGTGGCTCAGGTGGTAGAGCGGGTCGGCCGATGATCAAAGGGTTGGAGGTTCGATCCCCCGCCCTGCCACCTGTGTCATGGTTGTTGTGTCCTTGGGCAAGACACTTCACCCACCTTGCCTCGTGTGAATGTCGATAGTTAGCCTGCTGCTATCGGTGTATGAATGTGTGAATGTGTGAATGGTAACGTGGGAAAGGAAAACAGGTCTCCCTTGTAAAAGAGTCTTCGGTCTCAATGGGATTTACCTGTATAAATAAAGGTTAAAAAAATGAAGAGCAATAGGAAGAAGTTTGATGAATGTGGGGTAGTGGCCGGGAAACACAATCACCGTGTGGGGCGCTCATGGTGTAGTGGTAGAATGCTCTAACCCAGTGCTTCTCAAATGGTGGGGCGCGACCCCCTGAGGGGTCGCGGTGGGGTCTCAGGGGGGGAGCGGCAGGGGGGACTTAGTGTGTTTTTTTTTTTTTTTATATATATATTTTTTTCTTCTTAAATAAACATTATACCAAGGGTCAGAAGTGTAACAGAATTTAGATCTTACAAAGAAAGGGAGTATCCACTCATTGGACAGAAGGCTGTCAACATCTTACTACCCTTGCCACATCCTATCTGTGTGAGATGGGCTTTTCCACTGTTGCTGCACTCAAGACAAAGTACAGGTCCCAGCTTAACATTGAGCAAGAGTTAAGAGTAGCAGTATCAAGTTTGAAGCCCAGATTTGGAATGATGTGCACTGCAAAGAGGGCTCACTGCAGCCACTAGAATACAGAGCAAATTGTATTTTTGTGTATTATAAGCAGAATGTGTTCATATAAAACAGACAAATAGGGAAATAAGTTCAAAATAATTGTGAAGGTGAATTTAGTTATATTAAAAAAGCTCAAACTGATGTAGCTGCCAGTTTCAAATAGTTCAGGGTTCAAGGCTTTTTTAATGTCTTGTGTTATGTTCAGGGAAAGTATGCAAATTGTACATTAAATATTGTTGCAAATGTTGCACACAAAGAGTAATGTTTATTTTTAAGTCATATATATTTTTGAAAGGGAATAAGCTGATGAAGCTGACTGACAAGTGACCAATGTTTACTGTTTAAAAATGTTATTAATTAAATGAAAACCCCAGTGAAACATTTGCTCTTGTTTCTGTGTTTTGAGATTCACACAGACTGAACGGTCTTGTTTAAATGTTACAAATTGAGTTAATAAACTTGGAAATTGTTTTAAGATGTTGCAGATGTCAGCAAATTGTATTAATCTATTTTAATAATAAGGTGATTGTATGCAGAATGCTGGTGCTAGCAACTCAAACTCATATATAACTCTTATACAGATAAATAAATAAATATTAGCAGGTTCTCAATAGTATTTCAATTTAGGGGGGTCGCGAAAAAATTTCAGTCTCCTGGGGGGGGCATGACAGAAAATAATTGAGAAGCACTGTTCTAACCTGATGGCCTGAAAAAATAAATATATATATATTTTTTTTTTTAGCATTTTTCTGCTTTATTGATAGTGTAGAGACATAGTTGAAATGGGGCAGAGAGGGGAGTGACATGCAGAGAACGACCGCGGGCTGGACTGAAACCCGGGTCCAATGCTGGGCCCGGCCCGGGGGGCGGGGGGACACGCCCTACCAACTGAGCTAAGGGCGCCCCCATAAATACATAAATTTGTCTTTTCTCATACACCCTCCTCACGCGGGGTCAGCCAACACACACACACACACACACACACACACACACACACACACACACACACACACACACACACACACATCTCCCCCCCCCCACACACACACACACACACCTGGTTGGCCTGCTCTGGTCCGTGTGCAGACTCCAGAGCGTTGATGAGACCCTCTGACATCAGCAGCAGAAAGCCGCTCACGCTCTCCACTGATTGGCTGCCGTGAATCTCCGGCTCTGGGACCACGGGACTGGACTTAGCAGCACTGAGAGAGAGAGAGAGAGAGAGAGAGAGAGAGAGAGAGAGAGAGACAGACAGACAGACAGACAGACACACACACACACATATATAGAAACACACACACACACACACACACATATATAGAAACACACATACACACACACACACACACACACACATATATATAGAAACACACACACACACGCATATATAGAAACACACATATATACACACACACACACACACACACACACACACATATAGACACACACATATAGACACACACACAAAAGGAGAGTGGAGGAGAAAAATATATGTTAATATCTCTGGCTCAGGGATCACTTGACTGGTCTTAGCAGAACTGAGAGGAGCAGAGAAAGAGTATTAGATATGTAAGTAGATACATTAATATGAACGAGAGAAGAAGAGGGAAACACTAAATGACAGTGAGTGAGAGAGAGTTTGTGTTAATTCTAGCGCCCCCCTTTGGACCAAAGCGGTAGTGTTTTTACAACACCAGGGGCCTATCCGAAAAGTCCAATATCCTAACCTATAAGCCTCCTTTCCTATGCCTTAACCCCTAAACGTCATCGGGGTTAAGGAGAGATGAAAGGTGCTTCCTATCGAACATAGGAAAGGACAGTGCTGTTTCAAATGAATTCGACTCCACTTTTCCTAACCGACGTCATTGCGCGACGGCGAGTATTGCTGACGTGAGTCACTAGCGTGAAACTTCACTATTCTCCGAAAATGGACTACAACAAGCGCTCGTCTGATCCATGCGTTCTTTTCATATTGATTTTAATCAGGTTGTCGCCAACAGAGTGAGAATCACTCCCATATATCCCAATTCACATGTGGAATAAAAAGAGGCTACACTTGTGTTGATGTTGAAATGAACTGCCCCCAGTAACTTCATTAAATGTGAAGTTGGTATTTTATGTTCTTATGGTGTAAATTATGTGCTACGAAAATAACTATTATGATGTTGGTCTTTTATGAGTTCTTTATTATCTTTAGCCTGTGTGTGTGTGGGGGGGGGGGGGGAGTATTTTGTTTTAGCCGAGTTAAATCTTCCTCTCTTCTCTTCTCCTCTCCTCTCTTCTGTTTTACCTCTCGTTCGTATTCGTGTAGAGTCGATAAACTCCGGCGGTGGCCTGTTGCTTTAAATCTTGCCGCCGTAAAGGATTATGGGATACCACTATCTCCTTTCCTTTAGCATAGGTTAGCCAGGAGTAACCTATGCTAAAGGAGGGTTAAAGGATGAATCGAGGCTCCTTTCCTATGCCTTTCCTAAGCATTTTGGTTATTCGGATCACCTATCTGCCGAGCACTTCCGGGTCATCACGATAGGAAAGGAAATTTCGTATGCAAAAAAAAGTTTTCGGATAGGCCCCAGCTGTTGTTCCTGGGTGAGCGTATACCCATGACAAAGGGCATTAAGAAAAACTATATAAAAATTAGCATTCTTTGCACTGATGGTCTCGTTTGCTGTTTCATGAAATGTATGATCATCAGAGGAAAAATGTAAAAGTTCCTCGTAGCTAATTTAAGAACAAATTCGGTAACACTTTATAATAACTATCCGTTGTAACTCGTTAATAGATCATTAGTAAACTCTTAATTAATGATTATTAATGATTTGTTAAGTGTTTGTTAGCAGTTTGTTAAGGATTTATAACAATGGTAGATAGTAGATAGTTAATAGCTTAATAATTGAATCAGTTTCATCTGGGAGGTAATCCGAGATTAACTGATCACGTCACGTTCAAGTCCATGGCATGCACAGTGTGTATTGAGTTTATTTAAAAATATTTGAAAATGGGGCTGCCCTCAGTTGCCCATGCACTGTGTATAGTCTATAGCCTATTTCAGCCTTGTCCCAGATGAACTGATTCAATTATTAAGCTATTAACTATCTACCATTGTTATAAATCCTTAACAAACTGCTAACAAACACTTAACAAATCATTAATAATCATTAAGTAAGAGTTTACTAATGATCTATTAACGAGTTACAACGGATAGTTATTATAAAGTGTTACCACAAATTCTTATTTACAAAGACGGCCTGGCGTAGGGAGATAGA
>CM049399.1:35080000-35082500 GCA_026929865.2 Hyperoplus lanceolatus | reverse complement strand
CTCGCTGTCTCACCCAGGGCAGTGAGCCTCTGCAGTTCGTCTTCGTTCTCGGTGCAGTGGGGTCGTCCGATCTGTAGAACTTGGTTCTGCCCGTCGCTGCTCGACTTACACAGCAGAGCGCGGTTTGATCCTGGAACAATCACAGGCAGAGAATAAATCAAGTTAAAGCCCTACTTCACCGGTGGAAATATGAAGGTGTATTGAACTCTGAGATCCTATGTAGTATACATGTGCAAACATTGTAGAAATCGGTTCATCCTAGCCTGAGAGAAGGCAGAAAGAGTGTTTTATGGTCTCACTGTCTAACCCTAAATTGCACCATGCGTGACATCACACATGGGGAAAATGTAGGGTTAGGATTAACAGCCAAGGGAAGACCAAGGGAAGAATGAGCATTTTCTTTTTGCCCTCTCCTTGCCCGTGCTCAAACATTGCTTCTCGGTGTGTAGTGGTTAGCCCCCCCCCCCCCCCCCCCCGACCTTCCCCATGGATACAGCATAGCCAACCATGCCATGTTGAAGGTTAATTTGTTTGCCCTTGACTCTCTCCCTCCTCCTCTCACCCCCCCCCCCCCCCCCCACACCACCACACACACACACACACACACACACACACACACACACACACACACACACACACAAACACACACTTCCAATTATGGCTCATACGACCTTAACTGTCAGATACATTTCACATCAACACACAGCTGGTTACTCATTCATCTTCAGTCAACTTTGAACTATTGACCCAGTCCCCCTTTCTACCCACTAATAATGACTCCCACACACACACACGCACGCACAAACAAAGACACGCGCACACACACACACACACACACACACACACACACACACCACTGCAGAGATTGAAAAACAGTGACTGCCATTATCGGCATGTTTTGGGTAAATAGACTCAGTGTGATCCTAACAGCTGTTTGAAGGAAAACACAACTGGTGGGAAACAACTATTTTGGCCTGACGAAATATATTTTTTAATTTTTTTAACCTTTATTTCTACAGGTAAATCCCATTGAGACCGGAGACTCTTTTGCAAGGGAGACCTGTTCCCATTCCCACGTTACCATTTATAAAAAGACAGCAGGCGAACCATCAGGAGCAATTTATATGCATATTGTATTTATGCATATACATTTTTTTGTCTCTTCTTTTTACTATACATTTTTTTCTGTTTTTTTTCTTTTGCACTAAAATAAATTCAAAATGTTTGTAGGATGCTGTCAAAGTGCACACCAACATTATAAGACCAAAACCTCTTTTCTCTCCTACAATAACATAAACATTATGTAAAATTAACTGGAGGCAATCCAACAATCCCAGTTGTTACATACTCGGCCTGTGGCTGATGTTGTGCAGCCAGCGTTAGCTTACATGTTGCTATAAATAGCTCCTGTGTCCTATTAGAGCAACAGAGATACAACACATTATACAAGAGTAAAATGACACTATAGTAGTCACTGTACGATCCCTGCGTTCCAAATCACATACTATTTCTTTTTACTACACTACATACTAAAGTACAGAAGAGTTTTAGTCTTTTTACTACACTACATACTAAAATACAGAAGAGTTTTAGTCTTTTTACTACACTACATACTAAAATACAGAAGAGTTTTAGTCTTTTTACTACACTACATACTAAAGTACAGAAGAGTTTTAGTCTTTTTACTACACTACATACTAAAGTACAGAAGAGTTTTAGTCTTTTTACTACACTACATACTAAAGTACAGAAGAGTTTTAGTCTTTTTACTACACTACATACTAAAGAACAGAAGAGTTTTAGTCTTTTTACTACACTACATACTAAAGTGCAGAAGAGTTTTAGTCTTTTTACTACACTACATACTAAAGTGCAGAAGAGTTTTAGTC
Organism: Hyperoplus lanceolatus; assembly: GCA_026929865.2. Lineage (NCBI taxonomy): Eukaryota > Metazoa > Chordata > Actinopteri > Uranoscopiformes > Ammodytidae > Hyperoplus > Hyperoplus lanceolatus. The sequence goes on along the minus strand of CM049399.1, from coordinate 35,080,611 downwards.
TTTTTACTACACTACATACTAAAGTACAGAAGAGTTTTAGTCTTTTTACTACACTACATACTAAAGTACAGAAGAGTTTTAGTCTTTTTACTACACTACACACTAAAGTACAGAAGAGTCTTAGTCTTTTTACTACACTACATACTAAAGTACAGAAGAGTTTTAGTCTTTTTACTACACTACATACTAAAGTACAGAAGAGTTTTAGTCTTTTTACTACACTACATACTAAAGTACAGAAGAGTTTTAGTCTTTTTACTACACTACATACTAAAGTACAGAAGAGTTTTAGTCTTTTTACTACACTACATACTAAAGTACAGAAGAGTTTTAGTCTTTTTACTACACTACATACTAAAGTACAGAAGAGTTTTAGTCTTTTTACTACACTACATACTAAAGTACAGAAGAGTTTTAGTCTTTTTACTACACTACACTAAAGTACAGAAGAGTTTTAGTCTTTTTACTACACTACACACTAAAGTACAGAAGAGTTTTAGTCTTTTTACTACACTACACACTAAAGTACAGAAGAGTTTTAGTCTTTTTACTACACTACACACTAAAGTACAGAAGAGTTTTAGTCTTTTTACTACACTACACACTAAAGT
>CM049399.1:35037500-35070000 GCA_026929865.2 Hyperoplus lanceolatus | reverse complement strand
CAAAGTTCTAGAATGCAACGCTCCCTGGGAAACCCCACCCCTTTAGAATAATAACAGAAGCTACAGTGGCCTTCAAGGACAAGAACAATTCTAAATTTTAAACAATGCACCTGATGACATTCCAACTATGACACTTTCAAGATGGCGGCACTAGGCCTTGGTCCAAAATATGCAGAAATATGGACATATATGAGACCCTTTCTAAGGAAAAAATAAATAATTCAAAACATTTTTTTGAGCTATTATGCACTAAATTAAATGTACTTATGGATATTATAATTACTTTCTACAAAATCTGCTAGGAAATAAAACCCCAAATTCTACACACTGCAGCTTTAAACTAACGCGAAAAGTTGTATTTTCTCTTCCAAAATGAAGGTAAGCGTCTGTAGAAAAAGGTCATGAAACCAGAACACATTTTATTTTCCATGTTCCAAAATGGCCACAAAAAAAATCACACACAAAAAAACATTTGGGTTGCGTTCCGAATCGCATACTTTCTACTATATAGTATGGTAGAAAAAAGATTTAGGATGTCCCGATTCTTGTGGTCAGATTTAGGATGGTTAGAAGTACCCGGATGTCCTACTTCATGAGGCCAAGATTGTTAGTGTTGAAAACTGCATCCTATTTGGGGCGATTCTGACCCACAATGCGGTGCGCACGTGAAGTGACGTCACATCGACGAAGCCTCCATATGAAAACAAACGGGGATGCGACGGATATAAAAGCAAGAGGCAAGATCTAGGCGCAATGTTATGATGAAATAAGAGAGTAAAAGTTTGTCCCAATAGTAGGCCTACTGCATCCTAACTAGATTATTTTTATGGTCAGATGTAGTATGTAGAAAGAGTATGCGATTCGGAACGCGACCTTGGTCTGGTTTTTTGACACTTCAACCAAAATTGTTGTATAGACCCTTACCATCAATTTAGAAGGGAAAACAAACGCTTCGCATCTAATTGAAATGGTAACAAATGACTAATAAACGGCCCCTCACTATAGCACACTTGTGGATAAATCACATACAAGAAAGCATGGATAGAATACAGGTAGTGGAATGGTGTTTTTAGATACTTAAAGGTGCAGTCAGTGATTCTGGAGAACCAGGGTTCAACATAACTTCTTTTTCCTACTGGCCCGCAGGGCCAGTGGATCTGAGTTTTACTGGCCCCTTGTATAGTTTCACTGGCCCTGCACACACTTTTTTTCTTCATAATTTAGTGTCAATAATTATAATACCTGTATTAGAAAAATAAAGAAAGATAACCAGATCTAAAGGGAAAATCTATACTGTAACAGTATAAATATTCCCTTTAGATTTGGTTATTTTTCTTTTAGTTAATGATATGAAATGTTGATATTGCTCATACACATAATAGCCTATAAAACCAGGCAAACATATTGAATTAGAAGCCTACAACTGAAAGTATGTTGAAAGAGTCGGCCAGTATTTTAAAGTCCAGTAGTTTGATGGTTGTTTTTATTCTTGAATTTGGGCAGTTTAATGAATAGTTCACCTGCAGAAGTCATATTCAAACATAAAAAGAAATAAGAGATGAAGGTCTGATCATTCTTTGTGGTGTGGTAGGCTGTTTTTATTACTTTCTCTATATGCATTTGGGATGTGAATGTGTCGACCGAATGACCGGGTTTCCACTTGCGCTCAAGTTGACTTTAAAAATAGAATAGAAATCCGAAAATCAGTGGGTTATGCCGTTTTTTAATGGAAGATTTCACCGTGTAGGCCTATGTGAGTTCACGTCTGGTCGTGAGCGCGCTGCAGGAGTGTCACTAAGTGTCAGCTTCAAATAAGAGTCCGGTGTGGGACCATTTTTTCAAACTATTGATAAAAACAATGCAGTGCAAAATATGCAGCATAAGTTAAACGCTCGTCTAAGACTATGACGTTAAATCACCTTAGAACACACAATGCCTTCGTCCGATCACAGCAGCGTTTCACCATGTGATCTCGCCAGCGAGTGAGCCGCCGCGCAGATGAACTGTGGTTTGTGGCTAAAATAATAACCGGGGATATTCTCCCCGTTAGCGATTTCAATGGGAAAAATTTCCGCGATCTGATTGAATGTCTCGAGCCTGAAAACACAGTGCCAAACTGCGCGACTATAGGAACTGTACAGTGAGCGGAGTCCCTCCGTTCGTTTCTGTCTCCAACCGACACGATCACCGGAGACGCATTCACAGCGTTTAAATAACGCCTCTCATTTGTATTACAATTGGGGCTTGGATGCAAATACTGTAACATTACGGCGGCAGATAAAGGAAAAGCGCAGTTATCATTTTCTGCACCTAAACCTCTGCTGTGGGAAGAAAGAAAGGGGGCAAAGCAAGTCGATTGATTGGTCGACTCGCAGGCGGACGGTAGGCAGCTCTGCCAACGGAGCGAGAGTGCGCCCGCTTGTTGCTCCGCCTGTCAAAACGCCCACGCATCAGTTGTCCACTGGCCTTTCATTAAAAAAATATTTTATATTATCTTTATTATATTGAGTCTTAAATAAACACTGCTTTCATTACGACTCTCAACGCGCATTTCAATGAACCATGATGTAGTCTACAAAAAGATACTGAACTGTGATTGGCCAGTCACTGGCCCGGGCGGGACAGTGACTGGCCAATCAACTTGCCCTGCATATGATTTTACTGGCCCCGGGCCATCGGGCTATACGTTATGTCGAACCCTGAGAACGCTTGTTTTCAAAATCACTTTGTCAAAATCAGTGAATATCTCCTCACGATCCGCTATACCTGTCTGTACTGTGTGTGCACTGAAAGAAATCCAGAGTTTTAAACACAGCCTAGGCTCTGTAAACGGGGTATGTTTGCCAGCTAAGGTGAGCCCCATTTGTTTACATGCCAGTTTACAGAGCCTAGGCTGTGTTTTTGAAAATGTGATTTTGACAACAAGCGTTTTCCGTAATTGCTGACAACACCTTTATAAGGCCAAGATGGTGTTGTAGTGTAGTGTACAGTGCTTATGAATTATTTTGTCTTTAAACCTGCAGTGTGTAGAATTTTGGGTTTTATTTCCTAGCAGATTTTGTAGAAAATAATTATAATATCCATAAGTACATTTAATTTAGTGCATAATACCTGAATTTTTTTTTTTAGAATTACAATTTTTTTTTGTTAGAAAGGGTCTCATATATGTCCATATTTCTCCATGATTTGGACCAAGGCCTTGTCACCGCCATCTTGAAAGTGTCATAGTTGGAATGTCATCAGGTGCATTGTTTAAAATTTAGAATTGTTCTTGTCCTTGAAGGCCACTGTAGCTTCTGTTATTATTGGAAAGGGTTGGGGTTACCCAGGGAGCGATGCATTCTAGAACTTTGTAGAACTTTCTTGATGATGTCATATTACACACTGCACCTTTAATACAATTCAAGCTGTAGCGAGACATCTTGAGTGTGAATTAATTTGCCGAATTGCTGCTTCTTCTATAAATTACATCATTTTGGTCCAATCACACATCAGTTATCAGTCTCTGTTACGGTGGTAGTCGTATAGATACTTGATAAGCTAATGTATTTATTTGTATATCTTAGATTCGGTACATTATGAATTTGTATTGTCCCTTTGCATGTTTTTTAACGTATTGTGTAGTATTTAGCTGGACCACCGTTATAATGTATGGAATTAGTATAAGACTAGGAAAAAGAAGAATGTATGAATTTTCAGACAGTTTCTGATACAAAAACTGATATAACGCAACAACAAGGGTGTCAACAAAGACCGGACATGTAGCGGAAAGTATTTTAACAAACACAAAATTAAACATTTCTAAGGTTTCATCTGACACAGAACTATACTATAGCAATCATCGCTTGAAAGTAGCAATGTAGCCGATGCTCAACTTCAGCTAATTCACCCAAAATAAAGACAAATAAATGCCTTTTAGTGCAACGTAAGTAGCAGTTATATAGTGGCCTCTCTTAACTTCACATAACTCCAGCTGTCTCTACCGTTTAGACACTAGAAAATCACATTGATATGATGTTAAAGTTGGTGAAGCTAGCTGACAGTGTAGCCAAATCTGAACTAAATTAGCTACCTAGCATCCCTGAAACTACAGTAAACAGGATCAAACTAAAACAGACACCTACACAGGGCGATAAATCACCAAAACACCTTTCAATAAAGGAGAAAAAGTAATTTAAAAGGTTAAAAATTGGGATAAATAGATGAATTTTTCACTCACGCTCTGCATCAAATTCCTCCGCTGCACCGCCATGTTGGACGATTGACTCGACTGTTGCGTTCACGTGTTCGTCGTAAAGTCCGAAATTTCACATGTTACGGAGAAAACATACTACACTATCATTGCGTTTAAAGGGAAAATGATTGATAAAAATTATTCTAAGCAATTATATATGTATTAAAATGAGTCAAAACATATATTTCCAGGAAATCTAGTGGCGTTTTGCATTTATATCAAAGAATCATCAATGATAAGCTGACATTCCGAGAGCCCTTGAAAGCAACGTACGTAGGCTAAACTTACGTCAAATGTAGGCTATTTATTTCGTTATTATAGCAACATTACATACTTTTTCTGTACGGTTGTAATCTACAAAGTCTACCACACGGTCTCGAGTTTAATTTTCTTATAAAAAAGGACATTAACCCCCCCGAAAAAACCCTTTCAAACTAACATCCCTTCCGGTTGTGTTGCTACGTATCATGGTTGCTATGCAGGATTTCTTTGACAATCTCGCCCCCGTCTGGGTTTCATATGAACTGCCAACAACCTGTTACTGACTTTTAAACATCATTTATGAGGTAATTTATTTCTTCTATGGAGTTTATATACAGGGCTACAAATAAGTAGCCTACACTTTTAATATTGTAGGCTATCTCTCTCTCTCTCACACACTCTCTATTTGTGTTGGGAATAGCCTAAATACATTTTAAATTAGCCTACATTAGCCTACATTTTGATAGCCTATGATAATAATACCTGATAATCTAATATTGATAAGGCCTACATTGATATTGAGTAACACGTGATAATTAAGGCAAATTCTTTTTTTTAATACATATTTTTTATTCTGAATGTTCTTCAGATCTCCTTTTACAACAATTACTGCCACTTAGAAAAAATATCCTTTACAAGGGGTCATAATATATACTGTATGCTCTTACGTATCTAGTTGAGTCAACAGGAGAATATGTCCAGAAGTACAAGAAAGAGAAGAAATAAAAAATGAATAACAACATTGAAAATAAACAATGTAAAACGAACAAACATCAACTTAAAACAAAACATGGGTTGTACCTACACAAGTTCACCTGTCAGATATAATCAGTGTTAGTACTAACCGTCCTCCATCACCATCATTATTGGTGTCCATCTTTCAATGAAAAGTTCCATCTGTAGTCTCAACGAATATGTAATTTTTTCCATAGTGTAAATATTTCTTAGAATTGTAAGCCATTCAGCTTGGTTTGGCTTCTCCTTTTGAAGCCATTGTATTGTAATTGTTTTCTTTGCTGCAACCAGTAATATCTGTAATAAATACATATCTTTCCTACTGTGTATCACAACATTAATATAATGGATTTCCTGAAGTTATCTAACAATGGGCATTGCCAAAAAATATGTGAATGAGTAGTCATTGTCTCTCCACACCCCCTTCAACATTGACTTGATTGATGCCGATTAATTTTAGCCACAAATTGTGGTGTATTAAGACAAATTATGTTTAAAAAAATTGCCTTTATTGTTTTTGTCGTGTTTCAATGATGAAAAATAGTTTTTTAGTTTAAAAAAAAATGTTGGACAAAATTAATGTTAGGTGTCAAGTTCACAATTGTCAACAGTCAATACATACAAGCTAGGCAACACTGATTAATTTGCTACAAACACCTGTACGATTTCTGTAACTGTGATCCTGTGCAGACTCTCCCTCCTACACATCACGTATAGGCCTTTCACACCAAAATGAACCAAGAGTCAGTTCCAGGCTGGTGTTGGGGTCAGTTCAAAACTGGTTACAGCCTTATCCCAGTTATGAACCGGTTGGTTTCACATCGACCGGAGACAGCCATGGAGCCGGCAAGAGAGCAACGTCATGACGTCACTGTAAACATGTGTGTACGTCGCCCGACGCCGCTGCTCTTGTGGCTAACGCTAAAGCTACCGCTAGCTTTAAGCACAACAACAGCGGCGAATACGTCTTATTTTTACACGTGTTTGCTCTCGCTTTGCTTTCTTAACCAAACAGGACCCATACAGCGTATTCTCGCCGGTCAATTTGATCGCTACGTTCGGTAATTATGTTATGTTTACGTCTCGTAGTAGCGGTGTTTTTAAACATGGCGGGCATGAGGTTTTAGTTGGTCTGGTTGGTCAGGATAATCCCTCCCCCGGCCGCTTGCGCAAGCAGTTCACTTCAAACCCTGCTCAATTCTGGGGTATGAGTTGAACCGGTTTTTACGGCCCGGAACTAGCCCAGAACTAGCGCCGATTTTGCGGCGGTGTGAAAGGCCTAACAGAGACAATGAGGCACCAGAGCTGAGCCCAAACCCAGCATACAGAGGTTCAGTGAATGTGGTGTTGAAGGTGTGGAGGTGGATCAGTGAGTCAGAGGAGACACTGTAGAAGGACAGAGAGCCAGCAGGACAGTCCACATACACTGCTACTCTGTGAGAGACAGAGGAGGAGGGAATGGATGTTTCTCTGTTATTGTGACAGAAAGAGTAACCACCATCACCAGAACAGAACAGTCTCCAGGACTGATCATTCTCTCCAAACACACAGTCATCACCATTTCCTTTCCTGCTGATTCTTCTGTAACTCACTGATACAGCAACCTGTCTGCTCCACTCGACCTCCCAGTAACGGCGACCAGTCAGACCATTACTACACAGCACCTGAGGACAGTGGTCAAATCTCTCTGCATGATCCGGATATGGCTGTTCCTCTCCAACACGTGTCACCTTCCTGTTGTTGTCAGACAGTTTGAGCTTTCTGTTTGCTGTGTTTGTGTCCAGTGTGAGTTCACAGAAATCTGATGGAGAGGAACACAGCAGCAGTTATTAACCGATCATCTGCTCATTGATTGACAGTTTGATGATTATGAACATTACAAACACACTTACACTTCCTCAGACCTGGTGTAAGCCATTGGACGCCAGCAGGCTCCACCCTGAAAGGAGAGGGGGGGAGTAAGACCAGGACATCCTCTTTCAGATGCACACATGGACACTACATTAGCTTATGGCTTTTATCCACTGGCTCTTTAGGCCCAGTTGAGTCAAACCGTGCTCGGCTGATTTACATTTTCATTGCCACTGTAACCACTCTGAGATAGACCTTCGCCTCCAAACGGGCTGCGATGACGTCACTGAATGATGAGGAATCAGCGTCATCAATCTTTCAGTAGTCTCGCAAAGCCAGACCAAAACTACAAGAAGTATGGTCTGGAATCACGCCATTTAGAGCCGTCTATCCGGGGGGAAACTGGGCTGGCCTTTTTTTATTGCGGATCTTAATCTAGCTGGTTATAAGGGCCGCTGCTCAATCCAAACCCCCACGCTTCATTTCCCAGAGTTTATGAGGGTATTTCTGCCACAGGTTGGCTGTGAGCGAATTGTTTCCGAGTTTGAGGGGGAGCTCAATACGGGGAAACCAGCAACAGCATGTAAAAACCCTCCACTGCTCTGCCAGACACAACACTCAAAGTTATTCTCTAAAACTGAAATACATACATGAAAACCAACACATTGCGCACTGAGGATTGCAGGATGGCAACTTGTGTTATAGGTGTGTGATTCAACACAGAGTAACACCAGTAACATGACAACCCTATTCAACACACATTACACTGTGTCATTAAAGCCAAAATAATTGCTGCATAGCATAACTGCTACAAGCATGTGGCAAATACTGAGCGCTTTGTCTGTAAGCTCAATGCAAATGTATAATGGAAAATAAAATTAGCATTTTGATCACAATAAAGGTAAACTTCAGTTTACTATAAACTAGGGCAGCTAATTATCTTTAATTATTTTTTCATTAGACTCAAAGTTGAGAAACTGTAGATTCAGTGGTCAAATACATTCACACACATAAGCATTGTTTTTAGCCAGCACATGTATGTGGAAAAACACCATTGGTGTGTCAGGGTCATATGAGAAAATGTGTCCAGCTCTTCCTCCTCCGTCAGACTGACAGCAGCCTCTTCATACCTGAGATTTTTCTTTATCCTGAAGGGATCGTCCCATCCAGCTGACAGTAGCTCCACTCCTGAGGCTCCTGGATGGTTGTAGCTCAGGTCCAGCTCTCTCAGATGGGAGTGGATGGAGCTGAGAGCTGAGGCCAGAGAAGTACAGCCTTCCTCTGTGATCAGACATCCTGACAGACTACAGACACACACACACACACACACACACACACACACACACACACACACACACACACACACACACACACACACACACACACACACACACACACACACACACACACACACACACACACACACACACACACACACAAATTAATTGGAAACTAATTATTTGAGTCTAGAAACAACTGCAGAAGTTTATTTAAATATCCTTTGATAAATTGTTGTAGCAGACACAATCACACACAGGTTTACTTGTTATAAACTGATGAAAATCAAAAGTTAAATCTTCAGTTGAACTGGTGCAGGAAGCCTGACCTGAGTGTTTCCAGTTTACAGTGTGGACTCTTCAGTGCAGCAGACAGGTGCTTCACTCCTGAATCCTGCAGGTCGTTGTTACTCAGGTCCAGCTCTCTCAGACTAGAGGAGGAGCTGAGAACTGAGGACAGAGCTTCACAGCTTTTCTCTGAGAGGTTACAGCCACTCAACCTGGAGAGACAACAGTAAGTAAAATAGTTTTTTTTCAGTTGTAAGATAGCGATAATTAATTGGTGAATAAATCCTACGTACAGAGCTTTGTTGGAGGCTTTGACCACTGGCACACACGTACACAATGAACTGAATTATATTTATTGTAGTCCATATAAAGCACACGCACAAACATCCGAAGAAACACACATGCACACACACACACACACACACACACACACACACACACACACACACACACACACACACACACACACACACACACACACACACACACACACACACACACATGAATTTGAAATTAATTATTTGAGTCTAGAAACAACTGCAGAAGTTTATTTAAATATCCTTTGATAAATTGTTGTAGCAGACACAATCACACACAGGTTTACTTGTTATAAACTGATGAAAATCAAAAGTTAAATCTTCAGTTGAACTGGTGCAGGAAGCCTGACCTGAGTGTTTCCAGTTTACAGTGTGGACTCTTCAGTGCAGCAGACAGATGCTTCACTCCTGAATCCTGCAGGTCGTTGTTACTCAGGTCCAGCTCTCTCAGACTAGAGGAGGAGCTGAGAACTGAGGACAGAGCTTTATAGCTTCTCTCTGAGAGGAAACAGCCACTCAACCTGGAGAGACAACAGTAAGGGTGTATTCACACATGGAAAGTCCGTTAGTTCACTTGCTTTGGTCCAGACCAAATAGAATTTAGATTTTTTTTTGTTGGTGTGGTCCACTTTCATATTGCCCCTTTTGCAAGTGAACCAGCATTACGAAGCAAAACCACACGTGATCTGAAGTCATTCATTCATTGGACAGACATTCTGGGGTGGAGAGAAGCAGGAAGAACGGAGTAAAAACTGCGAAATATATCATTGATATAATATGGGGTTAAAAATAATAAAAATGCCTACATCTAGCCTATAAATAAAGAAGAAACACATCAAATTATTATTGTTTCATATGGTTATAATATGTAGCCCCATGTCAATGCCACGTTATGTGGCTTCTAGCTTACGATGTGAAACATCATTTGTAATGTATTTTTGCTGCTGGACGCGCGGCTCGCGTGAAGAATAGGCTCAAACTGAAACACAGCTGATTTAGCTGTGTATCAGCTAGGTGTCAGTTCGGCGCAGTTCAGCACCAAACTGACACAGGGATAGTATTGACGGTCCCGTTGGGAAGAACAATAAAAACACACACTTCTTGCAAAGCGCAGCGTGAACCTGTTGGCACTGTAGGCTACAGGAGACGCTCCTCTCCATCTGATCGCTGATCCGCACGCGTCATTATCAAATGTAATATTTTCGCTCGGGGCTCCCGGTCAAACCACAACTAATCTTCCTAACAACGGCGACAACAACACTTTCCCATAATGTGAAGCTGATGGCGATTTATTAAAAAAGAAAAGAAAGAAAAGGCGCAGTGCTTCCTGCAATTGGGTCGGATCGAGTCCGGCCAAATTCACACCACAAACGAACTGCAGCAGAGTGCGTTTGGAAACGCACCGAGACTACCTCTTCAGCTTGGTCTCGGAGCGTTTGTTTGGTCCGCCCCCGAGTGCGATTGCTGTATTTACACCTGTCTGAAAGATGCGCACTGAAGGTGGAAGTGCACCTGAGTTCGTTTCAACCGAACTAAACACAGCATGTGTGAATACACCCTAAGTAAAATAGTTTTTTTTCAGTTGTAAGATAGCGATAATTAATTGGTGAATAAATCCTACGTACAGAGCTTTGTTGGAGGCTTTGACCACTGGCACACACATACACAATGAACTGAATTATATTTATTGTAGTCCATATAAAGCACACACACAAACATCCGAAGAAACACACACACACACACACACACACACACAGACAAGGAAACGCGCACACACACACACACACACACACACACACACACACACACACACACACACACACACACACACACACACACATGAATTGGAAATTCATTATTTGAGTCTAGAAACAACTGCAGAAGTGTATTTAAATATCCTTTGATAAATTGTTGTAGCAGACACAATCACACACAGGTTTACTTGTTATAAACTGATGAAAATCAAAAGTTAAATCTTCAGTTGAACTGGTGCATGAAGCCTGACCTGAGTGTTTCCAGTTTACAGTGTGGACTCTTCAGTGCAGCAGACAGGTGCTTCACTCCTGAATCCTGCAGGTCGTTGTTACTCAGGTCCAGCTCTCTCAGACTAGAGGAGGAGCTGAGAACTGAGGACAGAGCTTTATAGCTTCTCTCTGAGAGGAAACAGCCACTCAACCTGGAGAGACAACAGTAAGGGTGTATTCACACATGGAAAGTCCGTTAGTTCACTTGTTTGGTCCAGACCAAATAGAATTTAGATTTTTTTTTGTTGGTGTGGTCCACTTTCATATTGCCCCTTTTGCAAGTGAACCAGCTTTACGAAGCAAAACCACACGTGATCTGAAGTCATTCATTCATTGGACAGACATTCTGGGGTGGAGAGAAACAGGAAGAACGAAGTAAAAACTGCGAAATATATCATTGATATAATATGGGGTTAAAAATAATAAAAATGCCTACATCTAGCCTATAAATAAAGAAGAAACACATCAAATTATTATTGTTTCATATGGTTATAATATGTAGCCCCATGTCAATGCCACGTTAGGTGGCTTCTAGCCTACGATGTGAAACATCATTTGTACTGTATTTTTGCTGCTGGACGCGCGGCTCGTGTGAAGAATAGGCTCAAACTGAAACACAGCTGATTTAGCTGTGTATCAGCTGGGTGTCAGTTCGGCGCAGTTCAGCACCAAACTGACACGGGGATAGTATTGACGGTCCCGTTGGGAAGAACAATAAAAACACACACTTCTTGCAAAGCGCAGCGTGAACCTGTTGGCACTGTAGGCTACAGGAGACGCTCCTCTCCATCTGATCGCTGATCCGCACGCGTCATTATCAAATGTAATATTTTCGCTCGGGGCTCCCGGTCAAACCACAACTAATCTTCCTAACAACGGCGACAACAACACTTTCCCATAATGTGAAGCTGATGGCGATTTATTAAAAAAGAAAAGAAAGAAAAGGCGCAGTGCTTCCTGCAATTGGGTCGGATCGAGTCCGGCCAAATTCACACCACAAACGAACTGCAGCAGAGTGCGTTTCGAAGCGCATCGAGACCACCTCTTCAGCTAGGTCTCGGAGCGTTTGTTTGGTCCGCCCCCGAGTGCGATTGCTGTATTCACACCTGTCTGAAAGATGCGCACGAAGGTGGAAGTGCACCTGAGTTCGTTTCAACCGAACTAAACACAGCATGTGTGAATACACCCTAAGTAAAATAGTTTTTTTTCAGTTGTAAGATAGCGATAATTAATTGGTGAATAAATCCTACGTACAGAGCTTTGTTGGAGGCTTTGACCACTGGCACACACATACACAATGAACTGAATTATATACATTGTATTCCATATAAAGCACACACACAAACATCCGAAGAAACACACATGCACACACACACACACACAGACAAGGAAACGCACACACACACATGCATGAATTGGAAACTAATTATTTGAGTCTAGAAACAACTGCAGAAGTTTGGTGGTGCAGGAAGCCTGACCTGAGTGTTTCCAGTTTACAGTGTGGACTCTTCAGTGCAGCAGACAGATGCTTCACTCCTGAATCCTGCAGGTCGTTGTTACTCAGGTCCAGCTCTCTCAGACTAGAGGAGGAGCTGAGAACTGAGGACAGAGCTTCACAGCTTTTCTCTGAGAGGTTACAGCCACTCAACCTGGAGAGACAACAGTAAGTAAAATAGTTTTTTTTCAGTTGTAAGATAGCGATAATTAATTGGTGAATAAATCCTACGTTTGCTGAAAGACTCATCCATGCCTTCATCTCCTCCCGCCTTGACTATTGTAATTCACTCCTCGCCGGCATCAGCACCACCTCCATCAACAGACTCCAACGTGTCCAGAATGCAGCTGCCCGTCTCCTCACTCACACCAACTCGTGGAACCACATCACCCCAGTCCTCAAAAAGCTCCACTGGCTCCCCATTTCTTTCCGGATCAATTACAAACTCCTGGTCCTCACCTACAAAGCCCTCAACCATCTGGCCCCCCCATATCTCACTGACCTTCTCTCCCCCTATCAACCCCCTCGGGCCCTCAGATCCTCCTCAGCCAGTCTCCTCTCCACCCACACATCTAAACTCTGCAGTTTTGGTGACAGAGCTTTCTCCAGGGCAGCTCCCAGGCTCTGGAACAGCCTCCCCCAACATATCCGTGACTCTGAGTCCCTCACCATCTTCCAGTCCAAACTCAAGACCCATCTCTTCTCCTCTGCCTACCCCTAGTTCACCCACCAACCCAACTCTACATGACATTTTTGTTTGTTTATTGTTTTGTTTTTGTAAAGCGCTCTGAGTGAGAGAAGAGCGCTATATAAATAAAATTTATTATTATTATTATTATTACGTACAGAGCTTTGTTGGAGGCTTTGACCACTGGCAGCAGCCTCAGAAGAGCCTCCTCTGAAGCAGAGTATTTCTTCAGGTCAAACACGTCCAGATCTTTTCCTGAGGACAGTAAGATGAAGACCATAGCGGACCACTGAGCAGGAGACAGTTTGTCTGTGGAGAGACGTCCGGAGTTCAGGGCCTTTTGCATCGCCTCCACTAGAGAACTATCATTCAGTTCATTCAGACAGTGGAACAGATTGATGCTTCTCTCTACAGAGGGAGAATTCTCAATCTTCTTCTTGATGAACTCGATCGCTACCCTATTGGTCTGTGAGCTACTTCCTGTCTGTGTCAGCAGACCTCTGAGGAGATTCTGATTGCTCTGCAGTGAAAGACCCAGGAGGAAGCGGAGGAACAAGTCCAGGTGTCCATTTGGACTCTGTAAGGCCTTGTCCACAGCACTCTGGTAGAACTGTGTCTCTGCAGATTCCTCGGAGGTTGTTTGTTTTTCTGACATCAGATTGACTCCAGAGTTGTTGAACGTCAGATGGACATGAAGAGCAGCCAGAAACTCCTGAACGCTCAGATGGACGAAGCAGAACACCTTGTCCTGGTACAGTCCTCTCTCCTCTTTAAAGATCTCTGTGAACACTCCTGAGACCACTGAGGCTGCTGTGATATCGATGCCACACTCTGTCAGGTCTGATTCATAGAAGATCAGGTTTCCTTTCTGCAGCTGCTCAAAAGCCAGTTTTCCCAGAGACTCAATCATCTTCCTGCTCTCTGGACTCCAGTGTGGATCTGTCTCCGCTCCTTCATCATACTTGATGTTCTTCAGTTTGGCCTGAACCACCAGGAAGTGGATGTACATCTCAGTCAGGGTCTTGGGCAGCTCTCCCCCCTCTCCGGTCTTCAACACATCCTCCAGAACTGTAGCAGTGATCCAGCAGAAGACTGGGATGTGGCACATGATGTGGAGGCTCCGTGATGACTTGATGTGGGAGATGATTCTGCTGGCCTGCTTCTCATCTTTGAATCTCTTTCTGAAGTACTCCTCCTTCTGTGGGTCAGTGAACCCTCTGACCTCTGTCACCATGCCAACACAGTCAGGAGGGATCTGATTGGCTGCTGCAGGTCGTGTGGTTATCCAGAGGCGAGCCTTGGGAAGCAGATATCCCCTTATGAGGTTTGTCAGCAGCACATCCACGGAGGTGGACTCTGTAACATCAGTCAGGATCATTGTTTTTTTGAAGTCCAGAGGAGGTCGACACTCATCCAGACCGTCCAAGATGAACACAACCTGGAACTCTTCAAAGCTGCAGATTCCTGCTGCTTTGGTTTCTGTAAAGAAGTGATGAACAAGGTCCACCAAGCTCAACTGTTTGTCTTTCAGCACATTCAGCTCTCTGAATGTGAATGGAAATGTGAACTGTATATCCTGGTTGGTTTTGTCTTCAGCCCAGTCCAGAGTGAACTTCTGTGTTAAGACTGTTTTCCCAATGCCAGCAACTCCCTTTGTCATCACTGTTCTGATTTGTTCATCTCTTCCAGATGAGGCTTTAAAGAAGTCTTCTTGCCTGATGGTTGTTTCTGGTCTGTATGGTTTCCTGGATGCTGTTTCAATCTGTCTGACCTCATGTTCATCATTGACCTCTCCAGTCCCTCCCTCTGTGATGTAGAGCTCTGTGTAGATCTCATTCAGAAGGGTTGATTCTCCTGCTTTGGAAATCCCCTCAAACACACACTGGAACTGGAACTTTTTCTTCAGGTTAGACTTGAGTTCTCGCTGACAACCTCCAGCATGACTTTCTGAATGGATACACATAAGATTAGATCAATGAGTGGTTCATGATGCAATTATAAACATATACTGTATAAACATTTGTCCCTCCATCTCTTGAGCCTTTAGTCCCATTACACCATCATGTTAAACCATTAGAGACATCATCTTACTGCTCCACAGAAGGTCAGCCAGCTCCTTCTCCTGCATGCTCCTCAAGAAGTTCAGTGTGATCTTCAGAAATGCCACTCTGCTGCTCCTCTGCTCCTCATCCTCACTCTGACCCTCTAAGCATTCTGGGTAATATGTATTCAGAAGCTTCTGCATCTTCTTTAGCTCGTTCTTCACAAATATAACCATGTTTTTTTCCAGCAGCTGGAACAAAATATTACATAAAACAACACGATCAAACTAAAATCATGAAGCAGACATCAGATCCATGATGGACAGACTGACAGTTCCCTGGTCTAAACAGTTAAACACGGAGGTTGTTGTGAACAGAACAGATGGAAAGTAGTAATTTTACATGTACAGACCCGAAATGTTGAGTCCAGGTGTGTTTGATGCTGATGGGCAGACTGACCAATGGAACCCTTTGAGATTTTCTGTTCGACTCTGTGGAGAATTCATAGAAAATTAGTTCACATCTTATCTAGGGTTAAGGTTACCCAAACCCTTCAGGGGTCTGCAGAGCGTACCCAGGAACGGCCTGGGGCAAGGGCAGACTCCTGGGGAAAGCAACAAAGAGAGCGATCCCCTCGGGAAGGCGTGGACGGACCGCAGCTCAGCAGACTACACAGGGTGAACTGAGCAGCTTTCACATGTGAGAATACACAGGACCGTGAAGAAGAACCATGCTGAAAACAAACTTTTAAAACATGAATCAGTGATATTTAAATGTCAGTGACAGTTTACCTCTCTGCAGCGGACGGTTGTTTTCCTTTGGTTGGATTTGACCAGAAAGTCTTTAAGTCCAAAAAGCTGGCTCCAGGTTCAGGATGGATCCTGTTAAAAAAACAGTAATGACAATTTAATCTTAAAGGTTCATTTAGCCCACTCTTTAAGCCCAGAGATTCTGTACCATGGAAACACTTCTTGTGAGTCAAAGTCTTACTTGCAGTTAAAAACATTTGTTGAGTTTATTTGCCATTTCCTCAACTCCAATATGTTAACCAAAGTACAAACAAATGACCTTTACTGCATTGGTTGTATGGTGTGAAGTCAGTGTTTGTGTGTGTGTGTGTGTGTGTGTGTGTGTGTGTGTGTGTGTTTGTTTGTGGTCAAAAACGGTTTGTCTTTCCGTGGAGTATCTGTGGAACCACAGATTGGTTCCTACTTGGGCCCTAACTGTTTTTTACAGTAACAGTTAGTAATCAGTGATATTTAAATGTTAGTGACAGTTTACCTCTCTGCAGTAGACGGTTGTTGTCCTTTAAAATCAATGACATCATCTTTTGACCGGTCACTCTTTAAGGACAAACAGCTGGGTACATGTCCAGGAGAGTCTGGTCTGTTGAACACAACACACACAGAGCTTTGAGAGTGAATAATGACAGTGCAGTGATATTAGTCATGGACAATTAGAGATCCTCATGTCACCTCTGAGTTTTGGTCCGGCCGCCATGTTCCCTTCCCTCCTCTCTGTCCTCACGCCGATCCATAGCAGAGCCCACACCTTCACACACACATTCACCTGGAGAGAAAACACATCAACATCAACTGAATAACATCCCAGGGACATGGCAGTTACACAAATGAATAACACATTAATGACAGGTGAATTCAGTCAGAAAGTGTGAGAGAGAGGAAGATGTGTGTGTGTGTGTGTGTGTGTGTGTGTGTGTGTGTGTGTGTGTGTGTGGGTGGAGCTACAGCTGCATTTCATTGGTCAATCCTGTTGTTTATCTGTTTGTGTTTATTTATCTGACAGCTTAAGTGACTTTTCACGTTCAGATTATTAAAACAAATTATAATCAATAATTAAGTGATATTATAGGCTGAGCTACCCAAAATGTTAAAACAAGTGTTTTCATTCTTCCTGTGTGAGCCACGTCACAGACAATAAAATGTCTGATTTTATCATTTCAAACAGCCTCTGTTTTAACGTCCAGCAGATGGCGCCAGATTAGAGCCAGAAACAGAATGTGAAGTATTGCAAGCCTGTATGCAACAAGTACTCACTACCACCACTGCTATTACACGGTGAAATGCAAAAGTTTACTACAGGTATAATGAACAAAATGTCCTTCCATGAGACAGCAGAAGGAAAATATTTCATGTGAGTACAATGTAAAGGTGTAAAGTAACATGATGTCAGATACAAAGTTTCCTGCTGAAGTGCTCAGCTCCTTTACTGCAGTTAACGTACTAACAACACACTGTACGATTAGATTACTGCATCAACAGACTCATATGTAACTAGTACTAATAATAATATAACATTAACACAAAATGGAGGATCTTTGTGTCGGCTGTGTCACCTCTTTCGTCTCTAGTTTCCTGTGAAACTCTGAGTTATGAGTTTGGACACATTCCACAACATTTTCATTTATACTTGAACTGGACTTTTACTAGAAATAATAGAATATAATAACTTATGATCATTATTATATTAAAAATTTGAGTAGAGTTGATCTCTTACCTTCAGCTGGAGCTTTAGAGGAGAAAATAAACTGCGTCACAAGTGTCGCAGCGTTGAAATACCAGTTTGTCTAGTTAGGATGAGAGTTGGTAATGAAATACCTGAGGGCTGCGTCACAATGTTCAACTGAGGTGAGAGAGTTAAACATTAATCTGACAACTGATAAAGATAAGCTGGGAGAAAGTATTTTGTTAAATGGCAGTAGATAAAGAACAGTACTGTTATAATAACTTCATAAATCATAAAATTCTGGGGTAACACCAACAAAAACGAAATTGCACCAATCATTAATAAACTGCTGCCTGATTAAGCCATTAGTCAAAGTCCACCTTATTACTATTATCTATTATTAGATTATTGATGGACACACTTTCAACATGATTTCACACTGAGGACTTCTAACCTGAACTATTTCATCGTGCAATAGTAAAACCTGTGTGCCTTAAACTGTTTTTATTCATTGTTTTTGGTTTACTATTACATAATGTCTCTCAGTTTTTAAACTAGACCTAACTCTTTCTTAATGTTTACATATCGCTGGGAGTGCCAGTTGAATTTCATTATAAAGTCTGACCCTCAATATAATGACAATACACTACTTGAACTTTAACCCATCTTGTCTTACTCAGCTTAATGTTTAACTCTGATATCTCTCTGAGAGTTAATACCTGCTGGATCATATTTCATAGACACATTTTCAACATGATTTCACTATTTAATAAGTTACTAATCAAAAAGTAAATATTGAAATTGAATTATTAGTTACAATATATGTTATAATCTTGTTTAAATAAGAATCATATCCTATGTGATTCACTCCATGAAGGAAAACCTGTCAACACAATACTCATATCTAAAATCTTTACCACCATGCTTCAAAACCTCAGATATATATCACGCTCACTCAGGAACAGTTGACGTAGTAAAAAAACTACCGCTTTTGTCCAAAAGAGCCGCTAGAATGACACATATTAAATGTACCCAGCAAATACAATAAATTCAATGTAACCTTATTTTAATCCTGTTCAATTCCATCTCCATGGTATCCAGAAGCTGTTCCAAGTTGTCTCCACAGCTGAGTGAATTTGTGTATCAATACCAGGATACTGACTTTGTGTGTGTGTGTGTGTGTGTGTGTGGGGGAACAAAAAACCTGGGTGGGTGCTCAAAACAGTCTGTCCTAAGCCAAATAGGTGAGATTTTGAATAGACATGTCTTTGTTTCAATTTTGTTTTTATAAATTGTAAAATAGTGTAGTATGAAGAAAAAATCAAATTTCTGTTGTCTTATAAAACAGAGAGTTATAAAAATAAATATACATATATATGGGTCAATAAACCACCCTTTTACTCAGCTTTTATCGGCTCCCACGAAACTCTAACCCTGATAAAATGTATCCGATAATCTCACATATAGGCCACCTACCTACATTGATATCGAGGAACTAGTTTATGTAGGTCTACAGTAGCCTAGTCCATATTCTCCCGATGCACTAAAATAGACAATATGCGTTGGTAGAGGTCTGTTTTCAAAGCTCGGTGGGCCTTTATGTTTTAATCTTGATGTGTTTTCTTTATTACTTTGTATCAATGCAATTTTCTAATGTCTAATCTTGATGTAGCCTATGTTATGCCGCTGTAAAGCACTTTGAATGGCCTTGTGTCTGAATTGTGCTAGAGAAATAAACTTGCCTTCTATTAGAAATTAGGGGGGGGGGGGAAGTAGCTACCCTTTCTTACCCTAAACTCTTTTCATGAACAGGTTAAACCGTAAAATTAATTAAAAAAATGTCGTACAAATGTGCTGCATCATCCCACCAAATCAATAGCTAGGCCCGTCCTTGTAGTGGCAGCCATGACGTGAGTCTAAATAGAAGAGTCTGACCACAAGGGGGAGACATGCGCCACATTTCTGTCTGTCTCACAGTCATCACCACTAATGAAAACATGAAGAATAATTAAAGGAATACTTCACCCATACAGAACCGGCGTTCTATCATTATAAAATCATTATTATAATATAATGAATGAGGTTTTTCTTCCCTCAGTTTTCCCTTTGTCCAGCTGTCCTGTTAATCCTAACCCTTACTGTGATGTCACAAGAAGGAAACTGTAGGGTTAGACAGTGAGACCATAAAACACTCTTTCTGCCTTTTCTCAGGCTAAGATGAACCGATTTAATTTTTTTTTGCACATTTATACTAAATAGGACCTCAGAGTTCAATACACCTTCATATTGCCACCGGTGAAGTAGGTCTTAAACTTATATACCCACACACACACACACACACACACACACACACACAGAAAGAGAACATACACATCTTTATCAGTATTTTATTTATTTTTATTCATTTATCGGTTAAAATCGAACACATCAAAAAACATACATGTGTACAGAATATTTTTTCTTGAATCTTAACCTTATGCTTTTTTTCTTAAATTGACTTTAAACACTGACACGTCACACATTTCTAACTTCTACACGGTTGTACAGTATAAAGTATATATGTTTAGCTATACAGCTCTGGAAATAATTAAGAGACCACTCCAAATGTTCGGTGTCTCTTGTTTTACTATGTATAGGCAATATGTT
Source organism: Hyperoplus lanceolatus (assembly GCA_026929865.2). Taxonomy (NCBI): domain Eukaryota; kingdom Metazoa; phylum Chordata; class Actinopteri; order Uranoscopiformes; family Ammodytidae; genus Hyperoplus; species Hyperoplus lanceolatus. The sequence goes on along the minus strand of CM049399.1, from coordinate 35,049,676 downwards.
TGAGTAAGATGAACATTTTGGTTTTATTCAATAAACTACTGACAACATTTCTACCAAATTCCCCCCAGAAATATTGTCATTAAAGAGCATTTCCAATAAGTAATGTAGAGATGAAGATTGAAGAACAAATCCAGACTGGTCTCTGGATTTTTTCCAGAGCTGTATATATATATATATATACTTTGAATAATTTGGTCACATTTTTTGTTGCTGTATCTTTCGTAGAGTTAGTATTAATATCCCAAAAAAATAAAAACTTCTTCTTCTTAACCCTGAAAGTTAAAGACCTACTTCACCGGTTGGAATATGAAGGTGTATTGAACTCGGAGACATCACAGAAAGAGAACTGTAGGGTTAGACAGTGAGACCATAAAACACTCTTTCTGCCTTTTCTCAGGCTAGGATGATCCGAGTTATTTTTTTTTTGCACATTTATACTACATAGGATCTCAGAGTTCAATACACCTTCATATTCCAACCGGTGAAGTAGGCCTTTAACATAAAGGAGGCATGTATTACCTCGCCATAGTTATATATATATATATTTATACATCTTATATCACAATGACACTCAACTGAACAATTTTATTCTCTTACTTTTTATACATAATTAGCACAATGCCCTAATATAAAGTCGTATATATGTTTTGTCAAACACTCTAATATACTTAATTATTGATTTACATTTATGTATAGAGAGATAGGTATCATGTATTCTTTAAAGGTGCTCCGAGGAACTTCCAGTTTGTGTTCATTCTAGCGCCCCCTTTTGGACAAAAGCGGTAGTGTTTTTACTACACCAGCTGTTGTTCCTGGGTGAGCGTATATACCCCATGACAAAGGCATAAAGAAAAAACTATATTAAAAAAAAGCATTCTTTGCACTGATGGTCTGGTTTTACTGTTACATGTAATCTATGATCATCAGAGGAAAAAATGAGACTGTTTCAGAAATATTTAAAAGTTCCTCGTAGCACCTTTAAGAACATTGAGAAATGCATGTTCATGGTATTTGATGAAATAATGTGATAACAAAAAATTAGGAAATACCCAGCTGTTATACGGTGTAGAGAGTTGACTGTTTAGGCCTGTTGGAATGCTCTATGACAGGGCTCACCAACCTTTTTGAACCTGAGGGCTACTTCATGGGTACTGAGTCATACGAATGGCACCCAGTTTGATACACTCTTCTGAAATAACAAATTTGCTCAGCTTGCCTTTAGTTTGTGGCGAAGTGGGGAGGGAGTTCGCCTCTGGTGTGCAGGGTCGAAGGTTCGATCCCCCGTCTCCCCGCCACATGTCGAAGTGTCCCTGGGCAAGACACTGAACCCCGAATTGCTCCCGATAGTTAGCTTAGTTAGCTTAGCACCCTAGTGCTAAGCCTACCCTGCGTGGTAGCTGCTGCTATCGGTGTATGAATGTGTGTGTGACTGGGTGAATGTGTACAAAAAACAATGTAAAGCGCTTTGAGTCTGTGATAAACGGAGATATAGCGCTATACAAGTCCATTACATTTTTGTTATATATTATTATTAATGATGAATGATATTCATCTATGTGAAGACACTGATCATGTTAATGATTTCTCACAATAATTATCAACAATGACTTAAAAAAGGTGGGAAACAGATTATTATGCTATGTTTAGAACAGGCCTGCGGGCGCCTCATGGTCCTTGCAGGCATTGTGTTGGTGACCCCTGCTCTATGATAACGGCAAAATGCTCATTGGGATGTATCAGGGTTTTTAAGTCGTAAAGGGAGAGAAAACCAAGACACAATGTGTATAGTTAAAGGGGCACTGTGTAACATGTTAAGTAATTTATTAGCTAAAATCAATATCCTCATTCATAAATATGTCCTCATTGGTGTAAAATCACCTCTGCAAATAATCTGAATTATCCTCCTGAGCGGAGAATTACAAATATTAATATTACATTTTGTACATGGAGAGGGTAAGTCTTATGGAGGCATCCATGTTGGTTGGAATGTCATCAGGTGCATTGTTTAAAATTTAGAATTGTTCTTGTCCTTGAAGGCCACTGTAGCTTCTGTTATTATTCAAAAGGGTTGGGGTTACCCAGGGAGCGTTGCATTCTAGAACTTTCTTGATGATGTCATATTACACAGTGCCCCTTTAAGATGCTGAAATAGAACTGAACTGTGAAATAGAATAAGCTTGTTGTGTTCTATGGAGTTATCTTGGCAGTCGGCACTAAGGCAAATATCTAGGAAATAAATAGCTTCCTCAGGGGTATAGCAAGGACATACAGTATCACTCAACCAGCCATACACACATACTTTATATGTGTGTATGGATGGTGTGTGTGTGAGTGTGTGTGTGTGTGTGTGTGTGTGCGTGCGTGTTTGCGGTGTGTGTGTGTGTGTGTGGTGTGCGTGCGTGTGTGTGTGCGTGCGTGCGTGTGTGAAAACCTAAGAAAAATTACTACAAAACCGATCTCTACATTGAAAGAAAAAAACTACGGGCAACTTCCCCTCCAGCTCTGGAAACAAATAATTGAAAATGTTTTTTTTCAGAGCTGTAGATATGAGAACACAAACCCAATCTCAATTGGTAACTTCCCTGCCTTTATTTACTTACTTCCCCTCAGTATATTTCTACAACCATTTTTCTCAGTAATCTTGGTGCTGGTCCCCCCCGCCCCCCACCCCCTCCCCCTCCCCCCTGAGTTTTACATATTACTCATTGGTACGCTTTTCAGTTTATTTCTTAAAATGTTCTACATTAAAAAAAAACATAGGCAACTTCCCCTCAGTATGCAGCTCTGGGAAAAAAATTGAGAGACCACTCCACATATCTCTCGTTTTACTATGTATAGGCATTATGTTTGAGTAGAATGAACATTTTGGTTTTATTCTACAAACTACTGACAACATTTCTACCAAATTTTTCCCCCCAAAAATATTGTCATTAAGAAAATTTCCTTTAAAGGGACACTGTGTAACATTTTAAGTAATTTATTAGCTAAAATCAATATCCTCATTCATAAATATGTCCTCATTGGTGTAAAATGCACCACTGCCAAAAATGTGGAACTATCCGGCTGGGAGCAGAGACTTACCCCTTATTAAAATGTTACCCATTAGTTTTATAACTTAAGCAGGCAATACTTATGGAGACATCCATGTTGGTTGGAATGTCATCAGGTGCATTGTTTAAAATGTAATGAATGATGTTCTTGTCCTTGAAGGCCACTTTAGTCTTCTGTTATTATTCTAAAGGGTCCTGGGGTTAATCCCAGGGACCCTTACTGTGATGTCACAAGAAGGAAACTGTAGGGTTAGAGTGATGTCATAATACACACTTTCTGCCTTTAACTAATGCTAGGATGATCTCGATTTAATTTTTTCTGCAGATTTATACTACATTGGATCTCTTAGTAAATGACACCTTCATATTCACACCGGTGAACAGTAGGCACACTCCCTTCTTAAAATGTACCCAGTAGTTTTATAACTTAACAGAAAACTAACCAAAATCTCTGAATCAACAACTGTGGGTAACTTCCCCTCAGTATATTTCTACCACCGTTTTTCTCAGTAGTCTTGGCGCTGGTATCCTCCGCTCCCGTCAAATGCCCCGTCACTATTGGCCGTGCCCCCGATTCCTTCCACGGGACTCTCCACATCTTCCCCTCCGAACGAGGCGTAAGGAGCTCCGGCTATGTCCTGGCTGGGGTCCGTGTATTCCTGGGAGAAGAGCGCCGAATCCGCCCCGAGTTTGTACCGCTGGAAGCCCAGGAAAGACTGCGCCGCCTTGGGGTGGGAAAGCGAGGCGAAGAGGGTGGATGGAGGGAGGGAGGGAGGGTGGATAGATGGATGGATGGAGGGAGGGAGGGAGGGAGGGAGGGGGAAGGAAGGATGGATGGATGGATAGATAAATAGATGGATAGATGGATAGATGGAGGGAGGGAGGGAGGGAGGGAGGGAGGGAGGGAAGGATAGATGGATGGATGCATGGATGGATGGATGGATAGATGGATAGATAGATATATAGATAGATAGATAGATAGATAGATAGATACATTTAGAAAGCGGAGGTGTAGTAATGTTATAGCAGATGAAAGAAAGGGAACACAAGAAAGAGAGAGAGAGAGAGAGAGAGAAAGAAAGAAAGAAAGAGAGAGGACATATTGGTTAGTTGGTTTTGAAAAGCTTAAAGCCTGTTAGATACTGTAAGAGCAGTTGCTTAGTGAGACAGAGCAAGAAGTCAAGAGCTGGCTTGGACATGTATGTATGCACTTCATTTAGGAGATCATTTTTATGCTGTGTTAGGCTGATACGACCCAAACGAACAGGGTGGGATATGTGCTCAAATCTCAATCCAGTGGGTAGAATCCAAAAATGACTGCAGCCTTTTTCGACACTATGGTTAAATGGGATATTTTTTTTTTTTAAATGTCCTCGTCATTTTTTCTACTACTTAGTCTAAATATAGAGATACACAATTCTTTCTTTAAAAATAAATGGTTACAAAGAAAAATGTCAAGAAACGTGTGTGTGTGTGTGTGTGTGTGTGTGTGTGTGTGAGTGTGAGTGTGTGTGTTTGTGTGTGTGTGTGTGATTAAACTGGTAGTAACATCCGCATACCCCCCCTGATCCTGCCTTCCTCATCACCTCACCACCCGTTGTGTTTTTATTTTAAACTGTAATTCTTTTTGTGTGACTTGCTTTTAAACACTATATGTTATTGAATTCTTTGAATGTAGGGCGACCTTGAGAGCTTTTGAAAGGCGCCTCGAAATAAAATGTATTATTATTATTATTATTATTATAGAAAAGCATCATAATCGTAAGGTATATTCGCCTATAGAACTATTTATATACTCTCCCCTAAATTAAAGGAATACTTCACCCATACGGAACCGGCGTTCTATCATTATAAAATCACTATTATAATATAATGAATGAGGTTTTTCTTCCCTCAGTCTTCCCTCAGTCTTCCCTTGGCCCAGCTGTCCTGTTAATCCTAACCCTTATTGTGATGTCACAAGAAGGAAACTGTAGGGTTAGACAGTGAGACCATAAAACACTCTTTCTGCCTTTTCTCAGGCTAGGATGATCCGATTTCATTTTTTTTGCACATTTATACTACATAGGATCTCCGAGTTCAATACATCTTCATATTTCAACCGCTGAATTAGGGCTTTAAGTACATACATGTCTTATTCTTAGCTCCTAGACTGAGGCTAGATCAGCAGACAGCAGGGCAAAGACAAAGCTTTTCATCTGTTGCTCGACTCCAACAACCTCTCAAAAACCACTTCACTCTACAAAGGGACAAGACCAAAGCAATTAAGCTGCTGTGTGTGTGTGTGTGTGTGTGTGTGTGTGTGTGTGTGTGTGTGTGTGTGTGTGTGAGTCTGTGTGTGTGTGTGTGTGTGTGTGTGTGTGAGTGTGTGCATGCGTGCATGTGTGTGTGAGTGTGTCTGTGTGTCTATGTGTGTGTGTGTGTGTGTGTGTCTGTGTGTCTATGTGTGTGTGTGTGTGTGTGTGTGTGTGTGTGTGTGTGTGTGTGTGTGTGTGTGTCTGTGCGTGCGCGTGTGTGTGTGTGAGTGTGTGTGTGTGTGTGTGTGAAGTTCAAATCTGTAAATATCATTCCAACTGTGCCACAGTCAAGAACTGGCGATTTTATTCCAAAATTGTTTTTATTTCATAGTGAATACATATTTTCGACATTTCTGGAGAAAAAAAATTTTTTCCAAGTGTGTGATTTGAAAATACACCCTGCGTTCCGAATCGCATACTCTTTCTTTTCTCTATTCTACATACTACATCCGACCATAAATATAATCTAGTTAGGATGCAGTAGGCATACTATTGGGACATACTTTTACTTATTTATTTCATCATAACATGTCTCCTTGATCTTGCCTCTTGCTTTTATATCCGGCGCATCCCTTGTTTGTTTTCATACGGAGGCTTCGTCAATGTGACGTCACTTCACGTGCGCACTGGATTGTGGGTCAGAATCGCCCAAATAGGATTCAGTTTTCAACACTAACAATCTTGGCCGGATGAAGTAGGACATCCGGGTACTTCTAAACATCCTAAATCTGAATCGGGACATCCTAAATCTTTTTTCTACCATACTATATAGTAGAAAGTATGCGATTCGGAACGCAGGGTCTGAAAACTTGTTTAAGAAACCTAATAAATCAAACAATAATTTTTCATATTACAACGGTAACTTTAATAGGGTCAACCCCCTACAGCAGAAAGACAAAGCAATGATACCACTGTAAACCTACATAATACTGATGTGTATAAACGGTTGTTCTGTAAACGGACACTGCACTTGTTCAAGGGGCTCCAGGTTTAATTCCAATGATTAGAAAACAAAATCACACTTACTCTACAATGGGAGCCAAAGCAAATAAGCTGCTGTGTGTGTGTGTGTGAGTGTGTGTGTGTGTGAGTGTGCTTGCTTGCGTGTATGTGTGTGTCTCTGTGTCTATGTGTTGCTAAGAATCATATACTAAATATCATACACTTAGCTATACCTCACCTAAGCAACTGCTGACCTGCTAAACAAAATCAAGACGGTATTGGCCATAAACCAACAGAGAAAACCATCTCAACGTATCATTTTTAACATCCTAAAATGTAAGAAACATTCAGTTTGCTTTTATTTACCATTTAAAGGTGCAGTGTGTAATATGACATCATCAAGAAAGTTCTACAAAGTTCTAGAATGCAACGCTCCCTGGGTAACCCCAACCCTTGTGAATAATAACAGAAGCTACAGTGGCCTTCAAGGACAAGAACAATTCTAAATTTTAAACAATGCTCCTGATGACATTCCAACTATGACACTTTCAAGATGGCGGCACTAGGCCTCGGTCCAAAATATGCAGAAATATGGACATATATGAGACCCTTTCTAAGAGAAAAAATAATAATAAAAAATTAAAAAATCAGCTATTATGCACTAAATTAAATGTACTTATGGATATTATAATTACTTTCTACAAAATCTGCTAGGAAATAAAACCCAAAATTCAAAAATTTAAATTATTTATTCTATAAAAAATAAACAAATAAATAAAAAATTCCAGTGTGCCTAGAGAGCTTTCATTCCACACAGGATCACAGGGATTTTAAGAAGCTTGTTATCCGTTAATCTCTGTATTTGGCAGAGTGACTGTTGTGTCATGTGAACTGATCAACAATAGAATCAACCCAGAATCAGAATGTCTTAAAATGCAGATACTTAACATATTGCAATTTTTTTTTAAAAATATTAACACCAGCATATATGTGTTCCTTAACAACATAGTAATTATTTTTTTTTTTTTAAGGATATTTTTTTTGGCATTTTTATGCTTTATTGATAGTGTAGAGACAGAGGTGAAATGGGGCAGAGAGGGGAGTGACATGCAGAGAACGACCGCGGGCTGGAATCGAACTCGGGTCCGCTGCTGGCCGAGGCCTATGGGGGGGGGGGACGCCCTACCAACTGAGCTAAGGGCGCCCCCCCCCTTTAATTAATTATCTTATGTTGAGATAACTTTTCATTCATATGTAATTTTGCTTCAAGTTTCGAGCTCTGCATACTAATCCAAAACATCTCTAGGGCCCTTAAACAAGTGCAGTGTATATACCGGGTTGTGTGCAGGTTAAATCAGTAGTCGTGGTGACAGAAACAGGGTGTAACTCAGACAAAAGGCGGGTTGGGTTGAGGGGGGAACAGTTTGGTGTACTCCTCTTCAAATGAAACGTTCTTTAACTTCTCCATTGAGAACAGAGCCTGAGCGCCCTGTGGGACGCAACCGCACACACACACACACACACGCACGCACGCACGCACGCACACATACATACACACACACACACACACATACACACACACAGGCAGGCAGGCACACACACACACACACACACGCACACACGCAAAACACACACACACACACATACACACACACGCACACATATACACACACACACACACACACACGCAGGCAGGCAGGCAGCACACACACACACACACACACACACACACACACACATGTATGTATAAGTATGAGAGTCATACACGCACACACACACGCAAATGTACTCACACCACACCCCACACACACACACACACACACACACACACACACACACACACACACACACACACACACACACACACACACACACACACACACATATGCATGGATATGAGATGACACATATACAAATGTTCTCAAGCATTCACATAGACTAACCAGGTCAACTTAGCCCCCAAAACATTTCTGGATGCCTGCTGTGAGTATGAAATGTGCCGATATTGGGGTGAATAAATTACGAGGGCAGATCAACACATGTGCCCTCAGCGTGTGTGTGGGTGTGTGTGTGTGTGTGTGTGTGTGTCTTCTGTCTGTGTGTGTGTGTGTGTCTCTGTACAGTGTGTGTGTGTGTGTGTGTGTGTGTGTCTGTTTGTCTGTGTGTTTGTGTACTGTGTAGACCCTTTCTTACCCAGGTGTCTGTCCGTGTGTGTGTGTGTGTGTGTGTCCCTCTGTCTCTCTGTATTGTGTGTGTGTGTGTGTGTGTGTGTGTGTGTCTATCTGTCTGTCTGTGTGTGTGTGTGTGTGTGTGTGTGTCCCTCTGTCTCTCTGTATTGTGTGTGTGTGTGTGTGTGTGTGTGTGTGTGTGTGTGTGTGTGTGTGTGTGTGTGTCTATCTGTCTGTCTGTGTGTGTGTGTGTGCTCTTCTTACCCAGGTGAAAATGGAGAAGAAGGCGAATGTAATGGCCGCCCTGGCTGCGTCCCCTCCCTCTCTCAGCGGGTTGTCCTCCTGTCTGCTGACCTGCCACTGGTTGGCAAGGAGACAGAATCCCACAAACCACATGAAGGACCAGAAGGCTGGGGGGGGGGGGGGGGGGGGGGAGGGGGAGGGGGGGGGATACACAGAGACACAATGTTAATACAAGGATAGACATTGACAATTACATTAACGGTCATTTATTTTTATTTTTTTTAACCTTTATTTATACAGGTAAATCCCATTGAGACCGGAGACCTTTTTACAAGGGAGACCTGTTTTCCTTTCCCACGTTACCATTCACACACATTCGTACACTGATAGCAGGCTAACTATCGACATTCACACGAGGCAAGGTGGGTGAAGTGTCTTGCCACAAGGACACAACAACCATGGCACAGGTGGCAGGGCGGGAATCGAACCTCCAACCCTTTGATCCTCGGCCGACCCGCTCTACCAACTGAGCCACAGTCGCCCAAATTCCTTTCTAGTGGAGCGGTTAAGTGTTTATTCTCAACAGAATCTTTCAGTTGATGATACGAGCGTGAACATTGTCATGAGCATGAGTCTCCATGGTGACACTGGACAAGAACATTGTCCGAGACATTTGGAATTGTGAATTTGAAAATTTCTCCTAGAAATGTATTGATGGGTTTGTCATTATTTATTTATTTTTTTTCATTTTTTGTCTCGGACAATGTTCTTGTCCAGTGTCACCATGGAGACTGCTCATGCCAATTTTTAGGTTTGTATCATCAACTGAAAGACCGCAGCACTTAACCGCTCTACTATTGGTAATGACATTCTTAAGTCTCAGCGCTCCTCTCAACAATGCAATATAGAGGAAGAAAATGTATTATAATATTTTATCTTTATTGTCAATACATACTGGGGCCTCCCAGTAACCATGAGGTCTCTGGTTCCCCCTCCCAGTAACCATGAGGTCTCTGGTTCCTCCCAGTAACCATGAGGTCTCTAGTTCCTCCTCCCAGTAACCATGAGGTCTCTGGTTCCTCCTCCCAGTAACCATGAGGTCTCTGGTTCCTCCTCCCAGTAACCATGAGGTCTCTGGTTCCTCCTCCCAGTAACCATGAGGTCTCTGGTTCCTCCTCCCAGTAACCATGAGGTCTCTGGTTCCTCCTCCCAGTAACCATGAGGTCTCTGGTTCCTCCCAGTAACCATGAGGTCTCTGGTTCCTCCTCCCAGTAACCATGAGGTCTCTGGTTCCTCCTCCCAGTAACCATGAGGTCTCTGGTTCCTCCTCCCAGTAACCATGAGGTCTCTGGTTCCTCCCAGTAACCATGAGGTCTCTGGTTCCTCCCAGTAACCATGAGGTCTCTGGTTCCTCCTCCCAGTAACCATGAGGTCTCTGGTTCCTCCCAGTAACCACGAGGTCTCTGGTTCCTCCTCCCAGTAACCATGAGGTCTCTGGTTCCTCCTCCCAGTAACCATGAGGTCTCTGGTTCCTCCCAGTAACCATGAGGTCTCTGGTTCCTCCCAGTAACCATGAAGTCTCTGGTCCCTCCTCCCAGTAACCATGAGGTATCTGGTTCCTCCTCCCAGTAACCACGAGGTCTCTGGTTCCTCCTCCCAGTAACCATGAGGTCTCTGGTTCCCCCTCCCAGTAACCATGAGGTCTCTGGTTCCTCCTCCCAGTAACCATGAGGTCTCTGGTTCCCCCTCCCAGTAACCATGAGGTCTCTGGTTCCTCCTTCCAGTAACCATGAGGTCTCTGGTTCCCCCTCCCAGTAACCATGAGGTCTCTGGTTCCTCCTCCCAGTAACCATGAGGTTTCTGGTTCCTCCTCCCAGTAACCATGAGGTCTCTGGTTCCCCCTCCCAGTAACCATGAGGTCTCTGGTTCCTCCTCCCAGTAACCATGAGGTCTCTGGTTCCTCCTCCCAGTAACCATGAGGTTTCTGGTTCCCCCTCCCAGTAACCATGAGGTCTCTGGTTCCCCCTCCCAGTAACCATGAGGTATCTGGTTCCTCCTCCCAGTAACCATGAGGTCTCTGGTTCTTCCCAGTAACCATGAGGTCTCTGGTTCTTCCCAGTAACCATGAGGTCTCTGGTTCCTCCTCCCAGTAACCATGAGGTATCTGGTCCCTCCTCCCAGTAACCATGAGGTATCTGGTTCCTCCACTCAGTAACCACGAGGTCTCTGGTTCCTCCTCCCAGTAACCATAAGGTCTCTGGTTCCTCCCAGTAACCATGAGGTCTCTGGTTCCTCCTCCCAGTAACCATGAGGTCTCTGGTTCCCCCTCCCAGTAACCATGAGGTCTCTGGTTCCTCCTCCCAGTAACCATGAGGTCTCTGGTTCCTCCTCCCAGTAACCATGAGGTCTCTGGTTCCTCCTCCCATTAACCATGAGGTCTCTGGTTGGATCCCCGGCACCGGACGTTAGGGTGTTATTTGTAAAACTAGTGGTGGCTGGTATTACATCTACGGTGCCCACCATCTCTACCATTGTGTCCTTGAGCAAGACACTTAACCCCAAACTGCTCCAGGGGCGCTATACTATGGCTGACCCTGCGCTTTGACCCCCTCTGGAGTGTGGGAACTTGAGAGGGGAGATGAGGAAAGATGAATTTCGATGTACCTCACCTTGTGTAAATTCACTAATAAAGATAACTTATACAGCAGTGGTTCTGAGCGAGTGATTTGATTGGACGAGAGACCTTCTATGCGTTCTGAAGGAGTGCTGATATGAGCGAACAACATCACTCTGACTGTTCACCAAACTGACAAAATCAGTCCGCTCTCTGACGAGCCGGAGCTTCACTTGTGTAAACTGTGTGTGTGTGACTCAGGTTGACTGTGGCGAGTCTCTCCCCTGTGACAGGGCATCGCTGCCACACACAGACAGAGACAGTGTGCGGTAGTCGCTCACACTCACGTTACTGAAGACAGCAATAGTGTGTGGAGATAAACTCAGGCTGCTGAATAATACGAGCGGACGCAGCATAGCTTTAGCCTAGCCTAGCTTTCCCACCTCATTGTATAACGTTACTTCCCCCAGGCCGAAATACACTCATCAACTCTGGGAAATGAAGCGTGGGGGTTTGGATTGGGCAGCGGACCTTATTACCAACTAGATTAAGATCCGCCGTTCCTTTTCTTTGGTGATTTTTACGGGACATCGGGCCGCCGTGGTTAATGTTACCAGAGTAAACACTGCAGGACGAGCTCCCGTCAAGTTGTTGACATGTTGCTTAGCAACGCGCTCCGCTCTGACTGCTGTTGTCGGACTATTTGTGTTTGTGGAAGAAAATACATTCTTAAATGATTAAAGGTCACATTTTAAAGTTAACTTGTGCATTTAAGTTGTAAAACTGTTGTAATTTACCTGACAGTCCGATGTCAGCGATCACGGCTTTCTTGCGGTCTTTCACGCTGCTGATCTGGGGGAAA
>CM049399.1:35022500-35027500 GCA_026929865.2 Hyperoplus lanceolatus | reverse complement strand
CCACCAAACATCCACAAAGTTGGAAGTAAATGCTCATGATGCTCAACACACACACACACACACACACACACACACACACACACACACACACACACACACACACACACACACACACACACACACTCAGAGGGAGAGAGTAAGAAAGTTCCACAAATCCCCCATAGCATTTTGGCAGGTCAGGTTGTTTTGTGCAGTGGATTATGAGGAGTAAGGGGGCATGAGGAAATCCAGTCATGCAAAACATTGTTAAGAGGCCTGAAAAGCTGAGCCTGCCAGTGAGACATATCTCTCTCTCTCTCTCGCTCCCTCTCCCCCCACTCTCTCTCTGTCCCTCCCTCTCTCTCTCTCTCTCTCGCTCCCTCCCTCTCTCTCTCTCTCTCCCAATCTCTCTCTCTCTCCCTCTTTCTCTCACTTTCTCCCTCTCTCTCTCTCCCTCCCTCTCCCTCCCTCTCCCTATCTCCCAATCTCTCCCTCCCTCTCTCTCTCTCCCTCTCTCTCCCTCCCTCCCCCTCTCCCTCGCTCACTCCTCCCTCTCCCTATCTCCCTCTCTCTCTCTCCCTCTCTCCCTCTCTCTCTCTCCCTCCCTCTCTCTATCTCCCTCCTCTCTCCCTCTCTCTCTCTCTCTCTCTCTCTCCCTCCCCCCTCTCTACAAGGAATATAATACAGACAACCCCTAAATGAATATACCAATACAGTAGGTTTGTAAATTTAAGCTGCCTAACTATCTGACCTAAGTAACTGACATTTAAAGGGTGCAGCTAGCAAACTAATTCCATTATCGAGATCATATTTCTCGATAAAAAGCTCATTCGTTTTCTCTATAAGATGTTAAAAAATAGTTCCCCCAGTGAGTCCAATGCAACATTTTCTAAAGACTTGTTTGTTGTTCATCATAACAGTCCAAAATGGTGCCTGCATTTGTTTAGGAGGCGACTTTTCCCTTCTGCCTGCCGTAAATTCAGGGATTCAGACTTGAGCAAAGGCATTACTGTCAGAAAAACGTACTAGTGTTTTTACCACGCCAGCTGTTGTTCCTGGGTGAGCGTATACCCATGACAAAGGCATTCAGAAAAACTATATAAAAATAGCATTCTTTGCACTGATGGTCTCGTTTGCTGTTACATGTAATTTATAATCATCAGAGGAACAATGAGACTGTTTCAGAAATATTTAAAAGTTCCTTAAAAGCTCTTTTCCTTAAAGCTGGGGTGGAGGATTTGGGGAGAAAATGGCAGTTGGGATAGAGATTCGAATTTAAATACCTCAACCGCTCCACTTGTTCTCTTTGGTCCCTCCCCTATGGTCCCTCCCTGACACGCTCTACACCAACAAAGTTGTGCCAAAGTGAATGGACAGTCCCAACAGCCAATAAGAACAGAGAATCGGAGCCTCGCTCTGATTGGTCAAAGTGTACAGCTCATGTTAACTTTGACCAATCAGAAATCACATACCCCAGCTTTAAGTCAAAATGCAAAACCACAGTAGATGTGATCACAGTATTGATTAAGGGAGTTTCAACACAACTCAAATGACAGTTTGGTGTTACTCTCACCTTATTTGTAAACATTGAATGCAGAACTAGATCAGACCTTAAAGGTGCAGTGTGTAATATGACATCATCAAGAAAGTTCTACAAAGTTCTAGAATGCAACACTTCCTGGGTAACCCCACCCCTTTAGAATAATAACAGAAGCTACAGTGGCCTTCAAGGACAAGAACAATTCTAAATTTTAAACAATGCACCTGATGACATTCCAACTCTGACACTTTCAAGATGGCGGCACTAGGCCTTGGTCCAAAATATGCAGAAATATGGACATATATGAGACCCTTTCTAAGGGGAAAAATAATAATAAAAAAAAAAAAATCCAGCTATTATATTATTATAATATTATAGTATGCACTAAATTAAATGTATGTATGGATATTATAATTACTTTCTACAAAATCTGCTAGGAAATAAAACACAAAATTCTACACACTGCAGCTTTAATGCACATATGTAGACATTTAAAGTATACAACACACACGTCTCACAATATGGCAACTGTTTAGCACATGAAGGCTAAACATGCACACACAGCTCTCAGTATTAAAATAGCTTTTCAAACAATGTCTGAATTCTGACACGTTGGCGCAAACAAACGTGAGTGTTTGTGTGTGTGAGTGTGTGAGTGTTTTGCACTGAGCTGATAGAATGTGCTGGACTGAAAAGTGTGTGTGTGTGTGTGTGTGTGTGTGTGTGTGTGTGTGTGTGTGTGCGTGCGTGCGTGTGTGTGTGTGTGTCTGTGTGTGTTTGTGTGTGTGCGTGCGTGCTTGCGTACGTGCGTGCGTGTGTCTGTGTGTGTGTGTGTGCGTGCGTGCGTGCTTGCGTGCGTGTGTTGTGTGTGAGTGTGTGTGTGTGTGTGTGTATGGCTGTGTGTGTGTGTAGCTAGTAGGGCTGTCCCCGATTTGTACATTTCTCAGTTGAATAGGATGTTTCTGATACAAATTCGACTATTGGTTATATTTGTCAAAGTTCGATATTTGACCTTTCTATTATATAAAAATAAAAATAAAAATATATTTGTTTAACAAATGTTTAAATAGATACAGGGTTGACGAGATGAATGCATTACATGAATGCGTTGTGACATATTGTTACTGTTAATTAAAATAATCACGGTCCTTCGGGATTGTGGTTTTTAGACTGGGTCGCTCATTAGAATCAAAAATATAAGCAGAGGGGCGCCCTTAGCTCAGTTGGTAGGGCGTCCCCCCCCCCCCCCCCCCCATGGGCCTCGGCCAGCAGCGGACCCGGGTTCAATTCCAGCCTGCGGTCGTTCTCTGCATGTCACTCCCCTCTCTGCCCCATTTCAACTCTGTCTCTAACACTATCAATAAAGCATAAAAATGCCCAAAAATATCTTTAGAAAAAATAAAAATAAAAGCAGAGATCGTACGGTCAGCTTAACAGTTTATTTTCACAGCAAGCAAAAGAAAAACATGGATGATCAACATAATCCTTTTTCATCAAAATATAAACAGAAAGAGCTGTCACTGAGCGGTCAATTAACCCATTCACCTGTGGCTCCGTTCCTAAATACACACAGGTGCGCTCATCAAGCCAACTACGGCATCCCCAGCACGTCAAAATTAGCATGTGTTTTTAGTACTCAATAAGAACAAATAAATAACTGAAATAACCAAGCCAAATTCATCTTGCATAGTAAACAATTAATCAAACATTATATCAACCGGGGGCGTCCTTAGCTCAGTTGGTAGGGCGTCCCCCCTCCCCCATGGGCCTCGGCCAGCAGTGGACCCGGGTTCGATTCCAGCCCGCGGTCGTTCCCTGCATGTCACTCCCCTCTCTGCCCCATTTCAACTATGTCTCTACACTATCAATAAAGCATAAAAATGCCAAAAAAAAATCTAAAAAAAACAAAAAAAAAAAACAGATAAGGAACTCAAACAGCCAAGCCAAAATCATCTTGCATAGTGAACAATTAATTAACATTATATCAACCCACAAATGGCTGTAAGACAAGTCATAATTCTACTCAGTGCGATTGACAGGAGAGATGACCAGTGGTGCAGCATTTTCACCACCGTCATTAAGACAGGGACTGAAGAACGGGTAGAGTTTCTCATGGAAGCAGCAGCCGGTGAAGGAGTAGATAAGAGCTGCAGCATCCACATCGTAAAAGGACACCAGACCCTTGTCATAATCTACAAACACCCCCACCTTCTGGGGAGGAGACTTCAGAGAGAGATAGACTGGAGGGTCATCATGAGCTTTGTACTCATTTGCATTTCTCAACCATATCGCCCAGTAACCGTTCTGAGGGCTCAGTTGCAAGATTCTCTTCCGTTCGATCGACTTGCGGGCCACTCCTATCTCCCATTTAGTCTTCTGTTTAACCTGAACCTCGAAGTAGAATTTGCCAGACGAGAAACTCTGCTTCCCTAAGGCACAAGCGCTGACAGAAAACCTCTTGGGGTTATTGTCATGGAGATTCTTTTTCTTCACATCTCCATGGGTCACTTGTGTTCCATCATCGGACAGGATGAGATTGGGATGTGCTGTATCAGGATCGAGAGTCACATCCACTGCAAACTGCTGGACGCTCTTCAGTTTAGCTTTGCTGAGCAGCTTCTTCATGTCTTCACCGAGTGTCTTCTCGAGCTGAACCAGAGCTTTCACCACATGGTGCTCGTATGATACTGGGAGGACACTGACCGTTGTCCAGAAATCAACGAATCCCAAAAAGTGCAGGGGTATGATGAGCCCCTCGGTAAAACCAAGTATAACTTTAGACCACGAGTCAGGTTTCACCTCAGTATTTCCCTTCTCCAGCTCACAGATTTCTTCCTCCAGGTCGTTGATGAAACCTTCGGCATGTTTTTCTTTAGTTTTCTGCAGCTGTTCGATGGAGAAGGAGAACTCCATCAGGCCCATCTCAACAGACGCCATCAGAGCAGTGAAGACCTCAACACCTTCTGCTTTCTTCTTCTCTGCATTTTTCTCACTGAGGTCGACCGAGTGTTTGATCTCCTGAATCTTCAGTCGTCTCCTCTGGATCCTCTCCTGGATTTCAGCTTGCAGTAAGTTGCTGGCTTCCTGCTCAGCTGACTCTCTGAACTGAGCAACCAACCCAGATATGAAGGTGTTGACATGTAGCTTAGGTCTGGAGGTAAATACCTCTTTACACAGCGGACACAGGCACTGGTCATTAGCATCCCAGTGTTTAGTGATGCAGGCTTTGCAGAAGTTGTGTCCGCATGATGTGCTGACTGGATCGGTGAACACATCCAGACAGATGGAGCAAAGGAACTGGTCTTCTGAATGCAGACAGCTGGCAGCGGCCATGTCTAGGAAATGGAACACAAGTTGAAGTGGGGACAAAATCGAAATCAAGACTGATTAGTTTTTTAAAGTTAATGAGCTACGTGGAATTTCAATGTCTGTTGATTCAATCGGCACCTTTTCATAAAAGTGTTACTATTTATTTATTTTT
>CM049399.1:35012500-35015000 GCA_026929865.2 Hyperoplus lanceolatus | reverse complement strand
TAAATCAAAGCATAGGCATGCGTTAGAATGGACCAGTCAAAGTCCAGACCTCAATACAATTGAGAATATCTGGAAAGACTTGAACATTGCCGTTGACAGATGCTCTCCATCCAAACTGATGCTAAATCTGAAGCTTGAGCTATTTTGCAAAGAAGAATGGGCAAAAATATCAGTCTGTAGATGGGCAAAGCTGGTAGAGACATACCCCAATAGACTTGCAGCTGTTATTGCAGCGATAGGTGGTTCTACAAAGCATTGACTCAGGGGACTGAATACTTCTGCACGCCACACTTTTCAGTTTTTTATTCATAAAAAAATGTAAAACCATATTTCATTTTCATTCCACTTCACAATGATGCGCCACTGTGTGTTGGTCTCTCACTGTGTGTTGGTCTCTCACTGTGTGTTGGTGTATCACTGTGTGTTGGTCTCTCACTGTGTGTTGGTGTATCACTGTGTGTTGGTCTCTCATTGTGTGTTGGTGTATCACTGTGTGTTGGTCTATCACTGTGTGTTGGTCTCTCATTGTGTGTTGGTGTATCACTGTGTGTTGGTCTATCACTGTGTGTTGGTGTATCACTGTGTGTTGGTCTATCACTGTGTGTTGGTCTATCACTGTGTGTTGGTCTCTCACTGTGTGTTGGTCTATCACTGTGTGTTGGTGTATCACTGTGTGTTGGTGTATCACTGTGTGTTGGTCTCTCACTGTGTGTTGGTGTATCACTGTGTGTTGGTCTATCACTGTGTGTTGGTCTCTCACTGTGTGTTGGTCTATCACTGTGTGTTGGTGTATCACTGTGTGTTGGTGTATCACTGTGTGTTGGTCTCTCACTGTGTGTTGGTGTATCACTGTGTGTTGGTCTCTCACTGTGTGTTGGTCTATCACTGTGTGTTGGTCTATCACTGTGTGTTGGTGTATCACTGTGTGTTGGTCTCTCACTGTGTGTTGGTCTATCACTGTGTGTTGGTCTCTCACTGTGTGTTGGTCTATCACTGTGTGTTGGTGTATCACTGTGTGTTGGTGTATCACTGTGTGTTGGTGTATCACTGTGTGTTGGTGTATCACTGTGTGTTGGTGTATCACTGTGTGTTGTTCTATCACATGAAATCCCAATAAAATAAATGTACGTGTGTGGTTGTAATGTGACAAAATGTGGAAAATTCCAAGGGGTATGAATACTTTTGCAAGGCACTGCACATATTCCATCACTGTGGCCAATAACATCAGATCCATAATGTAATATGAAACCTGTCTGAGCCTCTTGTAGATAGACGGATAGAAAAAAAGAAAAAGGCTTGGGCTGCTCTGGTGGCGTAGTGGATAGAGCGTGTACCATATTGGCTCCGGCCTTCGTTGCAGTGGTCGCGGGTTCAAATCCGACCCGTGGACCTTTACTGCAGGTCATCCCCCTCCCTCTCTCTCTCTCTCTCTGTCTCCGTCTCCCCACTTCAACTCTGTACTGTCAAATAAAGCTTGAAAAATGCCCAAAAATAATCTTAAACAAAAGAAAGAAAATATGGCTTTTTCAAAACCTAATTGTACATATACATGTGTACACTGTATCATAAGGTTATTCAAACGTAACCAACATACTCAACTTATATATATCATTGTTTTAATTGTCTTCTTTTTTTAAACATTTGTGTAAACAGTAACCATCAGGACCAATTCTAGGCCGACACCAGACTCCATAGTGAGTACCAGAAAGTCATGGGCTCTGTGGAGTACCAAATACATAAAAAGCCTATTGATAGCCTATATTTTTTTATTTTAAAGATATTTTTTTGGCATTTTTATGCTTTATTGATAGTGTAGAGACAGAGGTGAAATGGGGCAGAGAGGGGAGTGACATGCAGAGAACGACCGCGGGCTGGAATCGAACCCGGGTCTGCTGCTGGCCGAGGCCCATGGGGGGGGGGGGGGCGCCCTACCAACTGAGCTAAAGGCGCCCCCATGATAGCCTATATTTAATACAGGAAACTAGATACAAAGCTGAGAGAATATGATATATATTGCACCTGCAAGAATACAATGTTGTACTATATGAAACCTGTCAGGGCCAATTCTAGACCTACACCAGCCTCTATAGGGAGTACCAGAAAGACAAAGAGGGTTATATAAGTTCAGTACAATATCAAAACCATGTCAAATTGATAGGCTGTATTCGATACAATAAACGAGAGAAAAAGGCAAAATGTTATATCTATTTCACACTGCCAGAATGATAATGTCTTGCTGACCTGTCTGGATCCATTCTAGGCCTACAACAGACTCCACAGTGAGTTCCATAAAGACATGGGTTAGGTGAATTGTGTTGGTGATGAGTATCATGTATGTTTTGAGTGTGAGAATTTGGATGTAATGTACTATAGAAAAAAATACCTGCCAAATTATTATGTTTATTTACCATCTAAGATTAAATTGATTTTGCTTTTGAGGTCAGACAAACCCAGGGGTTATGGTTAAGACAGGAGCCTTCCTGAGAACTGTCCTGCCATT
>CM049399.1:35002500-35007500 GCA_026929865.2 Hyperoplus lanceolatus | reverse complement strand
CACAAGGCCATTCAAAGTGCTTTACAGGGGCAAGATTAGAATACATAAAACACATTAGAAAAGCGAATGAATAGAAGTAGATCATTTAAATAAAATAAAAATTGCAGGTTAAAATGGAAACAGAAAAGTCTTCAGATTTGATTTAAAGGAGCTGAGGGTTGCAGCACCTCAAGTTCTCTGGGAGTTTGTTCCAGAGATTTGGTGCATAAAAACTGAAAGCTGCTTCTCCTTGTTTAGTCCTAACTCTGTCTGTCTGTCTGTCTGTCTGTCTGTCTGTCTGTCTCCTTGTTTAGTCCTAACTCTGTCTGTCTGTTTGTCTGTCTGTCTCTGTCTCCTTGTTTAGTCCTAACTCTGTCTGTCTGTCTGTCTGTCTGTCTGCCTGTCTGTCTGTCTGTCTCCTTGTTTAGTCCTAACTCTGTCTGTCTGTTTGTCTGTCTGTCTGTCTGTCTTTCTCCTTGTTTAGTCCTAACTCTGTCTGTCTGTCTGCCTGCCTGTCTGTCTCCTTGTTTAGTCCTAACTCTGTCTGTCTGTCTGTCTGCCTGCCTGTCTGTCTGCCTGCCTGCCTGTCTGTCTGTCTGTCTGTCTGTCTGTCTGTCTGTCTGTCTGCCTGCCTGTCTGTCTGTCTCCTTGTTTAGTCCTAACTCTGGTGTGTAAGTAGTGCTAGTAGTTTTACATTAGACCAACTGAAAGCTTCTAGTTCTATCGGTGTTAGTGAGTTAGGGCCCGTGTCCACCTAACGCCTTTTTCCCACCGCAAGCGCCTTTTTTCAATTGATTCCCAATGAGAAGCGGCCGCCTCGGCAAAAGGCGGCCGCTCGGAGAAAAGGCGCAGCGCCCAGCGTTTTTTTTCGAGCGTTTTTTTACTTTTTGTGCGGCCGCTTCGAGATTTGCAAGTTGAAAAAAGTTCAACTTTTCAGAAAGGCGGTGGGGACGTCACCGCCGCTTTTTTCAAAGGGCCAATCAGATAGTAGATCGTCGGGACTCGTCGCCTTAGCAACAAAGAAGACGGAAGAGAAACTGCTTTTTCCGCCTCTGTTTACCCGAAACTGTACGAAAATAGTGACTTAAAATGACCAGAACAGAGGGAGGAGAGCCCGTTTGTGGGAGCAGATTAGGCGAACACTTGATTCGCTGTATTTTTTATCTCCTACGGATCGTTTCATGCGCACACGTCAGCCTACAACTTGCTCCGTGTGTTTTGCAGGAGCCGCGATAACTCCTCATCCAAACAGAGGATGGTGGAAAGTATTCTCTGTTTCATAAGACTACTCATATTAAAATGTAACGATTTAAATAGAAAACAGCAAACCTAAACAGTTAAACCAGTGTTGATAGGTCTGACTGACAGGTGACGATCTGCTTTTTTTCTCCTCTGATCACAGCGCTCTCTCTCCCAGCTCATAAAACGCTTGAAAAAAGCGGTCGAAAAAAACGCTTGAAAAAAGCGGTCGAAAAAAACGCTCAGTAGACACACTCCCGAGCGCACAGCCAGCGTTTAACGCTGGAAAAAGGCGTTAGGTGGACACGGGCCCTTAGGCATACAGCTTACTTGGGTGAACAATCTAATATTACTTGTGTGTGTGTGTGTGTGTGTGTGTGTGTGTGTGTGTGTTTGTGTGTGTGTGTGTGTGGGTGTGTGTGTGTGTGTGTGTGTGTAGGAGACGCTGCCGTGGGGAAAAGTGCTCTTTCCCATATGTTCCATAGTGACGGTACTCTCTTCCAGAAGAACTACAGCATGGTGAGAAATATCTATCTATCTATCTGTCTGTCTGTCTGTCTGTCTGTCTGTCTGTCTGTCTGTCTGTCTGTCTGTCTGTCTGTCTGTCTGTCTGTCTGTCTGTCCGTCCGTCCATCTTTCTATCTATCTATCTATCTGTCTGTCTGTCTGTCTGTCTGTCTATCTTTCTATCTATCTATCTATCTATCTATCTATCTATCTATCTATCCGTCCGTCCGTCCGTCCGTCCGTCCGTCCGTCCGTCCGTCCGTCTGTCTGTCTGTCTATCTATCTATCTATGAATACCTATCTCACTCACTCTCACGCACACACACCTTTGTGATTGCTGTGAGTGTCTGTCCATGTCAGTTAGAGTAAAAAGGTGGTGGAAAAATTCTGCACACTAAATGTACACTGCCTTAGTACATACTATTGCATTATATGGTCATTTAAAAACACCAAAGGCATACAGAACATACCTATTATTGGATTATTAAATTGTTGTTATATATAGTGTAAATAGTAATAATCTTTATTAAGGACTCAGATGGTCCCCTCACATTCAACACACACACACACACACACACACACACACACACACACACACACACACACACACACACACACACACACACACACACACACACACACACACACACGTAGAACACATTAAAATACATTACTCAATCAAACACTGTACTAAAATAGGTGCAAGCTATCATGCCAATGCTTTCGAAGCCTGGATGTTTTTTTTTTTGTTGTTAACCTTTATTTATACAGGTAAATCCCATTGAGACCGAAGACTCTTTTGCAAGGGAGACCTGTTTTCCTTTCCCACGTTACCATTCACACACCGATAGCAGGCTAACTATCGACATTCACTCAAGGCAAGGTGGGTGAAGTGTCTTGCCCAAGGACACATCAACTATGACACAGGTGGCAGGGCGGGGATCGAACCTCCAACCCTTTGATCATCAGCCGACCCGCTCTACCACCTGAGCTATAGTCCTCCCATAAATGTGATGTGAATCTATAGCCCATCATAGGGTTGGTTAAGGCTATAATGGTGCTGTTTTCTGATATTACACATTATAGAATGAGATGGTGAAGAGAATGTCAGTTAACAGTTGGTTGACGGCATGAGTTGGCCTGTGTGTGTGTGTGTGTGTGTGTGTGTGTGTGTGTGTGTGTGTGTGTGTGTGTGTGTGTGTGTGTGTGTGTGTGTGTGTGTGTGTGTGTGTGTGTGTGTGTGTGTGTGTGTGTGTGTGTGTGTGTGTGTGTGTGTGTGTGTGTGTGTGTGTGTGTGTGTGTGTGTGAATCTGAATCTGAATCTGAATCTGAATGTCAGTTAACAGTTGGTTGACGGCATGAGTTGGCCTGTGTGTGTGTGTGTGTGTGTGTGTGTGTGTGGGATGTTAAGGTTAACACCACACACACACACTACTTTAATGTGGGGAAAGTGCTCGTTAGGGTCTCTGCTGTTGCTATGCGACCGTTTGAGCTCCTATAACCAAAGCACTTGAGGTTATATTTTTTTACTTGCTCGCATGGCACCAAATAAATCCACCGTCGTACTTTGAGGTTTTTCTATATAACTCACTCACTCACTCACTCACTCACTCACTCACTCACTCTCTCACTCACACTCACTCACTCACTCACTCTCTCTCTCTCACTCTCTCACTCTCTCACTCTCACTCACTCACTCACTCACTCACTCACTCACTCACTCACTCACTCACTCACTCACTCACTCACTCACTCACTCACTCACTCACTCACTCACTCACTCACTCACTCACTCACTCACTCACTCACTCACTCACTCACTCACACTCACTCACCACTCACTCACTCACTCACCACTCACTCACTCACTCACTCACTCACTCACTCACTCACTCACTCACTCACTCACTCACTCACTCACTCACACTCACTCACTCACTCACTCACTCACTCACTCACTCACCACTCACTCACTCACTCACTCACTCACTCACTCACTCACTCACTCACTCACTCACTCACTCACTCACACTCACTCTCACTCACTCACTCACTCACTCACTCACTCACTCACTCACTCACTCACTCACTCACCACTCACCACCACACTCACTCACTCACCACCACTCACTCACTCACTCACTCACTCACTCACTCACTCACTCACTCACTCACTCACTCACTCACTCACTCACTCACTCACTCACTCACTCACTCACTCACTCACACTCACTCACTCACTCACTCACTCACTCACTCACTCACTCACTCACTCACTCACACACTCTCACTCACTCACTCACTCACTCACTCACTCACTCACTCACTCTCACTCACTCACTCACACTCACTCACTCACTCACTCACTCACACTCACTCACTCACTCACTCACTCACTCACTCACTCACTCACTCACACTCACTCACTCACTCACTCACCACCACTCACCACCACCACCACTCACTCACCACTCACTCACTCACTCACTCACCACTCACCACTCACTCACTCACTCACCACTCACTCACTCACTCACTCACTCACTCACTCACTCACTCACTCACTCACACTCACTCACTCACTCACTCACTCACTCACTCACTCACTCACTCACTCACTCACTCACTCACTCACTCACTCACTCACTCACTCACTCACTCACTCACTCACTCACTCACTCACTCACTCACTCACTCACTCACTCACTCACTCACTCACTCACAAACGGCCCTCAACCAGTATTTTTTTCATGAAGATTTGGCATTTTTTTTTGGCAACAGATATAGTGGGCGTCCTGGTGGAAATGCACCTGTTGGAAGACCAAGAAGAAGAAGAAGTACTATAGAATAAATAACTAAACACATCTTCACCTCATCACTTGATATTGTAGGAAAGACTTGAGGCAGTGGTGGATGATGCCATCTTTAGTAACTGTAGCTTCTTGTCCTTGAAGGCCACCGTAGCTTCTGTACATTCTCCACAAAGGGAAGGGGTTGGCAAGGGAGCGTTGACATCTAAAATCTCACCACTAGATGCCGCCAAAATACTCGAATATTACACACTGCACCTTTAAAGGTAGGGGACTTAGAATTTAAGAAAGAAAACAGCTATTTTTATAGTGTTCTTCAAGTTTATATTTTGAAGGGTAACACAGGCTGTGGGCCATCCTACTCACGTCCCAGTTTGAAAATGTCAGACACACACACACAGTAACACACACACACACACACACACACACACACACACACACACACACACACACACACACACACAC
>CM049399.1:34992500-35000000 GCA_026929865.2 Hyperoplus lanceolatus | reverse complement strand
AGGAGTCAGGGACTCTATGTTTTTCTTACGAACACATGGAGACGTATAACTAACTAAGGTTTGTGTTTGTTTGGTCTGGATCTAAAAGACAAAATGTTCCCTTTGGAGTTAGAGCTCTTATACAGCAGAGATCAGTTAAAGGTGCAGTCAGTCAGTGCGTTTCCATGGCACAACTAGATTGGATTATCACATATATCGAACAAGACACTCGAACGGACCGTGTCACTTGTCTGAGTATACATGGCCTTTCAGAAATCGGATAAATGTCCGATGCATGGCTGTCTCCACTATGCTAGGTGGCGCTGTAGCCCTTTCAACCATGCTTTCAACAAGTGGTTTTAGAGCCAAGTCCGGTTCCCTTCCGTCAATAACCCATTGTGTAGCCTATCACGCGCAGACACACAAGCACAGAACGAGAAGTCCGATATGCGATATCCGATCCCTGTATACATGCAGAGAGAAAGCCGACAATGAACAAATTATCTAGGTGTTCTTATCCGACTTCTCTTGTCCGTTATTGTGCCGATTTGTGTCCGAAGTAGATCGGATAAAGGTGTTTACATGCAGTTTAAAAGTCCTGTTGAGGTCTTATTCGTTTAGTTATCCGATTATGAGTCTGCATGTAAACGCACTGAGTGACTCTGGAGAAAGCTTGTTTAAAATCCGTGAATATCTCCTCACGATCCACTACCTGTCTGTACTGTGTGTTCGCTGAAAAATCATCCGTTGTTTATACATAGCCTAGGCTCTGTAATAAAGGGTATGTATATGTACCCAAATGTGCCCAACATGCCCGTTTACAGAGCCTAGGCTGTGTTTTAAGATCGCATATATTTTCAGCACACATACAGTATGGACAGTAGTGGATGGTATGTAGATATATTCAGATATTTTTTGACAACAGACGTTACCCAGAATGACTGACTCCACCTTTTAACATTGTTAGTTTCTCATCTGTATTCAGTAAGAAGAGCCACATTGTACGAGGAATATTAACGCCTTCGCCAAAGAATATCTGAAGTTTTAAACCTGCAGTGTGTAGAATTTTGGGTTTTATTTCCTAGCAGATTTTGTAGAAAGTAATTATAATATCCATAAGTACATTTAATTTAGTGCATAATAGCTCAATTTTTTTTTTTAATTATTTATTTTTCCCTCAGAAAGGGTCTCATATATGTCCATATTTCTGCATATTTTGGACCAAGGCCGAGTGCCGCCATCTTGAAAGTGTCATAGTTGGAATGTCATCAGGTGCATTGTTTAAAATGTAGAATTGTTCTTGTCCTTGAAGGCCACTGTAGCTTCTGTTATTATTCTAAAGGGTTGGGGTTACCCAGGGAGCGTTGCATTCTAGAACTTTGTAGAACTTTCTTGATGATGTCATATCACACACTGCACCTTTTAAAGGCAAGGCAAGGCAAGTTTATTTCTAAAGCACAATTCAGACACAAGGCCATTCAAAGTGCTTTACAGGGGCAAGATTAAAATACACAATACACATTAGAAAAGCGAATGAATAGAAATAAAAGATTTAAATACAATAATAATGACAGGTTAAAATGGAAAATTCAGATTTGATTTAAAGGAGCTGAGGGTTGCAGCAGACCTCATGTTCTCTGGGAGTTTCTTCCAGATATTTGGAGCATAAAAACAGAAAAGTTGCTTCTCAGAGCATATTAATTAACAGTTGTAACAAATACAGCTGTAAAAATGCCAGATTACAGAAATGCTAGTTTCCATCTGGGGCAAGCTTAAAATACACTGTAGCGGCTTCCCATGAGCTACTAGGCTGCATGTCGTTTGGTGTCTGACGCGTGCCTATAGCCTCTAGTTAACAGTTTGGTTAACGTACGTAATGTCCACTGGTTCCAGTCATTCATAATGCATAGTTTATTTACATATAATTAAAGTACGACTTGAACATTTAGACAATACACTGTCAACCTGTTGGCTCCCTTAGCACGGTCGAAAACTATTTGCCTTTCCCGGCATGCAAGCACCTGGCTAGTTTGAGTGCGCCTGATTAATAGCCTTGCATCAGGTTCAGCCCCGCCACCAGACGGTCGAATTGGGCATAGCCAGACAATACAAACAAACAAGGAAAGGGGTAAATGGCTCTTACATACACAATACACATTAGAAAAGCGAATGAATAGCCTGTGAACCCTGTCCCCTCCAGGAGTTTTTCGTCATCGACTCAGCAGGGAAGGAGACGCTGGTGGAAGGCTGTGAGAAGATGGTGAGGCTGCTTCGCTTGAGGTTTTATATTTGCATGGAACTAGTGAAATCAGTCTGTAAACCTGATTACCGTGAGCTTGGGTTTATGTTTTTAACGTGCAACAATTAAACCTGCGGTGTGTAGAATTTAGGGTTCTATTTCCTAGCAGATTTTGTAGAAAGTATTTATATATTCCATAAGTACATTTAATTTAGTGCATAATAGCTGAAAAAATGTTTTTGAATTATTTATTTTTCCCTTAGAAAGGGTCTCATATATGTCCATATTTCTGCATATCTTGGACCAAGGCCTAGTGCCGCCATCTTGAAAATGTCATAGTTGGAATGTCATCAGGTGCATTGTTTAAAATTTAGAATTGTTCTTGTCCTTGAAGGCCACTGTAGCTTCTGTTATTATTCTAAAGGGTTGGGGTTACCCAGGGAGCGTTGCATTCTAGAACTTTGTAGAACTTTCTTGATGATGTCATATTACACACTGCACCTTTAACTCTGTCTCCCCATGATAGATTTGCCTCTCATTTTTTGTTTTATTTTTTTATGTTTGGTTTTTCTGTATGTTGTTGTGACGGTGCAGGTGTGTGTTTGTTGTTGTGAACCTCTGTCTCCCCTTCTCTTAACTGTGGTTAATCTTGCATATTTACATGTGTATGTTCATTTATGTTCCTTGTTAAAAAAAAAAAAGTGTGACACTAACTTGGTCTCCTTCCCTCTCTCCCCCCTCTCTCCTCCCTCTCTCTCTCCCCCTCCTCTCTCTCTCTCCCTCCCCCCCTCCCTCTCTCTCCCCCCTCTCTCCCCCCCTCCCCCTCCATCCCCACCCCCCCCTCCCCTCCCTCTCTCTCTCTCTCTCTCCCTCTCTCTCTCTCCCTCTCCCCCTCTTTCTCCCTCTCTCCCCCCTACCCTCTCTCTCTCTCCCTCTCTCTCCCTCTCTCTCCCCCCCCCTTACCCTCCCTCCCTCCCTCTCTCCCTCTCTCCCCCCCTCTCTCTCTCCCCTCCCTCTCTCTCTCTCCCCCTCCCCCCTCTCCCCCTCCCTTCCCTTCCCCCCTCCCCCCCCCCCCCCCCTCCCCCCCTCCCAGTGGGGTGAAGTGTCTGTGGTGTGTCTGGTCTTTGATCTGACCAGTGAATCCTCGTTCTGTAACTGCAGTCACTGGATGGAGAGAGTCAGAGCACACTGTCACGGTCTGCAGGTGCCAGGTAAACACTGTCAATGTCCTGTGGTGGCAGATAGTGAATGCTGTAATGCTTATTGATGTAATAGGAAACATTGTATGATCTTGTATTGCTCCTGTATGTCTAAGGCTAAATTCCTCAAATGTGTATTGAAGAGTACTCAGACTGTACCTCCCCCCCCCCCCCTCCCTTGGAAACCCCCCGCCCCTGCAACCCCCCTGTCTCCTTTTTTAATGTATTGAACATGTTTAAGTAATACAAATCGAGGGGGTTAGTGGTTAGAGCCCCCCCCCCCCCCTACTATTAAAAGTGCCAAAAAAATCATAAAAAAAAAATTGGTTTGAATAGTAAGGGTATCTTATTGTGTGTGTGTGTGTGTGTGTGTGTGTGTGTGTGTGTGTGTGTGTGTGTGTGTGTGTGTGTGTGTGTGTGTGTGTGTGTGTGTGTGTGTGTGTGTGTGTGTGTGTGTGTGTGTGTGTGTGTGTGTGTGTGCGTGCGTGCGTGCGTGCGTGCGTGCGTGCGTGCGTGCGTGCGTGTGGGTGTGTGTGTGTGTGTGCGTGTGTGTCTCAGGTGTCCTGGTGGGCAACAAATCAGACCTGTCCGCCAGAAGGGAAGTCCAGGAGTCCGTGGCCCGAGAATGGGCCGAGAGCCAGGGGTTGGAATACCACGAAACATCCGCTGTAAGTGCCTTCGCTATAAAGACTTTCCCTGCGTTCCAATCCCCATACTTCCCTACTATTTAGTATGCCAGAAAAAGATTTAGGATGTCCCGATACATGCACGTCAATTGTAGTATGCTGAAAATACATAAATGCCCCCACTAACTCCAATTGCAATTTGGAGTATTCGTCTTTATTCTTGACATTTCTGGACATAATGGAAAAAAAAAATCTTCCTTATCTGATTTTTTTTCTCTCCTGTCTGTGGCCCTAAAACCCGTCTGTACTTTAGTATGTAGTGTAGTAAAAAGACTAAAACTCTTCTGTACTTTAGTATGTAGTGTAGTAAAAAGACTAAAACTCTTCTGTACTTTAGTGTGTAGTGTAGTAAAAAGACTAAAACTCTTCTGTACTTTAGTATGTAGTGTAGTAAAAAGACTAAAACTCTTCTGTACTTTAGTATGTAGTGTAGTAAAAAGACTAAAACTCTTCTGTACTTTAGTATGTAGTGTAGTAAAAAGACTAAAACTCTTCTGTACTTTAGTATGTAGTGTAGTAAAAAGACTAAAACTCTTCTGTACTTTAGTATGTAGTGTAGTAAAAAGACTAAAACTCTTCTGTACTTTAGTATGCAGTGTAGTAAAAAGACTAAAACTCTTCTGTACTTTAGTATGTAGTGTAGTAAAAAGACTAAAACTCTTCTGTACTTTAGTGTGTAGTGTAGTAACAAGACTAAAACTCTTCTGTACTTTAGTATGTAGTGTAGTAAAAAGACTAAAACTCTTCTGTACTTTAGTATGTAGTGTAGTAAAAAGACTAAAACTCTTCTGTACTTTAGTATGTAGTGTAGTAAAAAGACTAAAACTCTTCTGTACTTTAGTATGTAGTGTAGTAAAAAGACTAAAACTCTTCTGTACTTTAGTATGTAGTGTAGTAAAAAGACAAACTCTTCTGTACTTTAGTATGTAGTGTAGTAAAAAGACTAAAACTCTTCTGTACTTTAGTATGTAGTGTAGTAAAAAGACTAAAACTCTTCTGTACTTTAGTATGTAGTGTAGTAAAAAGACTAAAACTCTTCTGTACTTTAGTGTGTAGTGTAGTAAAAAGACTAAAACTCTTCTGTACTTTAGTATGTAGTGTAGTAAAAAGACTAAAACTCTTCTGTACTTTAGTATGTAGTGTAGTAAAAAGACTAAAACTCTTCTGTACTTTAGTATGTAGTGTAGTAAAAAGACTAAAACTCTTCTGTACTTTAGTATGTAGTGTAGTAAAAAGACTAAAACTCTTCTGTACTTTAGTATGTTACAACCTGGCTCAATGGTTGCAGCAAACAAAGGGGAGGCCACACAGTCTTATATAAACATAAGGAGTTTAATAAAGAATAATGTGTACAACCAATATAAATCAAACAAAAGAGCAGGCTGCAGGTCAGGCAAGGGCCCAGTCAATCTGGCAGGACTGCTTTATAGGCTCCTCAGTCAAGTCTGCTCAGGTGAGCTGCATCCCGTTAACGATGATGTGGCTGATGTGGCTCCGCCCACCAGCTCTCTGCAAAACAGAGCAGACCAGAAGCACCAACACCTCAAGGCACACCCTGTGGCCGTCACATGTAGTAAAAAGAAAGAGTATGTGAATTGGAACGCAGGGTATGTTGTGTTCTAGTTTGACTTTGTGGGTGAAGTTAAAGGTGCTACGAGGAACTTTTAAATATTTCTGAAACAGTCTAATTTTTCCTCTGATGATCATAAATGACATGTAACAGCAAACGAGACCATCAGTGCAAAGAATGCTATTTTTTTTATGTAGTTTTTCTTAATGCCTTTGTCATGGGTATACGCTCACCCAGGAACAACAGCTGGCGTAGTAAAAACACTACCGCTTTTGTCCAAAGGGGGGCGCTAGACTTAACACAAGCTGAAAGTTCCTCGGAGCACCTTGAACTTTTAGAATTAAGAGATTCAGACCCTTTTCATGCTAGTCAAGATCACTGCCGAGCACAACCACAGACAGACAGACATACAGACAGACAGACATACAGACACACAGACACACAGACAGACATACAGACAGACAGACAGACAGACAGACAGACAGACACACAGACATACAGACAGACAGACATACAGACAGACAGACAGACAGACATACAGACATACAGACACACAGACAGACACACAGACATACATACATACAGACAGACAGACATACAGACACACAGACAGACAGACAGACAGACACACAGACATACAGACACACAGACAGACATACAGACATACAGACAGACAGACAGACAGACAGACACACAGACACACAGACAGACAGACAGACAGACAGACAGACAGACATACAGACACACAGACATACAGACAGACATACAGACAGACATACAGAGAGACAGACAGACAGACAGACAGACATACAGACACACAAACACACAGACAGACATACAGACAGACATACAGAGAGACAGACAGACAGACATACAGACAGACAGACAGACAGACATACAGACAGACAGACATACAGACAGACATACAGACAGACAGACAGATTGTATTAATGTATGAGTAGAGAACACATTCACAAACCACTGAGTGTTTCATGTTGGTTTTTTTTTTCAGAAAGAAATGGAGAAATGTGACGCGCCGCTGATAACATTAGCTCGGGCTTTTCTCTCTCTCTATCAAGAACGCAGAGAGACAATACAGAACCTGGGACCAGGATAGAGACAGACAGACAGACAGACAGACAGACACACATACAGACACACATACAGACAGACAGAGAGACACACAGACACACACACACACAGACAGACAGACACACAGAAACACAGACAGACAGACGGACGGACGGACAGACAGACACACAGACAGACAGACGGACGGACAGACAGACTGTGTAAACTGATACCATGAATAAAGTTATTTTCTACTATATTTAAGCAGCTACTGTGTTGTCTTTTCTCCGCTGGTTTGATCATGCAAAGATGGTTAGCCGACATTTGTTCTAGTAAGGATGCAGTAGGCATACACTTGGGACATACTTTTACATTTTTGAGATACACCTTAGTTAGTAAGTAAGTAAGTATAATGTATTTATAAAAGCACATTTATGACTGTTTGCACTGTCCAAAGTGCTGTACATAGTGCATTCAGTAGGTAAACAATGAAGGTACAATAACAATAACCAAAATAAAAGACATAAAGCCCATACATCCACATAAACACAGACAGTAGTGCAGAGGTAAGATAGTTAAAGGTGCAGTGTGTAATATGACATCATCAAGACAGTTCTACAAAGTTCTAGAATGCAGCGCTCCCTGGGTAACCCCAACCCTTTTGAATAATAACAGAAGCTACAGTGGCCTTCAAGGACAAGAACAATTCTAAATGTTAAACAATGCACCTGATGACATTCCAACTATGACACTTTC
>CM049399.1:34972500-34977500 GCA_026929865.2 Hyperoplus lanceolatus | reverse complement strand
GAGCTTCTCCGCCCCTCCCCCCCCTGCTGCAAACCCCACTCCGTTGTGATTGGTTACCTTCCTTCTGGAACATTTCCAGCAGCGCGCGGGGAGATTTCTGAGAGAGGAAGGTGGAAAGAAAATGGAGTGCAAGATTGACCAGCAACTCCCTGGCGCGTTAGTTTGTTGGTTAACGTTACATGTTGAAAAAATAAATGAAATAATTTAACAGCCTGCTATGATGGAGCACGTTTTTTCTTAGTGGTAAAGGACTGACATTTAAAAGTTACATACATTTTTTTTTTACCTTTATTTCTACAGGTAAATCCCATTGAGACCGGAGACTCTTTTTCAAGGGAGAGACCTGTTCCATTTCCCACGTTGCCATTCACACACACATTCATACACCGATAGCAGCAGGCTAACTATCGACATTCACACGAGGCAAGGTGGGTGAAGTGTCTTGCCCAAGGACACGACAACCATGACACAAGCGGCAGGGTGGGGGATCGAACCGCCAACCCTTTGATGATTGGCCGACCCGCTCTATACCACATGAGCCACAGTCGCCTCAAATTAAAAAAAATAAATTAAGAAATAATAATCCCTCTGAAGACGAGTAGAAGTGCATAGACGCTAAACGTTAGCCGCTAATGTCGCTACACACACGATCAAATGAAACGTCCTTGGGGAGGTTCTTCACTTTCTAAAATGAACCTTCCTATAAAGTATATTGCTTATTTTTTAGATGCATTTGTGTAAAAACATCTTAGTGAGAATTAACAAAAATAAACCTTTAGCCTGTGATGTCACAGAAAGAGAAATGTAGGGTTAGACAGTGAGACCATAAAACACTCTTTCTGCCTTTTCTCAGGCTAGGATGATCCGATTTCAATTTTATTTGCACATTTATACTACATAGGATCTCCGAGTTCAATACACCTTCATATTCCAACCGGTGAAGTAGGCCTTTAACGACCAACAGGCTGTGCTAGGTACTATCTTGTAATAAAAAACAAACTCCAGACATAAGCTGTAAGCAATAATAATCAAAATTATAACAAATAAAGGCTTGAAATATCTCACTTTGCATGTAAGGAGTCTATATAATATATTATGTTCACCTTGAAGTTGAATTACTGAAATAAAATAATTTTTGCACGATATTCTAATTTTTTCTAAGTTTCACCTGTATTTTTCGGGGGGGGGGGGGGGGGTCACTGTGTGTGTGTGTTCCTCTCTACTTATGACATCTATTGCAGCATGTCCGTCCTGGGAGAGGGATCCCTTACTTTGTCGACTCTCCCTGAGATTTCTTCAATTTTTTTTTTAATCCCGGTAAAGGGTTTTTTACTGGGAGTTTTTTTCTCAGCCGAGCTAAGGGTGTAAGGGCAGTATGTCATATTGTATCATATTGTTTGAAATGTAAAGCCCACTGAGACGAATGTCTATTTGTGATTTTGGGCTATACAAATAATTTGATTTGATTTGATTTGTGTGTGTGTGACCAAGATGACAGAACAACACACACTCGTTCTGTTCCCTACGGGGGGAGAGGGGGGGGTCACTGTGTGTGGGTGTGTGTGTGTGTGAGAGTGTGTGTGTGAGTGTGTGTGTGTGTGTGTGTGTGTGTGTGTGTGTGTGTGTGTTGTATTTATCGACACAACAACACACACTCTTCTGTTCCCTACGGGGGGGGGGGTTCATGGTTAAATTTTTATTCATCATCAGGACTTGATGCATCCAAGTTCAGAATCATTCAGTTTTGGCACCTTGAAAGACATTACGCTTTTTTTTTTTCAATTTAATTTCTCATTTACAACAAACACAAACGCAAAGAACAAGAAAAATTAGACAAAAATAAATAAAGAGACTATAAGGCTGTGTGAGAGTTTCAAAAAGAACAAAAAATAAATAAAATAAAATAAAATAAAATAAAATAAAATAAAATAAAATAAAATAAAATTAAATTAAATTAAATTAAATTAAATTAAATTAAATTAAATTAAATTAAATTAAATTAAATTAAATTAATAAATAAAAAAGGCAAGATAAAGATTTTTCCAAAGCATTGATACGTTCTTCAAAAGATTGTTCATTTTGTTTCAAGCATTTATGAAGCCCCCCCACACCCTACCCCAAATTACCCACTCAAAAAAATTATCGAAATAAAATAAAAATTCAAATAGACATAGTACTGTAACATTAACTTATAATTTGTCACCCCCACTTTGCCCGTACACGGTATCATTGTCCAGTTGTTCAAAAAAACAAAAAAACAAAAAAAAAACACATAGGTTCCTTAATAAAAGCAGATCGGATGATTTTGATTAGCATGCATGTAAATTTCTTAATTTTTTTTGGAGTCACTTATATAGCTTCACCACGCTGGTTGGTAGCCATGTTTGTTCGTAGTCTCTCTCTCTCTCTCTCTCTTGCACTACTTTGTGTCTTTGGCAGTAGTGATAATTTCATAGTTGCAAAGTTTCAAAGTCCGCAGTTATGTATAGTCTTTATCATTTTTTCTTCAAGTTTGCCATGAGATATATATATCCTCCATTAACCCAGAGTTCAGTCTTCAATCTCCTCCATCGAGAAAAATAAATAAAATAAAAAAATGCGGTCAACTTATTTTCCACTTCATCTCGAGTTGACCTGGAAACACAATATGGCTGCCATGGTTACGGCGGAAGTCCAAACGATTGGTTTTCTTGTTGTAAAAGAACGTGGTGACGTAATAGTGTCTAATAATACTAACCGACATTTCATCAGTTCATCCGAAAAAAGCCAAAAGTCAACGAACGAGCCGGTCCACGATCAATCCGCCATTTTGGATTTTGGTGTCCTCGACGACTTGATTTGCCTTCTCTTCGTAGGTTAGTTTGTTGTGATATTTCTTGCCCCGGGGAAGAAGTCTCGTCATGATTTATTAACATATATATTCATATATTCAGATATAATCAATACATATATTAACTTTTTTTTTTCTTTGTTTGTTGATTTTTTTTCACTTTTTTTTTGCGGCCTGAATTTGCTCCCTGCTGAAAACACACCGCGAAGGTTCACAGTATCAGAGCGAATGAAGAATGAACTCAAGAAGACAGAGCAACTAAAGAAAGGAGTGGGGGGTTTAAGAAGGGAGGTTAGGGTGTGTGTGTGTGTGTGTGTGTGTGTGTGTGTGTGTTTGTGTGTGTGTGTGTGTGTGTGTGCACTGTAGCTAACTGTGTGTGTGTGTGTGTGAGTGTGTGTGTGTTAGTGTGTGTGTTAGTGTGTGTGTGTGTTTGTGTGTGTATGTTTGTGTGTGTGTGTGTGTGTGTGTGTGTGTGTGTGTGCGTGCACACTGTAGCTAACTGTGTGTGTTTGTGTGTGTGTGTATGTTTGTGTGTGTGTGTGTGTGCACTGTAGCTAACTGTGTGTGTGTGTGTGTGTGTGTGTGCACACACTGTAGCTAGCTGTGTGTGTGTGTGTGTTAGTGTGTGTGTGTATTTGTGTGTGTATGTTTTGTGTGTGTGTGTGTGTGTGTACTGTATCTTACTGAGAGTATGTGTGTGTGTGTGTGTGTGTGTGTGTGTACTGTAGCTAACTGTGTGTGTGTGTGTGTGTGTGTGTGTGTTTGTACTGTAACTTACTGTGTGTGTGTGTGTGTGTGTGTGTGTTTGTGTGTGTGTGTGTTCGGGGTTGGTAGAGCGAGGGATCCTAGGCGGGGTCAAAGAGGGTTCATCATCAAACGCCCTTTTTTCATCAGACTTTGGAAGAGTAAAAAATATAAAGTTCAACTTTTTAAACGGGGTCAGTCTGCCCCAGCCCATAACTAGACAACCCCTCCCCCCCCCCCCACACACACACACCCCTCCCAAATACCCTTCCCCCGTCCCCCCCAACCCCTTCAAATCTTTACAAACATGTTCAAAACTCCTTAAACAATGGGAGATGGGGGAAAAATCATGCATGTATCTTTTTTTTTATGCATTTTTTTACTCAGTTTCGTTTTTTTTCTTCTTTTTCACACAGAAACGCAGTGATCGTCTGCATATTACCCGATCTTCCCCTTAATGCTGCTATAACCAACTCACTCCATGTATCCTCTCGCTGTGGAAGCCTATTTTTTTTACTTTTTCTCAACTCCTTTCACACCATGATCTGTCTATTGCAGCCTCCCCGAAAAAAATATTTTAGTGTCTTGAGGCCTCCCCTTCCCCCCTTCCCTTTTTTCCTTTCTAGTCCTAGCAGTTTCATACGGGTGTAGTGCGACGATTTGCAGCGTTGTCTTTCGAATCCTTCCCGATGCAGTTGTGGACTTGTAGGAAGTTGTGGTCCCTCTCTGTTGAGTTATAGTTGGCCGTGTGATCGCCCGTTTGACCTTTGGGCAGCGTGTACATGGACATATCGGTGGAGGGCAGCGCGAACGCTTTCAACCCCACGGGAGACGCCTCTCGGGAGTGCGACGGGTCCGTCGAGCGGGACGAAGAACGTGAGCGGCGTCTGTAGCGGTAGCGATAGCTGGGGATTCGAGTTATGGCCGATCCTTGGAGGTAGTCGGCAGCCCGCGCGCCGACCCTTAGCTCGCGGTGGCGGTCTATGAACATGTGCACAGCCAACACGCCGACCATCTCGGCCATGATGAAGGAGAGAGCGCCGAAGTAGAAGGACCAGCCGTAGGAGTAGCTGTTCTTCTTGGAGTCGCTCTTGGAAGGGTCTCCGGAGTTCGCTGATATGTACACGATGATTCCTATGATGTTGCTCAGGCCTGGGACAGAGGGGGGGGGGGGCAATAAAGGAAGACATTGGGTTAATGCTGTGTGTGGGGGGGGGGGTTGTGTGTGTGTGTGTGTGTGTGTGTGTGTGTGTGTGTGTGTGTGTGTGCAAGTGTGCAAACTAGTTCAATCCACCCTACATTTAGTTGAATATCTATTCCGTTTTTCAACCTTTCCTACCTCCAACTATGCTTCAAACTCACAGCGATATCTATGTTTTTAGCAAAGAAGAAGATTGCATTAAAACTAACAAACAATCCTAACACA
>CM049399.1:34955000-34960000 GCA_026929865.2 Hyperoplus lanceolatus | reverse complement strand
GTGTGTAGCCTACATTAGACAGGCTACACACACTCTAGGCTATTACCAAATCATAACCCATTTAAAAGAAAGTCGGCGACCACAGACATAGCAACAGTCTTTGTTATAAGTCGGTCAGACCACAATTTTAAACAGTGGCAACTCCCACATTGCATGCAGTAGTGTTGCTTCTGCCTTTGCTTTGCTAGCCTACATCAACATCCAAGCATGACTGCTCAAGCTATATTCTTTTCCCAATCGCTAGGTATGTTGACCATGGTTGCGTTCCGAATCGCGTACTTTCTACTATATAGTATGTAGAAAAAATATTTAGGATGTCCCGATTCTTGTGGCCAGATTTAGGATGGTTAGAAGTACCCGGATGTCCTACTTCATGCGGCCAAGATTGTTAGTGTTGAAAACTGCATCCTATTTGGGCGATTCTGACCCACAATCCGGTGCGCACGTGAAGTGACGTCACATCGACGAAGCCTCCATATGAAAACAAACGGGGATGCGACGGATATAAAAGCAAGAGGCAAGATCAAGGTGCAATGTTATGATGAAATAAGAGAGTAAAGTATGTCCCAATAGTATGCCTACTGCATACTAACTAGATTATTTTTATCGTCGGATGTAGTATGTAGAATAGAAAAAAGAAAGAGGAGGAGATTCGGAACGCA
Organism: Hyperoplus lanceolatus; assembly: GCA_026929865.2. Classification (NCBI taxonomy): domain Eukaryota; kingdom Metazoa; phylum Chordata; class Actinopteri; order Uranoscopiformes; family Ammodytidae; genus Hyperoplus; species Hyperoplus lanceolatus. The sequence continues at coordinate 34,959,338 of CM049399.1, read as the reverse complement.
ACCCATGTTTTAAATATGTCTCAGAGTGCTTTTTTTTCCAAACAACGTTTTAGTTGGTCTGGTTGGTCACGGTTGGACCATCCCCCCCCCTGAAGGATCAGTTCTTGGCCAAGAGCCGATAATTTCTTCAAATTCTCCCAAATTGAGGGGTTAGCAAGGGAGCGTTGCAATGTAGAATTTCGGCACTAGATGATGCTAAATATTCCAATTTTACACATTGCACCTTTAAAAAATAACATTTTAAGCTTGTATGGGGTTTAGTAACTAGCTTCTTGTCCTTGAAGGCCACCGTAGCTTCTGTACATTTTCCCCAAAGGGAAGGGGTTGTCAAGGGAGCGTTGCAGTGTACAATTTCACCACTAGATGCTGTTGAATATTCCAATATTACACACTGCACCTTTAAATAATAGCATGTTATGCTTGTAAAGGGTTATGAAACAGTAGCTATCTCTGCTACTATACAATACTCCACCAATCCACAGCAGCTGTTCACTGGCCACTTGTGAGAGACTTCTCTCTCAGTTCTTTTGGGAAGTGTCCAGGTTGGAATGTGTGTGTGTGTGTGTGTGTGTGTGTGTGTGTGTGTGTGTGTGTGTGTGTGTGTGTGTGTGTGTGTGCCTTGATACAACAAATGATGCTCCATTTTCCATCTGTCAGTATGCATCACCGTCCACACACATTACATGTCATCTTGGTCATTTAGCTGACACTGCTCTACACTGCTATACACTGTGACTACTGCAGCAGTAAGACTGAAGTTTGTCCATTCTGAGCTACTGTAGAAACATGGCGGTGCAACATGGCGGCCTAACATTTTTAATTTCATTTTCATTTTACCTTTATTTATACTGTATAGATTAATTGCCATTCAGGTTGACTAGTGCAGCAGTATAATTTAGGGCGGCTGTGGTGAAGTGTGTAGGGCGGTTCGACCCTCAACTACAGGGTCGGTGGTTCGATCCCCCGTCTTCCCGCCACATGTCCAAGTGTCGCTGGGCAAAGAGCCACTGAACCCTAAATTGCTCCCGATAGTTAGCCTGCTATCGGTGTATGAATGTGTGTGTGAATGGGAACAGGTCTCCCTTGAAAAAGAGTCTCAATAGGTCTAACCTGTATAAATAAAGGCTAAAAAAAAAAAAAAAAAAATGAAGTTTGTCCCTTCTGTGCTCCTGTAGAAACATGGCGGTGCAACATGGCGGCCTTCATGTATAGGGTTTCTCACTCCTATGTAGATATAAAAGGCTCATTCTAAGGTAACTCTAAGGCAGCTTCAAACTTTCAGAAACTTTCTCAAAAAAACGTATTAGATTTCCTTCTCTCTCCTGTTAGTAGTACAACTACTGGTGGCTGCTATTACATCTACGGTGCCCACCACCTCTACCATTGTGTCCTTGAGCAAGACACTTAACCCCAAACTGCTCCAGGGGCGCTGTACTATGGCTGACCCTGCGCTCTGACCCCCTCTGGAGTGTGGGAACTTGAGAGGGGAGATGAGAAAGGACTACTTTCAATGTAGCCATTAAAGAAGTAACTTAACTTAACTATAGCTGGACAGACAGACAGGTGGATAGAAAGAGAGAGGGAGGGAGAGAGAGAGAGAGAAGGCAAGAGATGGATGGATGGATGGATGGAGATAGATAGATAGATAGACAGACAGACAGACAGACAGACAGACAGACAGGCAGGCAGACAGACAGACAGACAGACATACAGACAGACAGACAGACAGACAGACAGACAGACAGACAGACAGACAGACAGACAGACAGACAGACAGACAAATGGATGTAAGGAGGAGAGAGAGAGGGAGAAGTGGAGTGACCCATATAGCAGAGCCTGTAGTATTAATAGAGGGAAAGTGTCCTGATTGTGAGGCTGTGCTGTGGAGCGCCACAGCACTGCTGCCCTACTCTCTGTCCTTCACCCCTCCGTCCCTCTTCCCTCCATCCTGTCTTTCGTCCTCATTCACCCTCCTATAATTTGACGGAAAGAGTGATTTGACTATTCTGTTCTTTCTGCTTGGTGTAGACTACATATCACTGACTTTCTCCCCGTTCTTTTAGCTTTTAACTTAAAGACCTACTTCACCGGTTGGAATATGAAGGTGTGTTGAACTCTGAGATCCTATCTAGTATAAATGTGCAAAAAAAATTGAAATCGGTTCATCCTAGCCTGAGAAAAGGCAGAAAGAGTGTTTTATGGTCTCACTGTCTAACCCTACCTTTCTCTTTCTGTGATGTCACAGAAAGAGAAATGTATACTACATAGGATCTCAGAGTTCAATACACCTTCATATTCCCACCGGTGAAATAGGCCTTTAACTTTTAACTTAAAACTTTTACATTAATATCTTTCCACAATTCCACAACTGATTTTTGTCTCTCTCTCTCTCTCTCTCTCTCTCTCTCTCTCTCTCTCTCTCTCTCTCTCTCTCCTCCCCTTTCTCCTCCAAGGACAGCTTCTCACCCCACACTGCAAAAGTTCCAAATCTTGCGCAGTATATTGCTGTAATTTATAGTCTAAATATTCCATGACACTTAAAGCTGGGGTATGTGATTTCTGATTGGTCAAAGTTAGCATGAGCTGTACACTTTGACCAATCAGAGCGAGGCTCCGATTCTCTGATCTTATTGGCTGTTGGGACTGTCCATTCACTTTGGCACCGACTTTGTTGGTGTAGAGCGTGTCAGGGAGGGACCATAGGGGAGGGACCAAAGAGAACAAGTGGAGCGGTTGAGGTACTTGGATTTGAATCTCTATCCCAACTGCCATTTTCTCCCCAAATCCTCCACCCCAGCTTTAAAGCAAGATCTGTCCTTACACCTCCGTCCCTCTTCCCTCCATCCTGTCTGTCTTTCACTTTGTCGTCATTCACCCGAGGAATAAAGTTTAAGGAATACTTCACCCATATGGAACCGGCGTTCTATCATTATAAAATCACTATTATAATATAATGAATGAGGTTTTTCTTCCCTCAGTCTTCCCTCAGTCTTCCCTTGGCCCAGCTGTCCTGTTAATCTTAACCCTACAGTTTCCCATGTGTGATGTCACGAATGGTAAAATGTAGGGTTAGACAGTGAGACCCTAAAACATTCTTTCTGCCTTTCCTCAGGACCGATTTCTAAAATGTTTGCACATTTATACTACATAGGATCTCAGAATTCAATACACCTTCATATTCACCGGTGAAGTAGGGCTTTAAGTTAAGTTTCTTTATTTGTCAATTTACACAAGGTATATCAAAATTCATTCTTCTCATCTCCCCTCTCAAGTTCCCACACTCCAGAGGGGGTCAGAGCGCAGAGTGAGCCATAGTACAGTGCCCCTTGAGCAGTTTTTTTGGGGGGTTAAAGTGTCTTGCTCAAGGACACAATGGTAGAGATGGTGGGCACCGTAGATGTAATAGCAGCCACCACTAGTTTTACTACTAACACCATCCTTACTCTCTTTCCTTCTTGGCCGTTAAGTTTGTCCGCTCAATTTTCATTTCTCTTCAGTAGTCAGTCTGGGTCCGCGGTATATTCGCGGGCTTTCTCCGGATAGATTTTTACCGGTCCAATCAGCGAACAGAGGGAGTGGCTGAGAACGATGACATTGATGTCATGCACCAGTTTCAGTGGTTGGCATTACTGCGTATGTTAAAGATATTGGGCAATAAAAATGACAACGAGCTGGCTTGAATTTCAAGAACAAACACATGATCGTAGTAAAGAGAATCACACTGAATTTGAATGATTATCAGGGCAAAATAAATGCTAAATGCATAGATACGTAGATAGATGGATGGATGGATAGATAGATAGATAGATAGATAGATAGATAGATAGATAGATAGATAGATAGATAGATAGATAGATAGATAGATAAATAGATAGATAGATAGATAGATAGATGTATAGACAGACAGACAGACAGACAGACATATAGATGGATAGATAGATAGATAGATAGATAGATAGATAGATAGATAGATAGATAGATAGATAGATAGATAGATAGATAGATAGATAGATAGATATACAGACAGACAGACAGACAGACAGACAGACAGACAGACAGACAGACAGACAGATAGATAGATAGATAGATAGATAGATAGATAGATAGATAGATAGATAGATAGATAGATAGATAGATAGATAGATAGATAGATAGATAGATAGATAGATAGATAGATAGATAGATAGTTCTGGGATAGAGAATGAAATGAATAGAGAAGGTTAGGACTCACGTAGGAAGTATTCTGAAGCGTCGGCCTGATAGTTGGCGTCCTCTGGAAAGTGATCTATCTGTTTACACATTCCTTTAAGAGAACCTGGAAGAGAGAGAGAGAGAGGG
>CM049399.1:34942500-34947500 GCA_026929865.2 Hyperoplus lanceolatus | reverse complement strand
GAGATTTGAATTCAAATACCTCAATCGCTCCACTTGTTCTCTTTGGTCCCTTCCCTATGGTCCCTCCCTGACACGCTCTACACCAACAAAGTCGGTGCCAAAGTGAATGGACAGTCCCAACAGCCAATAAGAACAGAGAATCGGAGCCTCGCTCTGATTGGTCAAAGTGTACAGCTCATGATAACTTTGACCAATCAGAAATCACACACCCCAGCTTTAATATTGTCTGTCCCTAACTAACAAATAAATAAATAAATAAATAAATAAATAAATAAATAAATAAATAAATAATATTCATAAATCGTTAGCCTCATAGCATAATTGCCAACATCATATTCACTCTACTCTACTTTTATTCTACATCTACTCTATTCTACATCTACTCTACTCTACATCTACTTTTCGTTAGCCTAATAGCATAATTGCCTTAAGGCCTTTGCACACCGGGCGCGACGCGAATAAACGGCACGTAAAAGTGAATGTTTTGAAATGTGAATTTTGTCGCGTCTCACTTTAAGAAGCGACGTCCCAGAAAAATCAAACTCAGTTAGAAAAAATAAAAGACGCAAATGCGCGAAGCGAAATTACGGCGCTGGTGTGGAAGCTTGTATTGACTCTGTATACAGTCGTTAATTAACGAATTGATCGCACGAATAAAACGCGCCCGGTGTGCAAGGGCTCTAAGTCATATGTTAAAAGAATACTTCACCCATACGGAACCAGCGTTCTATCATTATAAAATAACTATTATAATATAATGAATGTGGTTTTTCTTCCCTCAGTCTTCCCTTGGCCCAGCTGTCCTGTTAATCCTAACCCTTACTGTGATGTCACAAGAAGGAAACTGTAGGGTTAGACAGTGAGACCATAAAACACTCTTTCTGCCTTTTCTCAGGCAAGGATGATCCGATTAAAATTTTTTTTTGCACATTTATACTAAATAGGACGTCAGAGTTCAATACACCTTCATATTCCAACTGGTGAAGTCGGTCTTTAAGGGTTATATAGTAGAGGTAAAGTAGATGTAGAGTCAAAGTGATTTATGCTATTGCAATTATGCTATGATGATGCTAACAAAATATAACATACATCCATCCACTGTATATGCAAGTAAAAGGCAAAGCAGGAGAAGAATGCCTCATTCACGTCTCTGCAAACACAAAAATCTCCAGAATCCCGTCTAGCTGTGTTTGCCAAAGGGCGCTGACCCAATATCAAATGAAAGAGAAAAGAGATGGAGGGAGGAGGAGGGAGGGGAAAAGAGTGTGAGAGAGGGGGAGAGACAGAGAAGGGGAAAGAGAGAGGGGGAGAAAGAGAGGGGGAAAAGATGGAGGGAGATGGAGGGATGGAGAGAGAGAGAGAGAGAGGGGGAAAGAGAGAGGGGGGAGGGAAAGGGAGGGAGAGAGAGAGCGAGAGAGAGGGAGAGGGAGAGAGAGGGGGTAGAGATAAAGAGAGAGGGGGGAGAGAGAGAGAGAGAGAGAGAGAGAGAGAGAGTGGGGAGAGGTAGGAGACAAAAAGGGGCAGCAAATGAATTCAGGCAAAAGGAGGCAGGACATTTACACTATAAATAACCTAAGATACTAGCAGCAACACTGGTCTGCTTTTCTCTCCCCCCTCTCTCTCTCTCTCTCTCTCTCTCTCTCTCTCTCTCTCTCTCTCTCTCTCTCTCTCTCTCTCTCTCTCTCTCTCTCTCTCTCTCTCTCTCTCTCTCTCTCTCTCTCTCTCTCTCTCTCTATATATATATATATCCTCCCCCTTTTCCTCACCACATGTGTCATGATTTTTGATCTTGTGTTAGCTTCACATTTGTTTCACTACCGGATATCAGTCTGGACTTTCTGCAATCTCTGTGTATTTATGTGTTTTTGTGTGTGTGTGTGTGTGTGTGTGTGTGTGTGTGTGTGTGTGTGTGTGTGTGTGTGTGTGTGTGCGCGCGTGTGTGTCACAGAAAGTTTAACTAACAAAAAACTAGGATAGAGCAGCAGTGAATGGAGCCGAGGGATTTCTCTAAAGGGGACAGTCAGTGTGGATGTTTGCAGGTTGGATGCTGTTAAATTTACCCTGCGTTCCAATCCCCATTCTTCCATACTATTTAGTACACCAGAAAAAAGATTTAGGATGTCCCAATACATGCACGTCAATTGTAGTATGCTGAAAATACATAAATGCCCCCACTAACTCCAATAGTATTTTGTAGTATTCGTCTTTATTCTTGACATTTCTCGACATAATGAAAAAAAAAAATCTTCCTTATCTGATTTCTTTTCTCTCCTGTCTGTGGCCCTAAAACTCTTCTGTACTTTAGTATGTAGTGTAGCAAAAAGAGAAAGTATTGATTTGGAACGCATTGTCAAGCTTTATTAGACAGTACAGAGTTGAAATGGGGAGACAGACAGAGAGAGAGAGGAGAGAGAGAGAGAGAGGGGGGGATGACCTGCAGTAAAGGTCCACGGGTCGGATTTGAACCCACGTCCACTGCAACGAAGGCCGGAGCCAATAAGGTACGCGCTCTATCCACTACGCCACCGGAGCGCCCTGATTGAAACCTTTTTTTTTAATGTTCCAAATCCCATCTGCACACTTCTACATTCAAACAGATGGTGAATGGGGAAGCTACTATCTTATGCAATCACTGATAGTGTCTAACCAGTATCATTGTCCTTTTTAACTTACTACACACCATCCTATACAGTTATGTGAGTAAATGGAATAGGTTAATTGTTGCTAAAAATGCATTATTTTGGTGCTTAGAGCCCATCTCTCCCCCTCCATAGAGTCTCAGTCCTCTTCACAGCAGACCCGGGTTAGAATCCAGCCCGGGTCGTTCTCTGCATGTCATTCTCCCTCTCTGACCCATTTCATCTCTGTCTCTCCAAAGCTGTTTAATAAAAAAGCATAAAAATGACCGAGAAATGATATATATATAAATAAAAAAAATGCAATATTATGGATTATTCTGCTTTGCTGAACATTGCGACGGTTTAATGTGCTCTGAAAAGGTGCAGCCCTTGTTAAGGACGTGTATGCACTCACCAAGATGTAACACTCTTGTATTCAGAGAGCTACATGCTGATGCCACAATACAAGACCTGCTTTTAACCCACTACAGCTCTGTCTTAACAATGCACTGCAGAAACAACATGGACACGTCAGGCAACAACAACTGTACAATCACATACATACTAGGAGGAACCACTTCCTACCTTCTTTCCAGTGTGTACTTGATTTTTTTTAAACAAACATAAAGTAACGTGGGAAATAAACAAGTCCCAATCAAGCCTCAACCTCAGCGATTTTTACCAGCGTCCAATAAGGAAGTGACCACAACTGTAGTAACCGGAAGTGCCACTGGGGGGTGGTGCCAAGACTGAGCCATTTTTCTTTGACTCACTTTTTAGACAGGCCGTTTTCAAAGTCTTATTAAACCTATTTACAGCCTGGGCCACAAAACCATTTTAGTCTGTATGTTTAGATCATATCTCCATGACAACACTGAGGGGGGTGAATTTTTTCGGACCACGCTAGTTTTTATTTTATCGGAGGTTAAAATGTATTGCCGCAATCTCTTGAGTGACAGCTCTCCGCCCGTTGTCCCTCACTTTGCCTCGGAGGTATACGTCAGCTATCTCCCTCCCCCCTCACAAAATGGCGACGCGCACAAACCAGTGCTGTGTCTGAAATCGCGCACTTCTGTACTTACAATTACTTTTTTGAGTGCACTTTGCGCAAAACCGGAGAGTGTGCCAAAATGCAGTGCACTGTAAATTCCTCGGTCGTGCACTCAAAACGGTCTAAAACTTGAGTGTGGAGCGATGGACACTTTCCACACTCAATGGCCGCCATCTTGCCTACGTAGCGGAGAGGACGGGACATTAAAATCAAAATAGAGGAGCTTGAAGCAACCGTGGAGACGGACGCGCTCTACAAAAGTTAAATTACATATTTGTTTAGTTTTTCCGTACAACTACACTGTTTTAGACTGTATCCGACCGTTAAAAACAAAAAAACCACCGAAGAAGAACCTTCAAAATGCAAAGTCATTTCCGGTAGGTGCACGACGGCAGTTTGGACAGTGCACTGTAGAAATGAGAGCACTGAGTCTATAAGTAAGTGTACTGTAGGGATAATAAAGTGCACTCAATGTAAGTGCACGTACGTGAGTGCGCAATTTCAGACACAGCTCAGGATTATTGGATGCCGTGTGAATAACTGAGGTCAGCCCGGACGCTACATCCATATTATTTACTAACTATGGTCCCAACAAGCACACAGGAGCGTTTAGTTTAGTGATGTTGTAAAGTGTATCTTCTGACTGTCAGCGGAGACAGGCTAACACTTCCCATTGACTACCAGTGTTTGAGCTAAGCTAACCTGGACAAGAGACCTTTGCCCATTTCTATATACAATATGCACTCAACCCTGGCCCAGGACGTTTTGACACCAATAAGGCGAAAAAGCTACATTTACACATGTTGAACTAGCCTGGCACCGCCCGCCTACTACTTCTGCTCAATTTTCATTTCCCTCCAGTAGTCAGTCTGGGTGTGCAGTATATTCTTAGGTTTTCTCCGGACAGATTTCTGCCGGTCCAATCAGCGAACAGAAGGAGTGGCTCAGAAGCCGGCGCATGACATGATTGGTGGCACTGGACACCAAAGTGGCACTGGGCAGATCCAATAGTTTTAAACTTCAACAGACACCCGCCTTCAAGTGAGGTAACGTTTGTCAATAGAGCGATTCCAGACCTTCTGCACTAATGAAATGAAGTACGTTGGTCTGGTAGGACCAGGCTAATGTTGAACTAATCCCTTAAATACAATCCCAGAAAGATCTGTAGGTTAACATAGGATACAACTGTTTGACTGAACCATTGCTGGGTGGATACAGATAACGAATGCATGAAGGGAACTTAGCTAAAGCATTTGTGTTGCCAACATGACATGGTTCTACATGATATATGACACCAGCGCATATCTGAGTGAACATTGTGCTTCTAACAT
>CM049399.1:34932500-34935000 GCA_026929865.2 Hyperoplus lanceolatus | reverse complement strand
ACTTTCTTTCCACCTCTGTCCCCAGAACCCGTACTGAGTTTGGGAAGAGGGCTTTCATGTACTCTGCTCCCTCCGCCTGGAACACTATTCAAAAAAACACTCAAATTGCAGGAACTCATCACTATGAATGCTTTTAAAACTTGACTCACATGTTTTTTAATGGCAAATTTTGTAGTGTGTCAATGTTTCACTGAATAGTATTTTCTCATTGCCTCAAAATAGTTTTTCTTTCACCCACTGGAATGCATTTGTCTCTGTTTCCTCATGTCTGTGCTTTCTTCTTATGTTTGTCTTGTATTTTATTAATTCTAGCTGCTGCCATTTTGGCCAGGCCTTGCTCGAAAAAGAGGTCATTTGACCTCAGTCAATTTTGCCTGGTTAAATAAAGGTTAAAAAAAAAATCTAATCTAATCTAATGTATTAGATGTAACACAGTACATTTCGGACCTTTTATTTACTGCTTGAACAACACAATATTCAGCAAACGCGAAAGCATACAAGCAGGAAGGAACTGAGGATAGAGAGAGAGAGAGAGAGAGAAAGAGAGAGAGAGAGAGAGAGGGAAAGAGAGAGAGAAAGAGAGAGAGAGAGGGAAAGAGAGAGAAGGAAAGAGAGAAAGAGAGAGAGCGAGAGGGAGACAGATAGAGAGTGAGAGAGAGATAGAGAGAGAGAGAGAGAGAGAGAGAGAGAGAGGGAAAGAGAGAGAGAGGGAAAGAGAGAGAAGGAAAGAGAGAAAGAGAGGGAGCGAGAGGGAGACAGATAGAGAGTGAGAGAGAGATAGAGAGAGAAGGAAAGAGAGAAAGAGAGAGAGCGAGAGGGAGACAGATAGAGAGTGAGAGAGAGATAGAGAGAGAAGGAAAGATAGAGAGAGAGAGAAGGAGAGAGGGGTGGAGGGGGAGAGAGAGAGAGAGAAATGCTTAGAAAACAAAAAACAAAAATATTTGCCCCTCCTGGAGTTCATAAAGTATTTAGTTCCATAAACATCAGACGAGCCTTTAGCTGTGTTCCCCTGCAACTTCAAAACATGTTCTTGTTCAACAGCAGTGGCAGCGTGTGTGTGTTTGTGTGTGTGCATTGTGTGTGTGTGTGTGTGTGTTTGGGTATGTTTGCGTGTGTGTGTGTGTGTGTGTGTGTGTGTGTGTGTGTGTGTGTGTGTGTGTGTGTGTGTGTGTGGAGCATTAGTGCAATAATCTCATTTATTATCACAAACAGAATATTATATCACTGGCTTCCTCCTCAGCCTGGCAAAGTTCCTTTCAAAATCGAGGTATAAAGTTTTTAAATGGGATAAATATTCATATATATATTAGCAGGTAAAGAAAATCCTAATAGAACATTTTAATTGTGATATTAACTTGACTCGACTATTTAAAAAGTGCTGTGTTGACCTAAAACTAACTTCTACTCAACACTGTTAACCCACTTCAATGAAAAATATACAAAAATATTGCATGAGTTCCTACCAAAATTATGCATATTTTAAATGTTTCATATAGACCAGTGGTTCTCAAAGTGTGGCCCGCATTGAATTATGAATTAGAAAAAATTAAAATTAAAAAATATCATAATTTTTTTTGAAATGCACGGAGGGAATGCGTCCCCCGTAACAAGGAAAACAGTACAGGGGTCGAAACACTTAAATATCCCTCCTAATTGTTTATATTCATTCCCCAATTATTAATAATAACACCCCTACAGTGGACCGTACTATCTTAAACTTGCCGAAGTTCGGCTGGCCTTTGCCTCTCGTTGCAGACGGCTGGTCAGCCTCCCGCAGTGCAGCAGGCAGTGTAGTGGTCCCAATGTAAGTTGTTAGATAGTGAGCTTGTCAAGCCCAATACGATGCACTTTGTCACCTTCAGGGTGAATTAGATTAGGTCAAGTGTCTAAGGATGGATGCTAACATTATCTGGTTTCTAACTCTTTTGCCTAAAGTTTAGCTAACAAGCTAACGTTAGCTAGCTGCTGATAGCCATGGAACTATCTGCCTAGTTGACTGCTGATAGCCCACCCGGTTTATTTCCAACGTATAGTGTCATAGTAGTTAACACTGTTGCTGCATCATGAGTAGTGAGTCCTACAAGAGAACACTCCAAAAGGTGATACGTTTTCAATGTGCAGAAAGTTTTGAACAATAAAGTAGAATAAATAATAATATTTGAATGCAAAACAGAATGCCTCAGTGCCTTACTGATTTATATTCCATTAGATGTGTGTCAATGGGAGCTAGTTGTCTTTTCCTTAACTAGTCCACCATAGATAAATACAGAAGACACACATTACTGCATAACAATTTACCAAAATGCACAAAATGAAGTGTTCAAACCTCAAATTTTTATGGGGGACAACCCCCAGACCCCCGCTTTAAATGTGTTCCCCCAATGTTGAAATGAAACCTAGCCCTTCATTTATTAATTAAATTATTGGATGGAGACCAACCGTAAAGACGCAAAGACGCTGGCCATTGAAATGATTTCAGTTTTTTTCCTTCGGCGGCCCT
>CM049399.1:34912500-34917500 GCA_026929865.2 Hyperoplus lanceolatus | reverse complement strand
CACACACATCCAACACTTTATATTCGTCCATGAAGTTTCAACAATGTCTTGAAGGATATCGTATGTAGGCCAAAGTCACACACTGCCGCATTGAGACCCAGATTCACTACATCAAAACTAGTGGTGGCTGCTATTACATCTACGGTGCCCCCACCATCTCTACCATTGTGTCCTTGAGCAAGACACTTAACCCCAAAACTGCTCCAGGGGCGCTGTACTATGGCTGACCCTGCGCTCTGACCCCCTCTGGAGTGTGGGGACTTGAGAGGGGAGATGAGAAAAGACAAATTTTGAATGACAATTGTCAAGCAACTGAGATCACTTAAATGACCAATTTTTTTCCAATCTCTTCTTTCAAAGGATTAGGATTGGGGGCGACTGTGGCTCAGGTGGTAGAGCGGGTCGGCTGATGATCAAAGGGTTGGAGGTTCGATCCCCGCCCTGCCACTTGTGTCATGGCTGTTGTGTCCTTGGGCAAGACACTTCACCCACCTTGCCTCGTGTGAATGTTCGATAGTTAGCCTGTTATGTGTGTGTGAATGGTAACGTGGGAATGGGAACAGGTCTCCCTTGAAAAAGAGTCTTCGGTCTCAATGGAATTTACCTGTATAAATAAAGGTTAAAAAAAAAAAAAAAATTAGAAAACCACAACAGCTATTGGCGAATAGCAGGACTTGTGGCTAAGTGAGTCAGCTGTATACACTGTTGGACCATGAGTGTCCTTTGGGGTGCAGTGGTTAAAGTCCCCCCATAGAGTCTCAGTCCTCTTCACAGCAGACCCGGGTTAGAATCCAGCCCGGGTCGTTTTCTGCATGTCATTCCCCTGTCTATCTGTCTGTCTGTCTGTCTGTCCTCTTCACAGCAGACCCGGGTTAGAATCCAGCCCGGGTCGTTCTCTGCATGTCATTCCCCTGTCTGCCCCATTTCATCTCTGTCTCTACAAATTGTCTAATAAAGGAAAAATTCCAAAAAATAATCTTAAAAAAAAAGAAAAGAAAGGCAAATCGGCACATTGGCCACGACAGACCGACATGAAAACAACCGACAAATAATGTGTAGAAGAAGAAAGCAACCAAAACCCAGTTGGTGGAAGTTTCATCCAAATCAGCTGGTAAGGAATAAGCTGCAGATAGATAGACAGATAGATAGATAGATAGATAGATAGATAGATAGATAGATAGATAGATAGATAGATAGATAGATAGATAGATAGATAGATAGATAGATAGATAGATAGATGGATAGATAGATAGATAGATAGATAGATAGATAGATGGATGGATGGATGGATGGATGGATAGATAGAAGGTGTGTGTGTAGGTTAAGGACATCATGTGCTTGCATTTATGGAAATGGATGCACATACAGAACAGTGTGGGCATGTGAGTGCAAATGCTGGAACGTGTATGTGTGTGTGTGTGTGTGTGTGTGTGTGTGTGTGTGTGTGTGTGTGTGTGTGTGTGTGTGTGTGTGTGTGTGTGTGTGTGTGTGTGTGTGTGTGTGTGTGTGTGTGTGTGTGTGTGTGTGTGTGTGTGAGTGTGTGTGTGTGTGAGTGTGGGCATGTCTGTATCGATCTCTCTGTGTGCCTGAGTGAGTGTTTGTTGGTGTATATGTGCGTGTATACACATATACGGCTTCTCAAGTACGTATATGGGGCTCACCTTCCAGATGGATAGATAGATAGATAGATAGATAGATAGATAGATAGATAGATAGATAGATAGATAGATCGATAGATAGATAGATAGATAGATAGATAGATAGATAGATAGATAGATAGATAGATAGATAGATAGATAGATAGATAGCGTATATGTGTGTTAGTTAGTTAAATAGAGTGGGGCTCACCTTCAAGATAGATAGACAGATAGACATACAGACAGACAGACAGACAGACAGACAGACAGACAGACAGACAGACAGACAGACAGACAGACAAATAGACAGACAGACAGACAGACAGACATACATACAGACAGACAGACAGACAGACAGACAAATAGACAGACAGACAGATACTGCATGTCTTACCTTCCAAACAGCAGGTCCTCCACAGTCCCGAGTGGGTCATCACCTCTTCGTTTTTCTTGGTGGTCTCGTTCTCGTTGGTGCTCTTGGCTTTACAGACGCCTCGCGAGTACAGCCAGTAGTCTGTTCCCACGGCGATCGTCATCAGGCTGAAAGCGGCGAATGCCCCCACCGTAGTGAGGAGCATTTGAACACCGCGGTCGACGTAAACCCCCATGCTGTCACCGCATTCCACCAGAGGGAAGCCCCCCCCGCCTCCTGCCGCTTTGCGCCGCTGGATGTACAGATAGTAGATGTTACGTAGTTTGCGACGCCACGCCAGTTCGCCGGAAAGCGGGCGCACGTTTGGGTGGTTTGGGTTTTGGTTTTGGTGGTAGGGGGGTGGTGGTGGTGTTGCCGGGAGGGGGGCGGGGGAGTTACGCGAGCTCGGGGGAAATCGTATGGTTGGTTTTTGGGTGGGGGGCCGATTAATAAAGAGAAAAAAAATTTGAAAGTTGAAGGCTTAGGATAGGATGGGTTGATGGGTGGCTAGTTTAGCCTCCCCAAAAAAAAGGTCCCACTGATTTTGGAAAGTTTTTATTTTGTTTGAAGTTATCTGAAAAAAAAAGGAAGAGTCCCACAAAATGCTCTAGCAATAGAGGGGCGACTAATACAGGGAAAAGTAAAGATGGGAGGTTGAAGGGGTTAGGGGGAAGTGGATGGGTGGCTGTTCTAGCCTAATACAAAGGGTACCACTGATTTTGGCAAGTTTTCGTTTTGTTCAAGTTTTTTTTTGGGCAAAGACAAAAACTGCTTAGCAACAGAGGGTATTTCGAAAAATGCTCTAGTCCTCAAGTGGCAGTTGTTGATCTGAAATAATTTAAATAATTGAATAGTAAAATGGATGGTAAGGGGTTTGGGGGTTTTGGGGTTTGGATTGGGTGGATTTTTTAGACCAACAGAAAGGGTCAAGAGATAGAGACTTTGACGAGTTTGACAGAAACTCCTTAGCAACAGAGGGGTTCTTAAAATGCTCTAGTCCTCGAGTGTCAGTTGCTCGGAAATAAGCGAAAAGTAAAATGGAAGCTAAGGGGGGGGTCTGGTGGTTGGATGGATGGATGGCTGTTTAGACCAAAACAAGGGTTAAACTGGTTTTGTCAAGTATGATAGTACCCTTCGCAACACGGCAACAGAGGCTTTCAAAATATCTATTGTCCTTGTGTCAGTTGCTCGTAAAGAAACGGAAAAGTAAAATGGAAGCTGAAAGGTTTTTGGTGGTGGGTTTCGGTGGCTGTGTTGACCCAAAAGAAGGGTCAATGATTATCAGTTGACTTTGACAAAAACTCCTTAGCAACAGAGATTTTTCGAAAACAAATTCTCTAGTCTTCAAGTGGCAGTTACTCTTGAAACTAAAATGCCTAATAACCTAAAACAACAACTCCTCTAGCTTGTTCTAGCAGATTCCCTACACACAGATACTGGTCCGGGAAGCATAGGCCTACTTCTTACTGTTGGAAGTTGGAAAGCCAAAATCAAGATAACTAAAATCACAAGACAGAAAGTAGAAGGTGCAGGATTTCGCTCTTGTCTGACTTGCCCTGAATGTGTCTTTCCGAAGCTGAGTAAAGCAGTTACATGTGTTACAATACTCAGCTTAAAACGGTGTTGGCATGAATGCAAATATAGCGCTTGATTTGTCCTCCCTAACGCACAGTATATAGGTTGTCAAAACACTGCCTACACTGTCAATCAAACACACACACTGACACACACACACTCAGTCGCTCACGCAGCCAAACTTTCCCTCACACACACACACCTGTACATGGACGAACACACGCATGCACACAGCGTGAATTAATTCATACTGAAAAGGGATGTGGTGTGGGGGTGGAGGGTGGTTAAGACTAGCACAGTTGGGCGGCCTGATTTCTTTTTAAAATGGCCTCAGAAAAAAAAATAGACAAAACGCATAGACTGATGAGGCAATAATTGTTTTTAAGAACTGACTACCTTATTTGATGTTATAACCAAATGATCAGTAAATTGTCTAGGCTTATGTCAAGCATTTGTAAAGGAAAAGGGATATCTTAACATATTTCTGTAGGTCTAGGGTTGATGGGAAGGCAAGGCAAGACAGACAAGGCAGGGCCAAGAATAGGTTGGAAGGAAAAATAATAAAGAAAGAACTGAATGTGCTGAAAAGGAATGAGAGAGAAATTATTTCAAACCAGCAGAATCAAGCGCTCCCCCTTTTTCCAAATCAAGGACAGAAAGCTATAAATATAAATGCCAAATTATCATCCAATGGTACCATGACTGAATCCATGAAACACAGCCATTCCTTTAAGACTTAAGGCGATGATGAAGGGAAATAAATAAACCAACCAGGGACGATCAACCCCTCACTCTCTCTCTCTCTCTCCAAATGAAAAAAAAAACATCAAGTCAAAAAGATTTGAAAAAAAAAAATTATTACGAAAAAAATATCAAACGGAAGCCTGCGTATGGTTTTCCCTTTTTCCTAAAATTGCGATCCCCAGTTTCCATATGTGGTCCCTAGACCTTTCTCCGGCGACAGTGGGAATCGGCTATAGCAGGGGGTTGATGATGGTGCTGGTACAGGCAGCGCTAGTTGGAGCGACGGTGGTAGAGAGGGGCGCATCCAGGCGAAAAGGCCGAACATCAGTGCTCAGGAGGCGGATGGATGAACGAAGATTTCCCCCTGGGCGTTTTAAGAGCCGGTTCTCTTTTTCTTTTTTTTTTTTACATCCACAGAGCGATCCTACACGGTTTGATCACGGCAGCATAGCGGGCGTACACACACACAGAGCCTACACACACACACACACACAACACTAGTGTCCTCACAGAAAAAAACATGTGCAAAAAGCAATAATGTTTTGTGTCAGGCGTGTGGTTAGGGGAGAGGTTTGTGTGCGCGCCCCCCAAAAATGTAGAAAAAATTAGAAAATATGTCAAGCCGACCGAGA
>CM049399.1:34875000-34895000 GCA_026929865.2 Hyperoplus lanceolatus | reverse complement strand
AGCTTCTGTTATTATTCTAAAGGGTTGGGGTTACCCAGGGAGCGTTGCATTCTAGAACTTTCTAGAACTTTCTTGATGATGTCATATTACACACTGCACCTTTTAAGCTGGGGGAAGCCTGGAGCAGTTTTAAAACCTTTTAAACTTTGCAGCATGTGTGTGAGTGTGAATATTTTTGTCTTGAGAAAATGTTTTCTGTGTTTGACACTCGCAGGCGATGCGCATTGGACTTCCGGGTGTAGAATCACTGCCAGGCGCATCCTTGAAAGCTTTGGTTGTGGTGAGTGTGTGTGTGTGTGTGTGCGCGCGTGTGTGTGTGTGTGTGTGTGTGTGTGTGTGTGTGTGTGTGTGTGTGTGTGTGTGTGTGTGTACTCTGTCTCCAACAAACAAGAACATTTTTGAATATTTCTCAAATACTTAAGAAGATTATTTGTTATAGGCCTACATAAAATGTTTTTTTTATCTTAATCTATGTATAATTGAAAATATACATGTGTGTGTGTCCCTCTCTCCCCTCCCCTCTCTCTCTCTGTATCAATCTCTCTGTGTCTGTCTGTCTGTCTCTCTCCCTCTATCTCTCCCTCTCTCTGTGTCTTTCTATCTCTCCCTCTCTCTGTGTCTATCTCTCTGTCTGTCTGTCTTTCTGTCTGTCTGCCCCTCCCCCTCTCTCTTTCCCTCTCTCGGTGTATGTCTGTCTGGCTGTCTGTCTGTCTCTCTCTCTCCCTCTCTCTGTGTCTATCTCTGTCTGCCCCTCCCCATCTCTCTCTCTCTCTCTCTCTCTCTCTCTGTATCAATCTCTCTGTGTCTATCTGTCTGTCTGTCTGTCTCCCCCTCCCTCTCTCTCTCTCTCTCTCTCTCTCCCTCTCTCCTCTCTCTCCCTGCCCCCCCCCTCTCTCCCTCTCTCTCCCCCCTCATATCCCCCCCCTCTTCCCCCCTCTCTGCCCCCTCCCCGTTCTCCCCTCTCAGTCAGTCCTCCTGGCTGGGTGTATGCTCTCTCTCTCGCTCCCTGTGTTTCGCTCCGTTGGTCTTCGGGCGTTTTCCGTCATGGCGTCAGAGAGCTACGTGTCTGGAACTCACTCCACCGCCTTCGTCACCTGTCCCAACGACACCGTGGCTAAAGAGCTGGCCAGGTGAGTGAGTGAGTGAGTGTGTGTGTGTGTGTGTGTGTGTGTGTGTGTGTGTGTGTGTGTGTGTGTGTGTGTGTGTGTGTGTGTGTGTCTGTCTGTCTGTCTGTCTGTCTGTCTGTCTGTGCGTGTGTGTGTGTGGGTGTCTGTCTGTGAGGTTGTTTGGCTAAAGAGCTGGCCAGGTGAGGGAATCAACATACTGTTTGCATTCTCTTGTGTATTTTGAACATAGTGTGTGAGGTTGTGTGGCTAAAGAGGAGGTGTGTGAATATGTGTGTGTCTGTGTGTATTTTGAGTGTGTGTGTGTGTGTGTGTGTGAGTGTGTGTGTGTGTGTGTGTGTGTGTGTGTGTGTGTGTGTGTGTGTGTGTGTGTGTGTGTGTGTGTGTGTGTGTGTGTATTGTTTGTTTATTTGATATTGTACACTCAGGTGTACAGAAGATATTGTTCTGCTACTGTTTGTCTGTGTGTTCATAACTGTGTCAATAAAGTATTGAAGAAAAAACATAATAAAAATCAGTGTGTGCATAAGTGTGTTTGTTGTTCGCTTTTTGCTTTGTAAAGCGACTTTCAATTTTTGAAAAGGGCTATATACTCTTAAGTTTAATCTATCTTTTAAGATTACCTTTATGCTTTCTGTCCCACATGTCAACACAGCACGAGGAAAAAGGGCTTTTGTGTTCTCCTCCACATGGAATACGCTGCAGAATAAATTGAAACATCAAATTAATCAAATTAATGAATCACGTTAAATGCTGCTAAGTCCAAAATTAAAGAAATGGAACCATGTTTTTTTTAATGTTCCTGGTTCCAACACTGATTAAATGTTCTTGTGTGAAGTGAATTGCTTGATTTCTTCCTTGAAAGGAATGTTCTTAACGTTAATTAATTTTCCCGGTTAATAAAAACTCACAATCACTTTATTATGGAATACAGGATGAAGTAAGTGTTGATTTGAATTTTTTTTCCAATGCATATTAATATTGTAAATGTATTTTATTTCTGTCTCACAGGGGCATTGTGGAAAAGAAGCTCGCTGCCTGCGTCAACATCATCCCAGCCATCACATCTGTGTACGTTTAGAAATTGTCTACTTTACTTGTTTTATTAGACTGATCTACGTGTGATTTCAACTCTTACAGCATGATGTCTTTTCTCAGCTATTATTTGAAATACTTCTGTTATGAATTGGTCATTGTTATGCATTTGTCTTTGTTCCTCCAGATATGAATGGCAGGGAAAGATAGAGCAGGACAGTGAGGTGCTTCTGGTGAGTGTTGACTAAGCATTTCAATATTTCTAATTTAATATTTTTATATATTATATTTTTTTAGTCCTTATCATAAAACAGGAAAATAAACATACCCATCGCTACAGGTAGAACTGTACTACAATATCGCACTTAGACATGAGTATTTTTTTGGGTATTTTACTGATTACATTATTAAATGGCATTGATAGATTTTTTTCTGAATAGCTTTGGGGAAATCTCATCTATCACATCATGTCTCTCTGTGGTTTAGATGATCAAAACAAGAAGTTCCAAGGTGCCCGCGCTTTCTGAATACGTCCGGTAAGTTTCGGTTTTAAACACAGGACAGAAAAAATGCCCCGAATATTTGCTGCTGTTGGGTCAGATATGGCTGCAATGCACTAATCACATTTAGGTAAATGGACTTGTATAGCGCTATATCTCCGTTTATCACAGACTCAAAGCGCTTTACATTGTTTTTTGTACACATTCACCCAGTCACACACACATTCATACACCGATAGCAGCAGCTACCACTAGGGTAGGCTTAGAACTAGGTGGGTGCTAAGCTAACTAAGCTAACTATCGGGAGCAATTCGGGGTTCAGTGTCTTGCCCAGGGACACTTCGACATGTGGTGGGGAGACGGGGGATCGAACCTCCGACCCTGCACACCAGAGGCGAACTCCCTACCCACTTCGCCACTGCCGCCCCATTTAGGACTGAAAGCATAAACCAATGTACTGGTCCAAACTCTTTATCGTCTGTATTTATTTTATTTTTTTTTAATCCAAATTCTGTTAAAAAAAAACTGCCTTAAGCCACATTGACGAAACAGCCATTAGTGAATGTTGATGGGATTCACACACACACACACACACACACACACACACACACACACACACACACACACAATTGGTGGAGATTTATTAAAGTTTTTTTTTTTTTTTTTTCTGCTCTTATAGATTAGCGTAAGCCTTCTTAACCTTAGACATAATAACCAACAAAACCATTGTATTATATTCAGTCATTATTGGCCGATATCCAGAAACCAAGATATCAGAATCTGATTGTAACTGGAAAACAGTGGATTGTTGCATCTCTAGCTGAAATGTTCCTTGTTGACTCATCACTGCTCATCAAATAAAGCCCGAACATAGTAGTTATAAACATGAAAAAGGGCTGTTTCCAAAATCCATCCATCCATCCATCTTCTACCGCTTGTCCCGTTAGGGGTCGCGGGGGGGCTGGAGCCAATCCCAGCTGCATTGGGCGAGGGCAGGGTACACCCTGGACAGTTCGCCAGTCTGTTTCCAAAATATGTTCTGTAAAAACTTCGGGCACTAATATGTTGTAAAAAATTAAATAGAAGATCAGTGCATGTCTAGTTTTTCAATAAAATAAAAAAAAGAATATATATAGTATGTTTTGAACATTTAAAAAATGATACAAACTATATAAAATGAATGAGCAGTAAAAAAGGAAATAAGAAAAATATAAACAAACACATGTGATTCTCAGGATACTAAGCAACAGATACATAACTCATATATAGTTCATGTTCAAAAGGGAAAGGAAGAAGTTACAGACTTCTCTGGTCCTACCCCCTCTTATTTTTTATAATGTTTCACAGAAAATAAATATTTCAAATTTACTGTGTGTATTCCAGCCTGTAACTCTTCATTGTCCTCTAACTAATATATCTATCCAGTTCACTCACTCACACACACACACACACACACACACACTCACTCACTCACTCACTCACTCACTCACTCACTCACTCTCTCTCTCTCACACACACACACACACACACACACACACACACACACACACACACACACACACACACACACACACACACACACACTCACTCACTCACTCACTCACTCACTCACTCACTCACACTCACACTCACACTCACACTCACACTCACACAAACACTCACACTCACACTCACTCTCTCACACACACACACACACACACACACACACACTCATCTCTGTTCCTTGTATCTCTCTCCAGCACTCACCATCCCTATGAGGTGGCAGAGGTGATCAGTTTGCCCATCGACCAGGGAAACCCGCCTTACCTCAAGTGGATCTCAGACACTGTTCCAGAGTGAAGGACACACTCATCAATCAATCCATCAATTAGTTAAAGGAATACTTCACCCATACGGAACCGGCGTTCTATCATTATAAAATCGCTATTATAATATAATGAATGAGGTTTTTCTTCCCTCAGTCTTCCCTTGGCCCAGCTGTCCTGTTAATCCTAACCCTACATTGTTACTAGTGTGATGTTACACATGGGAAAATGTAGACTTAGACAGTAAGACCATAATACACTCTTTCTGCCTTTTCTCAGGCTAGGATGAACCGATTTCTAAAATGTTTGCACATTTATACTACATAGGATCTCAGAGTTTAATACACCTTCATATTTCCACCGGTGAAGTAGGTCTTTAACAAAAAACTGTGTAAAAATGTGAAATTATTACAATAACAGAAATGTCGAATTCTTGGCCGAAAACCTAGAATTTCTTTTAACTGTATTATACCAAAACTTGCGAGACAAAGTGCCCATCATGTGAATAAGTAACAAATTGATACTATATTCAAGAATTCATTTGAGTTCCAAATCACATACTCTTTCTTTTTACTACACTACATACTAAAGTACAGAAGAGTTTTAGTCTTTTTACTACACTACATACTAAAGTACAGAAGAGTTTTAGGGCCACAGACAGGAGAGAGAAAAAAATCAGATAAGGAAGATTTTTTTTTTTCATTATGTCGAGAAATGTCAAGAATAAAGACGAATACTCCAAAATGCTATTGGAGTTAGTGGAGCATTTATGTATTTTCAGCATACTACAATTGGCGTTCATGTATTGGGACGTCCTAAATCTTTTTTCTTTTGGTGTTCTAAATCGTAGGGAAGGATGGGGATTGGAACGCATGGTGTGAAGTATTTTTTTACCTTCTCGTATTTGACCACTAGAGGACAACATTGGTCTTTCATTTTCACTGCCACTGTGTCACAGCCTCATTTGAACCAGTGTACAGACATCAGTTACATTTCAAATTATCTGTGTGAAAAGAATAATTTTGCAATAAATTGGAACATAATTTTTTATTTGTTTTAAGTATTT
This sequence comes from Hyperoplus lanceolatus, assembly GCA_026929865.2. NCBI lineage: Eukaryota > Metazoa > Chordata > Actinopteri > Uranoscopiformes > Ammodytidae > Hyperoplus > Hyperoplus lanceolatus. The sequence continues at coordinate 34,889,470 of CM049399.1, read as the reverse complement.
TCTTGGTGAACAGCATTATGACAACAGTTACACACAAATGTCATTTACTAATATACAATTGTACATTGTATAGATACTGGCTGTATTCGAAATGGCCTACTAACGTCCTGCCACCTACATACTCAACATGTACAGTATCTCACAAAAGTGAGTACACCCCTAACATTTCTTCAAATATTTCATTATATCTTTCCATGCGACAACACTGAATAAATGACACTTTGACACAATGTCAAGTAGTCAGTGTACAGCTTGTATAACAGTGTAAATTTACTTTCCCCTCAAAATAACTCGACACAAAGCCATTAATGTCTAAACTGCTGGCAACAAAAGTGAGTACACCCCTAAGAAAAAATGTCCAAATTGGGCCCAAAGTGTCAATATTTTGTTTTGCCATCATTATTTTCTAGCACTGCCTTAACCCTCTTGGGCATGTAGTTCACTAGAGCTTCACAGGTTGCAACTGGAACCCTCTTCTACCCATTCATGACGACATCAAGGAGCTGGTGGATATTAGAGTCCTTGCGCTCCTCCATCTCCCGTTTTAGGATGCCCCAAAGATGCTCAATAGGGTTTAAGACTGGAGACATGCTTGTCCAGTCCATAACCTTTACCCTCAGCTTCTTTAGCAAGCCAGTGGTCGTTCGGAAGGGTGTTTGGGGTCGTTATCATGTTGCAGTACTGCCCTGCGGCCTAGTTTATGAAGGGAGGGGATCATGCTCTGCTTCAGTATGTCACAGTACATGTTAGAATTCAATGAACTGTAGATCCCCAGTGCTGGCAGCACTCATGCAGCCCCAGATCATGACACTCCAACCACCATGCTTGACTCTAGGCAAGACACACTTGTCTTTGTACTCCTCAACTGGTTGCCGCTCCACACTCTTAACACCATCTGAACCAAATAAATGTATTTTGGTCTCATCAGACCACAGGACATGGTTGCAGTAATCCATGTCCGTAGTCTGTTTGTCTTCAGCAAACTTTTTGTGGGGTTTCTTGTGCATCATCTTTAGAATAGGCTTCCTTCTGGGACGACAGCCATGCAGACCAGTATGATGCAATGTGTGGCGTATGGTCTGAGCACTGACAGGTTGACCCCCACCCCTTCAAGCCCTTCAGCAATGCTGGCAGCACTCATACGTCTATTTCCCAAAGCCAACCTCTGTGTACGAGCTGACCATGTGCACTCAACCTTCGTAAACTGGGCGCAGGGTGGTATTGCAACATGATAACGACCCCAAACACACCTCCAAGACGACAAGTGGCTTGCTAAAAAGCTGAGGGTAAAGGTTATGGCCTGGCCAAGCATGTCTCCAGACCTAAACCCTATTGAGCATCGTTGGGGCATCCTCAAACGGAAGGTGGAGGAGCGCAAGGTCTTTAATATCCACCAGCTCCGAGATGTCGTCATGAATGGGTGGAAGAGGGTTCCAGTTGCAACCTGTGAAGCTCTAGTGAACTACATGCCCAAGAGGGTTAAGGCAGTGCTGGAAAATAATGGTGGCCACACAAAATATTTACACTTTGGGCCCAATTTGTAAATTTTTTCTAAGGGGTGTACTCACTTTTGTTGCCAGCAGTTTAGACATTAATGGCTGTGTGTCGAGTTATTTTGAGGGGACAGTAAATTTACACTGTTATACAAGCTGTACCCTGACTACTTTACATTGTATCAAAGTGTCATTTATTCAGTGTTGTCCCATGGAAAGATATAAAGAAAAATGTGAAGAAATGTGAGGGGTGTACTCACTTTTGTGAGATACTGTATATACTACATAGTGTCTACTTAACCATCCATTGTGTATGCGAGGTTCGTCGGACCGTTTACACTGAAGTATAAAGAGGCAATAAAGAACCTTCTGGTTGCGTTCCGAATCGCATACTCTTTCTTTTCTCTATTCTACATACTACATCCAACGATAAAAAATAATCTAGTTAGGATGCAGTAGGCATACTATTGGGACATACTTTACTCTCTTATTTCATCATAACATTGCGCCTTGATCTTGCCTCTTGCTTTTATATCCGTCGCACCCCCGTTTGTTTTCATATGGAGGCTTCGTCAATGTGACGTCACTTCACGTGCGCACTGGATTGTGGGTCAGAATCGCCCAAATAGGATGCAGTTTTCAACACTAACAATCTTGGCCGCATGAAGTAGGACATCCGGGTACTTCTAACCATCCTAAATCTGGCCACAAGAATCGGGACATCCTAAATCTTTTTTCTACCATACTATATAGTAGAAAGTATGCGATTCGGAACACAGCCAAAGTATGTGCAGTATAGTTCAAGTGACATGTTTGCATACAACACCAGGTTTTATTAAATATCAAATATATAGTATGTACATACTAATATATATTATGTACATACTAATATCATGTGTAAACATTCATTTAGGCCACTCTCACTACATTACAATCTGCTTAAATACTTTACCAAAGCTCTGACATATTACAATATCTTAACGCACAACACAGTACTTGTATCTCAGGGAAAGCAGACACAGTTTAAACAGATATGTCAGCCTTTCCTGGACTATATAGCAGCGCTGAACTGACCTTCATGACACCTTTTTTTTTTTTTTTTTGGCATTTTATGCTTCATTGACAGTGCAGAGAGACAGAGGTGAAATGGGGCAGAGAGGGGAGTGACATGCAGAGAACGACCACAGGCGGGAATCGAACACGAGTCTGCTGCTGGGCCCAGCCCGGGGGGGGTGCCCTACCAACTGAGCTAAGGTCGCCCCCCCATGACACCTTTTTGACTTTTTATTTTCGGCTTAACATTTGCCTTTTAGTTTAAAAGATGTCCTTAGAAACCTGTTAAGTAGAGTACACCATGGTAGTTGTTTATTTTAATTTTGTCTTTCGTATGTACTAAAAAAAAAACACAATACTTTCCTGGTCAAAGACAACAATAAGAAATGGGATGGCAAACAGGGCTTAAACCACTTACCTGATTTGACTTAATGCCTGTAAACCTTACAAGTTCACAATACATTTTAAAAACACACTGCTACTTTTATCCTCTAATTTAAACCATAATAACCCATCCATTTTGTTTCTCTTACGCTTCAAAAATACACATTGGGCCAGTTTCACAGACATGGTTTAAGCCAAGTGCTGGACTGAATGAAATTGTTAATGGAGATTGTCCATTGAAAGTACAATTTAGTCTAGAAGTACGTTTAATCCTTGTCTGCGAAACAGGCCCATTGTCTTCTTAGGTGAAAAAAAAAGTGATATATTTCATTGTAATTTAACAGGCTTTAATACTTGAATACAGACACGATTGTATGTGTTTTTTTTTTATAACACTGGCCCTTTAAGACTTGCAGCATTTCTTGGAGCAGACAAACTGTAACAACCAACCGATTCTGGTCCGATATGACTCACACTGAAATTAAAGTTAAAACTTGTGTTAATCTATTGAGGTGACTGACACTATTGTTATGTGTTATATTGCACACAAGGCAAAAGCCAGTAGTTGTTTTTAAACGTGAAAATGGCTAAAATAAATTGGCACAGCTGTTTTAAAGAAATACACCGATTAAGTTACATCTCCTTCCAGGTGTACTGTATGCATGTAGGTAGGATTGCACAGTATAGGGGGTGCGCTTGTGATGTAGTGGTTAGACCCCCCCCCCCCCCCCTCCCCTCCATAGAGTCTCAGTCGTCTTCACAGCAGACCCGGGTTAGAATCCAGCCCGGGTCGTTCTCTGCATGTCATTCCGCTCTCTGACACATTTCATCTGTTTCTCCACAACTGTCTAATAAAAGCATACAAATTCATGAAGCCATAAAAAGTAATCTTAACAAAAGAGGGATTGCACAGTATACATGTGAATAACACAAAAGCACCAAATAACAGACAGTTCTGGCAAACAGTTCAATTAACCATCAGTATGACGTGAAGAAAAAAGAAGCAATTCATCTCCCAATGGGTCATTAGTTCAGTCGTGATTCATAGAGTGCATTAGCCATTTCAGCACACGATGTTCCTGGTTTTCTAACACACACACACACACACACACACACACACACACACACACACACACACACACACACACACACACAAAAAACATGGTCTTTGATGAAGTAGAACATTTAGTAAACAAAGTTAGTGAATGATGTACCTGGTTTTTACACACAGACACACACAGAAACACACACACACACACATGCACACACAGACACGCATTCACACACACAAACACACATACAGACACGCATACAAAAACACACACAAACACACACACACACACACACACACACACACACACACACACACACACACACACACACACACACACACACACACACACACACACACACACACACAAACATGCACTTTGATGAAGTAGATCATTTAGTAAACAGAGTTAATGAAGCCCTCGAGGGACAAATACACGTCCATATTTGATAACCTTTGTGTAAAATCAGCGCTTTGTCATTTTAAGCCGAGACACTGCAGGTAAAACAATATTTTTTCAAGCACAGTTTTGAGATTTCTGTCTATTTATCTTCCATAACATGTCTTCTTTCATACCCCCTCTCTCTCTCTCTTAACATGTCTTCTTTCATACTCCCTCTCTCTCTCCCTCTCTCTCTCTCTCTCTTAACATGTCTTCTTTCATACTCCCTCTCTCTCCCTCTCTCTCTCTCCCTCTCTTCCGTAACATGTCTTCTTTCATACTAGTATAAATCAAAGGTCCAACATGTACATTCAGGTGTTTTATTTGACTAAACCTTGTCTGTTTGCGTCTGTATATTTCTCCTATACAACCATCTTTAACGGACATTATCTCAGCATTAGTTTTTTTCTAATACTCTGAACCAAAAATCTACAACTTCTAAAGCACTTACATCAACTAAACTTTCCATAATCATTCTCAGCACTATTCTGAAGGTTATTACAGAAGGATTTGTTCATGTGTTGTTCTCTGTCTGATTTATGAGACATTATATTATTTAAAAAAAACATGAATGCATTTTTATAATACTGTATATAATTTTTTTCTTTTTTTTATAAAATGAAAAAAGGCAGTCTCTCTCTCTCTGTCTCTCTGTCTCTCTGTCTCTCTCTCTCTCTCTCTCTCTCTCTCTCTCTCTCTAATGGCCTGTCTTTACCATACCTGTGTTTACTGCATAACGCTTTGGGGTGGTAGGATGGCGATAATCACGTGCGATACATGAACAAATACTTTGATGTACAGTTTTAATTTCCCTTTTGCTTTAAGTTTACTGCCAACTTAAACCCCAGACACTGAAAAATACATTAAATTAAATGAATTATTTACATTCCTACAAAATAATTGTATTCTTAATTTGTTCTTGATCACTTAAGCAAAACATACTTCAAGTTATATCTGTGTTACCGCAAATGTTGATATCTCTATAACAATACAGTCTCCATATATTGTGCAGCCCTAGTGGGAAAATGTGAGACCAATTTAACAAAGCATATACTGAAATCCAATCAAACACTTAGTAGTACCTTTGTAAACACTTAATTGCACTTAATAAATACAATAATATAATAAATGTCAATACAACATGTCTGCATCTGTTACAGGTAGCTGATCTCGAGTGCAGATTTTTCGTCCGGGAATTCTTCATGTTGTGATTTCCTGTTTCTGCTTGTACTTGCCTTAGAGGACGCTGCCTCTGTAGATTCACACACTGGGTCTTTCTCTGCCAATAATTCTCCATGTGTGTCACTCTGTCCAGCACGATGCTCACACTCAGACTTACACCTCACGACGACATGCTTTTTCTGCCCCTCCGTGTGGCCACTTTGGGCGCCATTTTGTGCCGACTTTGTGCTTATGTCACTCATCTGCATCTCCGCTTCTTTTCCATTCATCTCAACGTTCTTTTCTTCGTGATTTTCGTCGCAGTTTCTGGCTTGCACGTCGATAACTCCTTCACGTTTTAGCGTTTGTAGCCCGATCCCACCGCCACCCCACTCCTCTGTCGGTCGCAGTACGTCCGTGCAAACTCTGTCGTTGTTTTTAACCCGCCGCGAATAGCAGCACAAGGTTTTTCTGAATCCCCGTTTGAAGTTGTCGGACAGAAATCCGTAGAGAATGGGGTTAGCGCAGCTGTTAGCGTACGACAGAACAACGACAAAGAAGTAGAGTCCTCGGAAATCTCTGGGTAAAACGATGAGCAGGTTGACGATGTTGAGGGCGTAGAACGGAAGCCAGCAGAGAACGAACACCGCGACCACCACGACCACCATGCGAGTGATTTTACGCTCAGACTTCCGGCGGCGAGACGATGTGGCCTGAGCACGCTTTCCCACACTCCGCACCTGTGAAAGAAAAGAAGAAAATTAATTAATTGTTTGTTTGTTTTCATGTCTGGTGGTTATTTTCAAGAGCTATGGGGGGTGGTAGGAAGGCTTAGAGGAAAGGGGGGCCGACCAGTGACCATGAGGTCTCTGGTTGGATCCCCGGGAGGGTGTACTTTCATCATGAAACTTTGCCAATTGATTGCTGAAAATAAAAAAAAAATTACTAGTTTTTGTATTTTAAAAATGCATTTTCAGCACGTTTTTAAGAAGAAAATGTCTCATAAATCAGACAATACACAGCACATGACCAAATCCTTCTGTAATGACCTTCAGAATAGTGCTAAGAATGAGTATGAAACGTCTAGCTGATGTAAGTGCTTCAGAAGTTGAGATTTCTGGTTCAGAGTGATGGAAAAAAACTAATGTTGAAATACTGGCTGTATAGATGCTTTATCGACTTAAATATCAATGAACTGTAGATCAACACCACTACTTTATGCTGAAAGTGAAATGTAGTCGTTGTTTTTCCCCATGTGTTTTTGTCGATAGCTTTTCCCTGTTCTTCCACAGAATCGAAACACATTATCTCTGCACAGAAATAATGGCGGAGAACACAGGGCCAACTGAAGTACATCCGCACTCCAGGACCACAGGCCAATTATACATCTAATAGTTTCTGTTCCAATTTGTTAGTTCAGTGTGTGGTCAAGGCTATTCATTCATTCCCAAGGGCTTTTCTGCACTGCAACTTTATTTGAAGGGAACAATTTTTGAATACACAAAATTGCAATCTGTTACTCAAATCATTTAATGAAAACAGAATAGGATGGCAGGGCAAGGCCAGTTTATTTCCATAGCACAATTCAGACACAAGGCCATTCAAAGAAGTGCTTTACAGGGGGCATGAAATACATCACGATTAAAATACATCAAGTATAGAATAGACATTAGAAAAGCGAATTAAAAATATGAATAGAAATAAAATATTTAAATAAAATAAAAAAGGAAGGTGGAACTATGATATAAATTATCTGGCTTATAGACTTCACCGGTTGGAATATGAAGGTGTATTGAACTCGGAGATCCTACACTCTTTCTGCCTTTTCTCAGGCTAGGGTGATCCGATTACATTTTTTTTGCACATTTATACTTAATAGGATCTCCGAGTTCAATACACCTTCATATTCCAACCGGTGAAGTAGGTCTTTAAGAAAGAAATTGAAGGTTTAGCCTTTGTGTGGTTTGTACTTTTCGTCACTTAGCTTTAAGTGCTGTGATGTGCTTCGCTAATGGGTGTACGCTGAAGATAAATGTATGGACAATACTGGTGATACAATCTACAACTTGTCCCTGTACTGTGTGCACTTTACTGTTACATAAACATTTTAAAAGTTAATTGTAGCTATTTTAAAACACATACATATTAAAATACTAATAATAATAATAATAATAATAATAATAATAATAATAATAATAATAATAACGATACAAAAATAGCATTCTAATGGTTTTGTTTGCTGTTACAGGATAGTCATCATCATAGGAGAAATTACACTATTTCATAAACATTTTGGAAGTTTGTCATGGTCTACTTTAAACACATACATATTGGGGGGCGGAGGGGGACTTGTGGTGTAGTGGTTAGAGCGCTCCCCCATAGAAGCTCAGTCCTCTTCACAGCAGACCCGGGTTAGAATCCAGCCCGGGTCGTTCTCTGCATGTCATTCCCCTCTCTGACACATTTAATCTCTGTCTCTACAAAAAAAAATGTCTAATAAAAAGTATAAAAACGCAAAAAAAATCTTAAAAAAATAAATAGAATAAACGTCACTAAATGTAAACCTTATATTATAACCTTGATGACGATCAGTACGTAGCTGATCCCCTCTTTGCCCCATTTCATCTCTGTCTCTCAACAAAAACTGTCTAAAATAAAAGTATTAAAACACAAAAAAATCAACAACACAAACACATAAATCTCATTATAAATGCTTTTACCTTGATGCCGATCAGCAGGTGTAGTGGTTAAAGCCCCATTTCATCTCTGTCCCTCAACAAAGTGTCTAATAAAAACTGTCTAATAAAAAGTATAAAACACAAAAAATCAACAAAAAAACACATCAAAATCACTATAAATGCCTTTTACCTTGATGACGATCAGCAGATAGCAGAGGCAGATGACCAGCAGCGGGCAGAAGAACCCCACGGTGCAGGTGTAGACGATGAAAGACGTCTTCCACACCTCCGCCGGCTCCGGCCACACGATACTACAATTACCATCATCCTTCAGGACGTCCGCAAACATGACCACGGGCAGAACCACCACAAACGACCCGGCCCACACCGTCGCACTTATCGCTTTGGCCACACGAGGGCGCCGCCACCAAAAGGACCGAATCGGATGCACTACGGCCAGATAGCGGTCCACGGACATCACCGTGAGGCAAAATATGCTCGTGAATTGGTTGATGGCGTCAACTGTCATGACAACGCGGCACATTAGCGACCCGAACGGCCACTGTAGCAAGGCGTTTTGCACGGCCAAGAATGGTAAACCTAGCATGAATAGCTCGTCCGCGATGGCCAAGTTTAGGATGTAGATATTGGTGACTGATTCGTTTTTCGTGTAGTTGACGATCACGTGAATGACCAGAGTGTTGCCGACCAGACCGACCACACACACTATGGCGTAGATTAGAGGGATGAATACGCCAGCCAGGCCAGGGAGAGGGTCAGGCTCATGATTGGTGCAATTCAAGCAAGTGCCGTTGGTAAGGAAAATATCGTCGCTAGGTGTTAGAAGAGACATTTTTGGTTTTGATGTTCAATGTTTGATTATGTGAGATGAATTTGGCATTTGGATTGAATTATGTAAATGTAAATTGGTGGACAACTTTATGCCTGTTTGTAAAATGGAATGGACTTGACTTATACAGCGCTTTGTAGCCAATTTTCTCAGCCCCAAAGCGCATTACATATCTTACCACATTCACCCATTCACACACACACTCATACACCGATGGTAGAAGCTGCCATGCAAGGCTCTCTCTGAACCATCGGGAGCAATTTGGGGTTCAGTGTCTTGCTCAGGGACACTTCGACATGTGGCGGGTAGACGGGGGATCGAACCTCCGACCCTGCACTCCACAGGCGATCTCCCTACCGACTTCGCCACTGCCGCTGTGTTTCGTATTTCTGTATTTCGTTACCTGTAACAATGACAAAATAAAACTGAACTGGTTATTTGATTTACGTATTTGTTATTTGGTTTTATTGAGTACTACAAACACACGTTAATTTTGACGAGCTGGGGATGCCGTAGTTGGCTTGACGAGCGCACCTGTGTGTGTTTAGGAACGGAGCCACAGGTGAATGGGATAATTGAGCGCTCAGTGACAGCTCTGCTTTTGGGTTATATTTTGTTGGAAAAGGCTTGTGTTGATCATCCATTTTTTTTTTTTGCCTATTGTGAAAATACTCGATCTCTGCTTTTTATTTTTAATCCGACGGAGCGAGTGAGTTTAACAAAAGAATACAATCCCGAAAAGGACCGTGATTATTTTAAATTAACAGTAAAAAAAATAAATCACAACCCTAACTGCTGACGTGGAGATTTTAGTTGGGTAGCAAAGATGGCGGAGTTATTGCTTCAGTGGAATGTAGGGGGTTTCCATGGAGATGTTTAAGAATATGAGGTCATCGTAGCGGTTGGTAAGATTACATCGTTGGCACAGCAGAGAACCTGCAAAGACAAAACAAAGGGAAGTTACTTTAGAACATTTATTTCCACACACATTTTAACAATTTGTCTTGACTGTTTTTTTCGCTTTTCTTTTGTTTTTTACGATCTCTTACAAGTTCCCAGACGTTGCGTTCATTAAATGAAGAGTTGAATGTTGCTTCTGTAAAATAAAATCTGAAGTAATTTTTATTCATGGTGTTTGTTTTATCCTTTATCTATCTATCTATCTATCTATCTATCTATCTATCTATCTATCTATCTATCTATCTATCTATCTATCTATCTATCTATCTATCTATCTATCTATAAGGAAAGATCCCTGACGTTGCGTTCATTAAATGAAGAGTTGAATATTACTCCTGTAAAATAAAATCTGAAGTCGTTTGTATTCATGACTTTTGTTTTATCCTTTATCTTACATGCAATTTAACTAGTTTCTTATGTCTCAATTTTTTTAATGCAATGTTTCCCCCAGTGCTTTATGGCTAAGGCGGCCACGTTAACAATGGCAGTCCCCCCCACCCTCCCCCCCCCGCCCCCCCCAACTTGACTCCCGACTGGACCGACCGTTTTGCCCGTTAAAATGTGATGGAAAAAACACATCACCTTAACTGGCAGATTTCCTAGGGGAAGCACTTTAATGTGTTTTTATGCCCCTGTAAAACACTTTGAATTCCCTTGTGTCTGAATTGTGCTATAAAAATAATCTTGCCTTGCATGTTGAATAGATAAAATAATTAACACATTTTATTTATTTCGAAACAAACATTTAAAGGTGCTCCAAGGTACCGTCAGTTTGTGATAATACTTGCGTCCCCCTTCGGACAAAAGCCGTGGTGTTTTTACTACGCCAGCTGTTGTTCCTGGGTGAGCGTATATACCCATGACAAAAGCATTAAAGAAAAACTATATAAAAACAGCATTCTTTGCACTGATGGTCTCGTTTTGCTGTTACATATAATTCATGAATATCAGAGGGAAAATGAGACTGTTTCAGAAATATTTAAAAGTCAAATTACTGTATATATTTCTATAAAGCGAAATAAAGTAAAAATTGGACAACAACAAAAAAAACAATACAACATGACCAAAATGTATTTTTAAAAAGCTTTCTGAGTTTATGTGTGCGGTCAAAATAGCTGCTGCTGCTACAAGTGATAATAATATGGACAACAGTGTGAAGTTTAAAAAGTTTGTTCCAATAGACGGCGTTGCTTGTAGAATACTAAACTGCCCATCACCTCCTCAAACCAGCTTCCGTCAAAACAAAATAACAAGCCTTCGCCGGAGCGGAAACATTACGCGTTTAGTGCGATTAGTGCAGCGCTTGTTTACACTGGCGCCTTAATAACTGCCATACACACACATTCACAATGTCAGACACACACACACACACACACACACACATACATATACGCACACACACACGCACACACACACACACACACACACTCACAATCTCAGACACACACTCACACACGCACGCACACACATACATATACACACTGACATACACACACACACACAGACACTGACATACGCACACACAAACACACCCACCACACACACACACACACACACACACACACACACACACACACACACACACACACACACACACACACACACACACACACACACCGGATTCTTCCTGGCACAGCGACGGCTAATAATTGGTGTTCTGTTTGGAACAAAATGCACTGATCTATAAGGAGAGAAACATACACATAACAGGTAAAACATTAAGAGACCACAACAAATGTTCAGTGTCTCTCGTTTGACTATTTAGAGGCATATGTTTGAGTAGAACGAACATTCTGGTTTCACAATATAAACTGCTGACAACATTTCTACCAAATTCCAATAATTTTTTTGTCATTGAAGAACATTTTCAATACGTTATGTAGAGATGAAGATTGAAGAAAAATCCAGACTGTGCTCTTATTTTTTTCCAGAGCTGTATGTGCATTTAGGCAAAATACGGCAAGAGAAGAGGGACACAGTAAATAAGGATTTACAGTGCAACAGGGATTGTTAGGGATACAATAGTCTCGCAAAGCCAGACCAAACTACAGCAAGTAGTATGGTCTGGAAGCACTCCGTTTAGAGCCGTCTATTCGGGGGGAAACTGGGCTGGCCTGTTTTTATTTATTTAAACCAATCACAATCATCTACGGCGGGGCTAACCCCGGGAAGCAGCCAATGGAGGGGTAGCGTTGTTTCCCGATGCCAGCGCTTAATAGACGCTGGCGGGAGTGGTCAAGCCAGACTAGGGATACAATGAAGTTAGTGATATTAAAGGTGGAGTCTGTGATTCTGGAGAACGCTGTGAAAATCAGTTAATTTCTGCTCGCAATATGCTACCTGTCCGTACTGTGTGTGTGCTGGAAGGACATCTGGTGTTAATACACAGCCTAGGCTCTGTAAACTGGTATGTAAACAAAGGGTGTGTGAACAAAGGAGGCCGCCCCCACCATAGCTAGCAACATGCCAGATTACAATTTTGAACCAATCACGACAGTTTTCTGCCAGAACATTCTATAAAAACAATTACTGTTGCCACGGAGAACGTTTGATACGACCATTTCACCCACACAGTCCTCTCAAACAGTCTAGACAGTACTGCCTCGTTCCCACCGAGTAGAGCGGGTCGGAGCGGTTCGGTCCGGGTATTTCGGCTTTTCATTTGCCAAAAGTTGTGTAGGGTACGGTTTAAGCGCACCTAACCGCTCTAAGCCGCTCCTAATTTCGGTACAACCGCCTGAAAAGGTGCCGAAAAGGCGGAACTAAACATGCCGTCCGTTTATTGGTCGAAATAATCATTTCCGTCGTGTGTAGGCTAGTCACCTAGGCAAGAGTAAAGAGAGTCTTGTGTTTTGGCGAAAGTGTGAGCGCAGCACTGTTTATTGTGTGGTGTTTTTCCTCGTCATTAAATGAATCAGTTGGCTACACTGTGTCCCACTGCTACGATGTCACGTAGCTGCCGCAGCCAGCGCTGTTCTCTCACTGTCTCTGTCAGTTGCACCGAGCCGTCTCTGTGCTCACAACAACACAGGGGAATAAATAAAGAAGCAGCTGGTTTGACCACAGTTGTTCCACAGCCCGATAGTTTGACCCATATTCTGGCGGCGGCTATCACAGTCCAGCCTAAACCCCGCCCTACCAGTAAGGGTCATAAACCCCGCCCTACCAGTAAGGGTCATAAACCCCGCCCTACCAGTAAGGGTCATAAACCCCGCCCTACCAGTAAGGGTCATAAACCCCGCCCTACCAGTAAGGGTCATAAACCCCGCCCTACCAGTAAGGGTAGGGTCGGCGGTGGAAACAACACCGAGATTCTTAAAAGTGAGCTGTCCCGCTCTGAGCCGCTCCGATCCGACCCGCTCTACTCGGTGGAAACGAGGCAGAAAACAGGGTTTTTTTAATTAAGTTTCATCATTTATCTGAACATTTATTTTTTCAATTTATTTTTTGTCTTACACACACACACACACACACACACACACACAGACGCACACACTCTCCTAATTACCGGGATTTGCCCCATCTCGGACACACACACACACACACACACCCTCCCCCCCACACACACACACACTCTTGATTACCAGGATGTGGCCCATTGTAATCTCAGACACACACAATAAGAGCGGAGACAAGCCAATCTGTTCTCCCAGAAGGCATCAGCTCTATTGTCTGACATTCTATAGACGACTCTAAAAATAAATAAAAGAAAAGAAAAGAAAAGAAAAGAGAACTTCCTTGGAGATGTTGCCATGGTGATATAAGGTGAAGAGTTTATTGAGCAAATGTGTAAAAAAAAAAAAAAAAAAAAAAAAAAAAAACACCTCTTTGCATTCAAAAGGTGCTAATGACATGTTTAGGGATGTGTGTGTGTGTGTGTGTGTGTGTGTGTGTGTGTGTGTGTGTGTGTGTGAGTGTGTGAGTGTGTGTGTGTGTGTGTGTGTGTGTGTGTGTGTGTGTGTGTGTGTGTGTGTCGGTGGGTGTGGGCTGGTATTACTGATGTTGTTGGGATAATTATCTGTTGTTTACACGGTGATATTGTGGGGACGTATCTTCCTTTGGGGGACAAAATAATAACGTAATAATGACATTTTGGGGTGAAGACTTGCTTTAAGGTGAGGGTAGACTATAGGTTTAGGTTAGGGTTTTCGTAAGGGTTAGGGTTAGGCAAGTAGTGGTTATGAATACACAACCTGTGAGTCTGTGTGTGGGGGAGAGAGAGAGAGAGAGAGAGAGAGAGAGTGTGAGTGTGTGTCTGTGTTTGTAAGAGGGTGTGAAGGTGAGTGTAAGTGTGTGTGTGTGTGTGTGTGTGTGTGTGTGTGTGTGTGTGTGTCTGTGAGTGTGTGTCTGTGAGTGTGTGTCTGTGAGTGTGTGTCAACCCGGCTCGGGGAAGCAACA
>CM049399.1:34800000-34870000 GCA_026929865.2 Hyperoplus lanceolatus | reverse complement strand
TTCTTGCACTTCTATCTTTGTGAGGACTCTCGTTGACATAATGCATTACAGAGTGCCTTGCTTACCCTTGCCTTAATCATTAGAACTAAATGCCTAACCCCAACCCTTACACTAACCCTAACATAAACCTAATTCATACCTGAATCTTAAAACCTAGTGTTAACCCTCAAACAGCCCTTTGAAGAAGTGAGGACCAGGCAACATGTCCTCACTTTCAAAAAAATGTCCTCACTCCAAGGGTTAAAAGCCAGCACAGGTCCTCACAAAGACACATCCACAAGTACACACACACACACACACACACACACACACACACACACACACACACACACACACACACACTCCCATTGCCCCAACACACTTTTCATTACAACGACTGACGAGCTCACAGATTAGCCCGAGCTCGATCAACACTCTTAATAATACGAGCCCCTTATATGTCTACGCCCCCCTGGAGCAGTTCGGGGTTAAGTGTCTTGCTCAAGGACACAATGGTAGAGATGGTGGGCACCGTAGATGTACTAGCAGCCACCACTAGTTGTACTACTAACACCCTCCTGTCCGGTGCCGGGGATCCAACCAGAGACCTCATGGTTACTGGTCGGCCACCTTTCCTCCAGGCCATCCCTGTGTATTGTGTAGTGCATTCAGACGTGCAAACACAACCACAGGGACGAGAGAGAGAGAGAGAGAGAGAGAGAGAGAGAGAGAGAGAGAGAGAGAGAGAGAGAGGGAGGGAGAGAGAGAGAGAGAGAGAGAGAGAGAGAGAGAGAGAGAGAGAGAGAGAGATTTTAATTTTTGATGAGTGTATAATGTGTGTTTTCCTATGTATCCCAGCAATTCAGAAAAAAAACACCTGGCATGACTGAGCTATGAGAACATTTTGTATTATATACTTAATATGTTGAATGTCGGTGAACTCAAAGATCCTCGCACATACCTTCATTTGCCTTTATGTGTAGAGAGAGAGAGAGAGAGAGAGAGAGAGAGAGAGAGAGAGAGAGAGAGAGAGAGAGAGACACAGAGATAGAGAGATTTCTATCGTGCATTATCAACATTGAATTGAATACAACTTTAAGAAAAAATAATATATTAAGTTAGTAGAATCTATTGAGTAATTAAACACTAAAAATAATATATGTATTGACCGTGCCAACAATTGAAATCCAAAAATTATATCCAACTACATCTACATGAATATGACTGGTTGGATCCCCGGCACCGGACAGGAGGGTGTTTGTATTACAACTAGTGGTGGCTGCTATTACATCTACGTTGCCCACCATCTCTACCATTGTGTCCTTGAGCAAGACACTTAACCCCAAACTGCTCCAGGGGCGCTGTACTATGGCTGACCCTGTGTGAGGACCCCCTCTGGAATGTGGTGGAGCGGAATCAACCATTTAAACTGTATTGTTTGACTCCTACACACCTACCCGTACTCACACACACACACACACACACACACACACACACACACACACACACACACACACACTCACACGCACACACACACACACACTAAGAGAGAGACACACACACACACACACACACACACACACACACACACACACACACACACGTGTATGATGTCCACTTCATGCTGAACCCCCTCCCCCTGAAGCGGACGTGACTCTTCGCACGTCGGGCCATTTCTTTACACAAGAAAAGGGCGGGAACAAATAATAAGTCATACAAACTTTCCATACGCTTGGACCTCTGTAGCCAACGGGATTGTATTGAAAGACCTGATAAACCTTAAAAGGTGATTGGCTGCTCAGAGGCCAGCCTGAACAGGACAGTCTAAACCGTTACTAGTGGCCTACGTGGCAAAAGTCATGACTTCATGATGGGTTTAACATTTGTATAACCAATATGTGCACATTAAATTAGAAAAACAAGCACCAATTACCTGGAAGAGTACCATGGGGTGACACTATTCTTTGTGTCACCAGACTGAGCACCAAAGACAGAGAACACAGCAGAGCAGAGCCAGTTATCAAACTCAATAAAACTAAACAGAAAAAAAAACTTACATTGGATCTGCCATGCCAACGAAGGCTAAGTAACTGAACACAAAGAACCCCATGTTAAGCTGAGATACTGTTTTAAGATTTAAAGTGGCAGTTGGATATGTTCACTGTGCGGACAGGAGGAGCCATGTAAGGCAGCTTCACTTGATGCTATTCCCGGGTGTGTGAATTGTCCCACCTGGGCTCGTGAATTTAGATAAGCCAACAGCAAGAGGAATTATACTTGAGTAACAGTAAGCAGCAGTGCTCAGGACAAAAAACCCAGTCTGTGTGTGTGTGATTGAAAGCTGTAGTTTACATTTTCAGTAACAGGTTTTATGTATGGTGCATGGATTATCATGAGAATAGTAATAATTGTTGTACATCATGAACTATCAGCAATGAATTAGGATTAAACATAACTGACCAGTCACACCAATACACAATACCAAGTGTTGAAATCATGATGAACTAAGTATTACTTTTCCAAGGATTTGTCATGTTTGTGGCCCATTAAATAAAGTGATGACTTGGGCATTCATCACTGATTAATAACCCATAACATTGAGTTTGCAACATTACACTGAGGCCATTGAAGTCACACAGACACCATGACACTTCATGCTGAAAAAAACCTTACTGCGGACGTGACTAGTTGCATGTCAGGGCCATTTCTTCACACAAGAAACGGGCGGGAACTATGCCTACGTCCTACAAACTTTACGTACGCTTGGACCTCTGTAGCCAACGGGATTGTAATGAAAGACCTGATAAACCTTATATGGATTTTGGCTACTGGAAGGCCAGTCTAACAGGACAGTCTAAACCAACATAAAGGCACCTGTGTTTCACCATGAAGGCACACACTGAACGATGGGTGGAATGACTCGTCTCCTCCTCCTGCTGTGGGCCGGTGAGTGAACAACTTCTGAGTTTTTAAACTTCTGCTGCTTACTTTAACCATCTGTTTGCTTTCAGACAGTGTTTATGTATTCATGTTTTTAACACTTGTCATTTTCTGTTGGGGCAACTGTGGCTCAGGTGGTAGAGCGTGTCGGCCAGTGATCGAAGGGTTGGCAGTTCGATCCCCCGCCCTGCCACTTATGTCATGGTTGTTGTGTCCTTGGGCAAGACACTTCACCCACCTTGCCTCGTGAGAATGTGTATGACTGCTGCATGTTTGAGGTGGTGGTCGGAGGGGCTGTAGGCGCTGAAAGGCAGCCATGCTTCCGTCAGTCTGCCCCAGGGCAGCTGTGGCTACTATCGTAGTTAACCACCACCGGTATGACTGTGTGTGAATGAATGGAACCTGGAACCCTGTAAAGTGCTTTGAGTGCCTTGAAAATAATCCAATCCATTCCTTATCTTGTTATGCTAAGGAAATACATTAATCAATAGTGGATTCTAAGACAGCAGTGATAGTTATTGTAAAGCAACTTTTTGTTTGTGTTGTGAGTGACAAAGTGTAACAACATGTCAGTGTTCTGGTAAAATAATTGATCCTGAGATGCAGTGTTTTGGTTCCATAAGTTGCCTATAGCTTTTGATGTGGGATGCAGTGTTGGGCTGAACTGAATGTCGGAAAATATAGCCGTGTAAAACCTTTTTTTTAATGATCTCAGTATAAGGAAATGAATGTAAGCAATTCTATAAAGATACAGCGATACTGGGCTTCCACAGGAATGCTATCACAACTTTTTGTTCACACAACAGCCGCTGTTCTAACTCTCAGACTTTGTCTTTCAGGCGTCACACTGACCACAGCGCTGGATCTGCAGAGAATCTATGGAGGTGCAGAGTGTAGAGATGATGAACGTAAATATCATGTGAAATTTGTCGATAAAAGTGGTAAATTCTACTGTGGTGGTTCTCTAATCGCTAAACAGTGGATTCTGACTGCCGCTCACTGCAAGGAATGGTAAGAAAGTAGTTTGACTTGCAGCAATATATTTATCTTTTGAATTCGATCGAACACTCTTGAAGCATATGTTCCACTATAATGTCTGCTTATTTGTAGGGCTATGAGAGCGATCTTAAGGGTGCATCCAGGTCCAGGAGAAGAGGTAAAAATCACAGAAAAACCTCTGATTTTTAAAGACCATAAGGGGGAACATGACATCATGCTTCTGAAGCTAACCAAGCCCCCTGTGCCTGAGATTACACCCATACCATTGCCCAAATGTACCGAGAAACCCGAACCCGATGAGTGAGTTGTGACCTTTCAATAATTCTGAAAGCTAAACTTTTTTAAATTGAAAGTAAATAGTGGTGAAAGTAATTTCTGTTGTTGTTTGAGTCATTTATAGTCATGAAAAACTCGCTCTAAAAAAACTGTTTCTTTATATTTCTTGTTATTGTATTTCAGAGATGAAGTTCGTGTTGCAGGTTATGGACCCTCAGCAGCAGGTCCTGGTTGCTTATTTTATAACAACAATGATCTATATGTATCACAGTTAGTTTTTTACTCCTGTGTTTGTTAACATTGCTGCACGTATTAACATGAAAATATTTTTTACTTAAAAATGTTTCAGCACAACAAATAAACAATTGACACATTGTATAACCTTATTTAAATTGTGGAAAATGTAAAACATGTTTTTTTTTCTATTCTAATATAGAACCTGCTGGATCAACTACTCTCCAGTGTGCAAACATTCTGCTTGATGACTGTGTCAATCTCTTGACATATCTGAAAAATAGTGAACCGGAGATGTACGCTAAAAAACACTACCAGCACCTGCTCTGTGGCAAACATCGTAGGGCCGATGTACGACCAGTGAGTTGGCATGGCTTCTAAGCCTATATCTATTCTCCACATCATTACAAGTTACAACACTTTACAGTTTTTCTCGATTGCTTTGGCACATATTTACTTTCAGATTACCTTTACAAAAACTGCTCACATAGGCTAAAGCTCTTACAGGTGCTACAAGGCACTTTTAAATATTTCTGAAACAGTCAAATGTTTCCTCTGATGATCATGAATGACATTTTACAGCAAACGAGACCATCAGTGCAAATAATGCTATTTTTATATAGTTTTTCTTAATGGCTTTGTCATGGGTCCCTCACCCTGGAACTATATAGCTGGCATAGTCAAAACACTAGCGCTTTTGTCCGAAGGGGGTGCAAGAATTGACAAAAACTGAAATTTCCTTGGGGCACCTTTAACAGAAGATGAAATTACAGTCATACTCTGAAAACCATCGCTAGGCTTGTGTCTGTACCCTCAATGTTTGAATCTACTGACAAACATAATATACTTTGGGTTGTGTACTTACTTTCCTTCCGTACTGTGTTGTATTGTACCAACACATTTCATAAATGCATATACATGGTTGAAGCCTAGTTTTTACTTTGTGGAACATACAGTGACATTTGAATTTAATTTCTAATTTCATGTACTCCATTTACCCTAAGAGGGACCACTCCACCTATACCACAACCTCTGCTACAGGTTGAAAACAACTGCTACTGATACATTGTGCACAGATAGTTCACACAGTTGATTTGCTCTGTGTGAAGGCAATCGAGAAAAACTGTCAAATAACTATTTCGAATATTTGATGCAAAAGTCTGTATGAAACAATATATACATCTCTTTCACAGGGCGACTCTGGTGGAGGAGTGGTGTTCAAAAACAGGATTTATGGCGTCATTTCATTCACTGGTAATGCTAAAGTTCCCAATAGTGGAGATTCTGGATTCATGGACGTCTGTAAATACATTGGTTGGATCAGAGACAAAATTCGCTAGCCAAAATAAATGTCTAATTTGACATTAATGTGCGTAGAATGTGCTGTCATTAAGCATACAGTTCACATTCATAAAAAAAAATAAATGCTGAGTAACATGTAGATAATTCTCAATTGGTAATTTGATTGGTCCTCATAAACTAAATTATAATGTTTAAAGCTAATTGATTCCACAGCATGACTTTTATACAAGGTCTAATTCACAAACATTTACATATACTTGCTCTTATAATTTTGTTTAAAGAAACTCATATTTACGATCTTATACAATCACCGTATGGATAAAATATCAAGAGACCATTTTTTAAAATATGCATAATAATAAACAATCTGAATGTCCTTTTAGAAGATTTTGTACTAGAAAATTAAAAATAAAGTAAACATGACTCACAATTAAACAAATTGTTGTTTGTATTTTGGTTGTTGCACACAATGAGACACGTGGAGATATTCTTGAACCATTTAAATTCTGGCTTATTCAGGGCAGCTAAAACACCCACTGAAACCATTACTCTTTTCAGTTGAAATGGCATTGCACTGTAAATAGCTGTTCATTTAGAGGGTGATGATTGGGTCTTTACCTGAAGAATTTTCCACCATGTTCACAAGCATTACAACACTTACAGTAATCAATACATATTCAACAGTATGCACAATCTGCTAATATGAGATGGCATCCAAGTAGTCCTAGTATGCTTTTGATGTGTATAAAAAATGAAACAGTTTCAGAGGATAGGGCAAGGCAATTTGTACTTTTGAGAAAAGGGTTTGTGGTCTGTGATAAAGACGACAGTTGTTATAAAATAGTGTGTTGTCCACATTTACTGTAATTAAGTAGCTGTTGACTTTTCTCTAAGATTCCGCTTCAGATTCCAGTGTAATTCTTATTTTTATAAAGAACATAATTGCATAAATGTGTAGCAATGTTTGTAGCCAGTTGGGTTGTGTAGATGTACATGACAAAGTGATTGGTGGCTGGAGGGCCAACAGGATAGTGCAAACCGATTTCAAAAGGCTGTCATGAGAAGGGTGAGATAGTTTAACTGTTGGTCGGTCAGTTTCAACCTCTTTACATTTTTGATAGTTTGCTAGAACTTTGAGTCACATGACCAATATTCAAGAACATGAATGCAATACAATACAGTAAAAGGAATAAATAAATAGTATAATAAAAATACTAGTTGTTTAATAGCCACTGTAAACGAGAAGTTATTTGTTAGTTAGTTATATTATTTTCCCATTTGTGTTGTATTTAGACAGTGTTGAACCACTCAATGAAAACAGTAATTTATATAAAAGATGGATGCTTGTTACGAACACTGGATAATACTGTATGAATCTAATTCCTATGGTCCTTTTTATTTCATGAATCAACATTTCAGCGTAATTGTCTCTCAACAAAATTCACAAATCATCTGAATCACATACATTACAGAGTGAAAACCTGCTGTCACTTCATGGAAGGCAAAGGCAGGAGCTGCTCAAAGTGATACAAACTTTTCATGAATGTGTGTGAAACTCTTCAGCCAATGAGACTGTGTTGATAAACCTGTATGGAGTGAGTGGTAGATGCTGCTGCTTGAACAGAGAGAAAGTTATTAGAGGGTGCACAGTAAATTTTGAAGTGTTAAAATAACACTAAAAGAGTTAAATTTAACACCATTTCCGAGTGTATTTGGTCCCACTCAGAATTGGAGTTAAATTAACTCTCTTCAAAGTGTTACAATTTTAGAGTTAAATTAACTCAAAATAGAGTTAAAAATACACTGTATAGTGTTATTTAAAGCCTTATAGAGTACTTTCTACACCCCGTCTTTTAACTACCGAAATTGACACCAACACTAGGAGGCATTCTACTCCAGCTGTTGTTATATTAACTCAGATAGAGTTAATGGAGTTTGACACTGCATATTTAACACTGGGGAATTTACTGTGTGAAAGACAGCGATGGCTAATTAGTTGCTTCTCCTTTTGCTGTGGGTCAGTAAGTAGTACAGTGTTATATCCATACTGTATTTTACACTTCTGCTGCTTACTTTAATGACAATTTATATTTATATTTTTGTATATATTATACTTGACAACAATGAATTCTCCAGAATCGCTGACTACATCTTTAACCGGACTATGGACCATAACCTGAGTAATCTGTGCATGTTTTTATGGTCAATGAGGCTGTTGTCTGTCCGTGGGCTCAGACAAACTTAGTGGAACACACAGGGAAATAGCAGATCATAATGCAGAGAGAAAACAATCAGACAATACCATCTGTATAAAGTTTAGCATGATTGTTTAATTCAAAACAATAGTTTTACTCGCGAGGATCACAAGTGACTCTTAACACAAGGCAGGCAGTCAAGAGTGATGCCGGACCATAATGAACATATTTATGGCACATCTCAACAACAGGAGGTAGAGATTTAAATGTCATACATTTGGTTTGCAGTAGGGAGAGACAGGAAGACTAAAGGCTGGCTGAGGTGAAGGACTGTCTGGAGGCAGACAATAAGAAGTACTTATGTAATGCGTCTTATAGCCTGCTTTCTGAATGTATAGTGGAGCTGTGAGATATTTTATCTTTACAACAATCTACCTGCATATGTTGCTCTGCTGAGAAACAACTACTGTAATATCTAATTGCTGTCTCTGTTACTCTTTGCTGCACTTCTTTCAGGCCCTGTACTTTGCCCCAACTCCCCAGGCCTGCCATTCTTAAACAATCCACCATATAACCTCCGACTTACAGTTGAGCACAGAATTATTAGCCTCCCTATGAAAATGTATTTTTTTTAAAGTGACCCTGGTAGTTTTTGTTTTTTGTGAAACAATTTTGTTTCTGTCTGCAAAGTAAAAATAATGTAATAATCCAAAATAAAAGTAAGATGTTTGGAAAAGCTGTGATACAAAGTCCTTGCTCTGTTTGACAGCACTTGGGAAATACTTTTTTTTAATGTTCATTAATAATAATTAATAATAATAATTCTGTCCTCAACTGTACCTACCACACTTCCTCATTCTCCTGTTATCACTTACCTCAACAGCCACTCACCACCAGCCCATTAAGACTAAACCTGTTTATAGAATACTACTGCACTACTCAAGGTGTGGGAACAGTGTATTTCAGACAAGGACACCCCCTGCAGGCACCTACATATATTTTATGAAATTGCCCCATATATTTATTCCATTGCTAAATGCCACGTATACTATTGTGTATTTTTTAAATTGTTTCATGGTTTGATAAGATGATAAACAGACATGCATGTGAAACCTAAACACATCTTAGTGCAGTACTGAGGTGAGTGGCGGACGCAAACATGTTTAAATGTGTTGATATGTCTGTGTATATTTGAAGAAAATGCGGTAAAAAGAAGCACTCTGATTTTCATTATTCAAGTATGATCCACAGGCATATGTAAGGCTGTCATAGAATTAATTAAAATTATAATAATTTCACAAAAAAAAAGAACAAAAATATTATATAGGGGAAAACGGGGGAATCTGAGGCATCGGGTAATGTGAGCCACCCCCTCTATCTAGGCAACGGAAAACATTTGTGGTCATGTGAGATATATGTTTTCAAGCCCCTCTCATTACCCCATGGCCCTGAAAGAGAGGACCTCATGGTGCTGTGTTTTTCTTCACCAAAATAGGTATTTTGCATATAAAAGTAAATTTTCTTGCTGTCAACTTAATCAACTGTTGTGCCAAAGCAAATGTATTCACATAGAAAAACTTCTATCATATGTGTTGATGAACTACCAACATATGAAACCATGTGATGTGTCTTAAACATATTTTAATGTAATATTACATGACATATATTTTATTTTAATGTTATACACATTGTAGAAAAGCCATCATGCCTTCTCATCTTTCCCTGTAACCTTCAGGGCTGGAATGTAGAGTAGGCCTAGTTGTAGAGTATGACGGGCTGATGTTATAATCCAGTTCGGTCTTCTCCTGTGTTCTGAGTCCCTGGCTGTTCTCGCTGGTTCTGATTTTCCTATGCTTTGACCCCCAGACACTAGCTGGCTCTAAGGGTCCTGTGTTCTGACCCCCAGACTGTGTTCTAATCTAACTGGTTCTATCTTTCATTTGAATCTTATTACAACCTTTTGAATTATAATATGTTGTATTTGATTTTGTTCAGAGTTACTTTCAAGTGTTTAGAAAATTTGCTTTGCTTAATTGACCAAACCCCATCATTATTTTACTAGTCTGACATTAGTTCTGGAATGTGTGGCTAGCTTTCAGGATTCTTACTGTTACAATATGTGTTGTTATGGTAGTTTCAGAGTGGAAGAAGTAAGTGGATCAGTTTACCCCACAGCTGAGGTAAAGTGAGCCAAATGACAACTTTTTTTAAAACAATCATATTTTCATTGCCCTTTGTCTTGAAAAAATTCTGCTAATGCCCATTTCTAGGAAACATCCTGAATTAATGGGAAATGTTTAAATTTGAGTGATAAATCATGTTAGCTCACTTAGAGGGGAGCAAATGTAAAAAGTGGCTCATATTACCCCGTTCTCCCCTACTATATAGCCTACTGCATATACTATACAGTATATTTTGGAAGATTTAAAAATATGGTTTTGAAAAAGGCAAAATAATAAAATTGTTTCTAAAGTGAAACACAATTAATCATATGCCTTCGATATTGGGAAACACTTAAGACGTGTACATTTCCAATTTACTGATTCTTCAATGATCACAATGTCTACAGTAAAGGACCCTGGGGCTGTTTTCATTTCATGAATCAACAATTCTCTTATATTCTCGGAATTTTCTCTTAACAAAATTCATAAATCATCTGAATGACATACAATACAGAGTGGATAACAGCTGTCACTTCATGGAAGGCAAAGGCAGGAGCTGTTGATAAGTGATAAAAACTTTGCATGAATGTGTGTGAAACTCTGCAGCCAATGTGACTGTGTTGAAAAGCCTGTATGGAGTTAGTGGAGTTAGCTTGAACAGAGAGGCAGTTATTAGACGGTGAAAGACAGAGATGGCTTGTTTGAGAAATTCAATGATTTTGACAACAAGCATTCTCCAGAATCGGTGACTCAACCTTTAATCGGACTATGGACCATAATCTGAGTATACTGTGCATGTTAACGTGGTCAATGAGGTTGGTGTCTGTCCATAGGCTCAGCCACACTTAGCAGAACACACATCATAATCTACCTGCACTTGAATTCATATTCAAAAGTGAGCATACACACAGTACGAACAGAGACAAGATCAAATCTGTCAGTTTATCCTGAAGCTCAGTGCGCACACACATACACACACACACACACACACACACACACACACACACACGCACAGATCAAATTGGATTCAAAATCTGAAAAAATAAATTGTTTCTAAACTGAAACACAAGAAATCATATTCCTTCGATATTGGGAAACACTTACGTCATGTAGAAATAAAACTTGCTTTGCCAGCCCTTGATAGTTAGATTCCTCAATAATCACTATTTAGTCAGTACAGATCCGATTGGATTCATACCTAAATAACCATGGCACACCATATCTTTACTCTCACTCTCATTAACACACACAACAATTAAATAAAACATGTATTCATGTTTTGCAGATTTCAAAATAGCCTTTGACTGTGTTGTGCATGGATGCCTCTTTTATTGATTATTATAAAGTGGCCTAAAGTGGAGGTAGTAACCTATGGCTTGATTTAAAGGTTGGGCACCTTTAAACGATATATTCTAATAAAATATGAATAATAAATGAACCATTCTCACAGGATCATGGTAAGAAACAGAGTTGTAAATTGAGCTCAACCCAACAGAATAAAAATTATCCCTCTCATGGCATTCCTACTTTGTGAAATGCACCTGTATAATTTAAATATTCCGGGGAAAGTACATGGAGTTTTTTTTTAAAGAATGTACACAGCCCCTGGTGTGAGTCTGCAGAGTGTCTGTTGATTGCAGATACGTTTGTTCTCCTTTCTCCCTCCAACTGTAAATAGGGAAAAGACCTTTAAAAGAGAGAGAAACATCCAATTGAAGCCATGCATCCAGAATTGTACAAAAAAAACATATAGAAAGTTCACAGACACACAGCCTTATAGCGCATGCTGGGCAGCAACTAGACACTACTTAGCCATTACCCTTTAAAAATTCATATTCAAAAGTGAGCATTCTCAGTGCCAACAAAGTTGAACAGAGACAAGTTCTCTCCACCCACACACACACACACATACTCACTTTTCTCCTTTGAGGGGCCCGCATTGTTTTTGCCCAATGTGGGGTCCACCTGTTCCTGTGGTTCTGCAGAATAGAGTGCACACACACACACACACACACACACACACACACACACACACACACACACACACACACACACACACACACACAGTGCACAAAGGACATTTTTAGTGACTGAGATATCCTTGTGTAAAATGACATTGAGATAGAGATATTTAAATAGGCAGTTGGATATATTCACTGTGCGGACAAGAGCAGCCATAGTGAGGCACGTTTGGCTGTTAAAATAAGATGTACTAAAATATAAGGCAAATTAACCAGATAATAATCCAGGGTGTGTGATTGTACGAACTATTAATGTTTCAACTGAGCTCTTAAAACGTTGATAAGCCTACGCCAAGGAGAAATATTTTACTAAGTATCAAAAAACTATCTACAGTGGAGAGTTGAAAATGCAAATACTCTGAGCACCAAAGACTGAGAATCATGTTCAATATATTTTTCTTTAAATTTAGCACAATCCACTGTTCTTTTGACACTTCATCCATCTACAGCTCGGACAATGTCTTACATTTGTCTATTGAAAGTTTTTAACGTTTTTCAAATGTGCATCTTGTTTGTTACTGTTACAAAAGAAAATCATCTCAGACATGTCTCAACGTACAACATACAATGCAAAACAAATTTGATCCGAAGACATGCAGTTATGTATAATGTTAATTAATGTAGTTTATTTAAAGTACGTTAATGAACATTAAAATACCTGTAATGTCTGTTTTCCTACCGACAACCTGACGCCTTCAACCCAGCCGGGGAAATGAAGTCTAACATACAGCATATGAAAACAATGAATAGCATACTTAATATGTCAGTGAATACAACAATGCTAGTGTAAAATAAGAATGAGATAGTGATATTTAAATTGGCAGCACGTAGCCACTACTTAGCCTCTACCATCTAAAGATTAAAATTCAAAAGTCAGCATTCTCAGTGCTGACAGAGTTGAACAGAGACAATATCACCACACACAAACACACACACACACACACACACACACACACACACACACACACACACACACACACACACACACACACACACACACACACACACAGTGCACAAAGGACATTTTTAGTGACTGAGATATCCTTGTGTAAAATGACATTAAGATAGTGATATTTAAATTGGCAGTTGAATATATTCACTGTGCGGACAAGAGCAGCCATAGTGAGGCCTGTTTGGCTAGTGAAATAAGATGTACTAAAGTATAAGGCAAATTAAGAAGATTATAATCCAGGGTGTGTGAATGTACGAACTATTAATGTTTCAAGTGAACTCCTAAAATTCTGATAAGCCTACGCCAAGGAGAAATATTTTACTAAGTATCAAAAAAGTATCTACAGTGGACAGTTAAAAATGCAAATACTCTGAGCACCAAAGACTGAGAACACAGCAAAGCCAGTTATCATGTTCAATAAAAATAAACAGTTTTTTTGACACTTCATCCCTCTACACCTCGGACAATGTCTTAACATT
Source organism: Hyperoplus lanceolatus (assembly GCA_026929865.2). Taxonomy (NCBI): domain Eukaryota; kingdom Metazoa; phylum Chordata; class Actinopteri; order Uranoscopiformes; family Ammodytidae; genus Hyperoplus; species Hyperoplus lanceolatus. The sequence continues at coordinate 34,856,461 of CM049399.1, read as the reverse complement.
TGTTTATAATTTCCGATCGAAAACAATAGATGTTACACTTATATCACGCATATTAAAACACAGACAGCAAACTTAGCTTACCAGTTGTTCCAGGACACTATCATGCAATGAGCAGAGCACCTGCCTCACGATCAAGATTACACCCTCAGTTCCTCCTGTACGTGGTGAAATGTCATCGGTCAGCAATTCTTCATTTTAAATTCTGTAAGAGACTTAATCATATTACATTTTAGTGAAGTGTGGAATCACATCATGCTATCTGCACAAAATCATCTAAAAAAACTGAACATTTCAGTGAACGTAGATATTCTCCTTTGAGGGGTCCGCATTGTTTTTTTGCCCAATTGTGGGGTCTACCCGTTTCAGTGGTTCTGCAGAAAAGAGTGCACGCACACACACACACACACACACACACACACACACACACACACACACACACACACACACGCGCGCACACACACACAAAGGACATTTCAGTGAACGTAGATATCCTTGTGTAAAATGAAATTGAGATAGTGATATTTAAATAGGCAGTTGGATATATTCACTGTGCGGATCGAGAACACAGCAAAGCCAGTTATCATGTTCAATAACAATATATGTTTAAAGGTAGCTACTTAATCCACATAGTGTTTAACACTTAATTCATCTACACCTCGGACAATGTCTTACAATTCTTTAAAAGTTTCATTGATTCTTACATTTTGCCTCTCGTTTCAGATTCAGAAAACTTTGTCTGTCATTACAAAAAATCTTATTAGACATGGCTCGACATAAAACATACATTGAAAAACAAATCATATCACATGTAGTCATCTATAAGGTTCATTTAATTAACTTTAAATACACAAATGAACATTAAAATACCTGATACTTAAGTTATCCTATCGACTACCAGCCCCCTTCAACTCATCTGGGGAAAAAAGTCTGAAATAAGCTAAATTCAACAGCATACAATGTAACACACATAAAAACACAGAGAGCAAACATAGCTTACCAGTTGTTCCAGGACTCTATCATGGAAGGAGAAGTGCACCTGCCTCATCATCAAGATTACACCCTGAGTTCCTCCTGTACGTGGTGAAATGTCATTGGTCACACACACACACACACACACACACACACACACACACACACACACACACACACACACACACACACACACACACACACACACACACACACACACACACACACACACACACACACACACACACACACACACAGACACACACCCACACACACACACACACACACACACACACACACACACACACACACACACACACACACACACACACACACACACACACACACACCATGCCTTTGAATATAATGTATTTTAAGTCTTTGTTGATATGTGTATATTGTATATGTATTGCTAGTCATTTACCAAGAGTAGCCGGATTTGCCTTGTAATCTCATTTTACTAAATCCACCTTGTGTATAATTATTGGACACTTTCACTGTATGACCGGCAGTAGCCATAGTGAGGCAAGGTGTATTTAGTCAAATGAGATTGCTAGTCAAATTTAGTAGATACTATTCCAGGGTGTGTGACTGTACTGACTACTATTCTCTCACCTGAGCTCCTAAATCTTGATAAGCTAACGGCAAGAGGAAACATTTTACTAAGTATCAATAACCTTGAATTGAATCTTCAGTGGACAGTTAAAAATGCAAATACTCTGAGCACCAAGGACTGAAAACAAAGCATAGCCAGGTTAAAAAAATAAATAAAAAATTCTAGAACAATCCACAAAGTTGTTAATGTCTTACCATTGTTTATTAAACTTTTTCATTTATTCTAAGATGTTGTGTACATGAGACCATGATATTCAGTAAGTTAATCATTAAGTACATAAGATTTTTTACATCAATTATAGAAGTATAACATAGTAAAAATACAATTTAACAAAACAATAAAAAGAGTAAATACAATAACTTAATGTGTACAACTCTTTGCACACTATTGTTTTCAGAAATATTGATTTCTCGTAGTGTGCAAGATGTCTTTAAAAAGTAAAGTGGGATTAGAAAAACCTGCCAAATCAATCAGTAAAAAACGGACGATTATAACATTTAACAAAACAATTAATTTAACTCAAAATAACAATGTAAAGCAACTTTTAGCTATATATAATTATTCCATTGAGGACTTCATATCGATGTTGAATACTTCAAAACTATGATGTCATTTTCATGCTGGGACAAAAAACACAGCTGATGTGACTGTTTCCATGTAAGGGTCATTTTCCTGCCATCTCTTTTCACAAGACAAAAGGCGGGAACTATGGATAAGTCATACAAACTTTACATACGCTTGGACCTCTGTAGCCAATGGGATTCTATTGAAAGACCTGATAAACCTTATAAGGTGATTGGCTGCTTGAAGGCCAGTCTGAACAGGACAGTCTAAACCAACATAAAAGCTTCTGTGTTTCACTAGGAAGGCACACACTGAACGATGGGTGGAATGACTCGTCTCCTCCTCCTGCTGTGGGCCGGTGAGTGAACAACTTCTGAGTGTTTAAACTTCTGCTGCTTACTTTAACCATCTGTTTGCTTTCAGATAGTGTTTATGTATTCATGTTTTTAACACTTGTAATTTTCTGTTGGGGCAACTGTGGCTCAGGTGGTAGAGCGGGTCGGCCAGTGATCAAAGGGTTGGCGGTTCGATCCCCACCCTGCCACCTGTGTCATGATTGTTGTGTCCTTGGGCAAGACACTTCACCCACGTTGCCTGGTGTGAATGTGTATGACTGCTGTATGTTTGAGTTTCCTTGTTGTTGTGTCCTTGGGCAAGACACTTCACCCACCTTGCCTCATGTGAATGTGTATGACTGCTGTATGTTTGAGGTGGTGGTCGGAGGGGCCGTGGGCGCTGAATGGCAGCCACGCTTCCGTCAGTCTGCCCCAGGGCAGCTGTGGCTACTATCGTAGTTTACCACCACCGGTGTGACTGTGTGTGAATGAATGGAACCTGGAACCCTGTAAAGTGCTTTGAGTGCCTTGAAAAGCGCTATATGAATCCAATACATTCCCTATCTTGTTATGTTAAGAAAATACATTAATCAATAATGGATTCTAAGACAGCAGTGATAGTTATTGTAAAGCAACTTTTTGTTTGTGTTGTGAGTGACAAAGTGTTACAACATGTCAGTGTTCTGGTAAAATTATTGATCCTGAGATGACGTGTTTTGGTTCCATAAGTAGTCAATACCTTTTGATGTGGGATGCACTGTTGGGCTGAACTGATTGTCGGAAAATATAGCCGTGTAAAACCTTTTTTTTTAATGATCTCAGTATACAGAAATGAATGTTAGCAATTCTATAAAGATACAGCGATACTGGGCTTCCACAGGAATGCTATCACAACTTTTTGTGAACACAACAGCCGCTGTTCTAACTCTCAGACTTTCTCTTTCAGGCGTCACACTGACCACAGCGCTGGATCTGCAGAAGAGAATCATGGAGGTGAAACGTGCAATCAAACTGACCGTCTGTACCATGTGAAATTGATGTTGACTGACTCTAATGGAAACGTTTATTTCTGTGGTGGCTCTCTGATCGCTGACCAGTGGATTCTGACTTCGGCTCACTGCGGGAAACCGTAAGAAAGTAGATTTACTTAAAAACAAGCAACAATATATTTATCTCTTGGATTCAATCTAAAAGTCCTGAAGCAACAGTCAGCATTTATCTTATGTTAAACTATCACATTCCTAATCTGAAACTAGCATTAGTTTTGTTCATGTTCAGCAATTATTGATTTATACTATTATAATTTAGTGATTTTCCACTTTAACCTCTGCTTATTTGTAGGACTATGAAGGCAGTTTTAAGGGTGCATCCAGGTACAGGCAGAGGGCAAGAGGTGGTAATCACAGCAGCACCTGTGTTTCATCCAGACGGGATCAACGACAATGATATCATGCTGCTGAAGCTACCTACGCCACCTGTGCCTGCGATTACACCCATACGCCTTCCCAACTGTAATGCCAAACCCAACATGTGAGTTGTGACCTTTTAATAATTCAGAAAGCTAAACTCCTGAGAAACTTGAAATGCAAAATGCCTGTGAAATATTTTTAAAATATAATGTCAATAGTGGTGAAATTAATTTGTGTTGTTTTTTGAGTAATTTTTACTCGTGTTAGTTGCTCTTATAACTGTTCCTTTTTATTCCTTGTATTGTATTTCAGAGGTGATAAAGTTCAGATCGCAGGTCATGGATACTACAGACTGTCTACTAATAAAACAATAGGTGAGATGAATATGTTTTGTAATAACAATTATCTATTTTCATCACAGTTAGTGTTCTTACGTGTATGTTTGGTAATGTTGCTGCACATACTAACATTACATACATGTGTGTGTTATAAGTTTGTCAACTCAAACAGTTAACACATTTTTAATGATGATGACATAATTCAAAAGCTCTGTTTGATTATTACAAATTTGTAAAAGATTAAACTACGATGTGATTCCAATGGTATGGTACCGCAGAGTTTTTAAATGTGTTGGTGGTGTTATTTTCTGTGTATATATTAAGTAGATAATGTAGTAAAACATACACAAACATGTTTCTTTTCTCATCTAGTACCTGGTGCATCAACTACTCTCCGATGTGTAGACATCAACGTTGTTGACTGTCCTGATTGGCTAAAGCTCATTGTGGAAGGAAGCCATGAGCAGCATCGGTTCTGCGGCCGTACTCCTAGAAAGGATGCGGGTGAGGTGAGTTGTCATTGCTTCTAACCTTTTATCTTTTCTCGTCATTACACATTGCACCACTTTAATACAAATACAGTAAATAATTAAATAAATTATGAAAAAAATCTTTAACAAACAATATAAACATATGTGTTTTCACAGGGAGACTCTGGTGGAGGAGTGGTGTTCAACAACATGATTTACGGCGTCATTGAGCTCACTCCTAGTGTTTATGTCGGCAGTGAACCAGTTTCATTTTTGAACGTCTGTAAATACCTGCCATGGATCAGAAACATTACTGGCTTACCTTAAAATGTCCAGGGTGTAATACAATGTGAAACGTTTTGTCATTTAACAGGCATTTCACATTAAATAATAAAACTGTTGAGTTACTAAATTTCTAATTGATACATTTACAAATGATTTGTTAACATTCAAATATAAAAAAATTGAATAATACCAATTTTGATTTTCAACATGGCACTTATAGAAAGTAGTTGTGATTCACAAATGTTTACATATTCTTGCTGTTGGAATGATGTTATGAAAAAACACATCTAAAGATTCTCCCTGTTATTATACAATCATCGTACGACCAGCTGCCTTCATGGACGTCTGTGCATACTTGGAGTGGATCAAAGACACTATCAAAAAATGAACAGGGTGTAATATATTGTGAAACGTCTTGTCATTTAATAGGCATTTCACATTAAACAAGAAAACTGTTGAGTTACTTCATTTCTGATTGACACATTTACAAATGATTGGTTCAGATTTAATGTAAACAAATTACTAATATTAATTATGATTTTCAACATGGCTGTGGTAGCCGAATCCCCCATGGCTTGACAAGACAAAGGGTGAGGCCAGGACAATCATCATTGTGGTTCAAAGAGGTTTATTTCAGGAGATTTCCATCAGACATACAGAGGATTTCAGAGTGAGCATGATAGCAGCAGGCTCTAATTAATATTAGTAATTTGTTTACATTATCTTCCAGGGATAATCTTAGATGTGACATGTTCTGTCATTAAACAGGCATTTCACATTAAATAAGGAAATGGTTGAGTTACTAAATTTCTGATTGATGAATTGACAAATGATTGGTTAAGATAAAATACATAAAAAAAAATAATAATAACAAATTTGATTTTCAACATGGCACTTATAGAAAGTAGTTCTGATTCACAAATGTTTACAGATTCTTGCTGTTGGAATGTTGTTATGAAAAACACATCTAAGATTATCCCTGTTATTATACAATCATCGTACGGGAAATCTACAAAGAGACAACAGTGCTGATGATGATAAACAATATGACTGTCCTGCACGTTTGTGTCTGTTGAAATAAAATAAAGATGACTCACACCTATAATTAAACAGATTGTTATTAGTTTTTTGATTGTTAGGCAAGGACAGTTTGTTTCTATAGCAACATTCAGACATAGGGCCATTCAAAGTGCTTTGCAGGGTCATGAAATACATCAAGAATAAAATATATCAAGTATAGAATAGACATTAGAAAAGTGAAAATAAAAACAATTTCATTAAGGTGATTCATAGTGATTTTTAAAGTTTCTTTACTGAAAACAGCTGTCTTTAGATAGGTAGATATTATGTAAGCAGGAGCCCGACGCGCAGCTTGAAGGTCTTTATTTCTAGCAAGTGACCCGTTGGCTCTACATTATCCCGCTTATTACATGGCCACTACAACAAATAAAGCAATTTATTGAAGCAACATGTTGTTTTAACAGCCAAAAACAGTCCGCTACACGGTCGGAACTCACTCAGTAGCAACGGTTACTATGTCAAGCTGCGGCCAACCTAGAAGAGTTTAACAAAAAACAACTCGTTTCCCTAGCAACCCTGAGACCTTGTCCAATAACTGGAATAGCCATGTCAAACCCACTAGGTTCTTATGTCATGAAAACATAGTTTAATACACCAGTAAATAGGAACGACCAAGGATACGACCTAGTAACGGGGGAATAGTCTGCTCGCCATGCTATGTCTGCTTCAGTTGAAGGCTCCGGCTCAGCTGTTAGCTACAAAGCTACTGTTTTGCTAACACAACTCAAGACTCGCACACTGTACACACAGTAAATGTAAATCAGCCAATATGTTTAACAAGAGCTCCATCTAGCTAACAAAGCATTATCCCCCAACATCAATAACACAATTCACGGAGAAAATGACTGCCGAACATTTACATTGCGGGCTGCAGCCTGAAGTTACTGTCTAACTGTCAATATACGGCCAGACGTAGCCTACTCACGTCGTGTTGACTGGAGTCCTGTCGGACATTAACCATGACTCCTGTGTTCCCTGCTCTCCTGATACATGCAAAGTCATGTTGAAAAAGTATTCCTTTGTTTTCTGAACGAGTAGTAGTCCTGTTTGTGGACGTCTATCCATCAAAACTATGACGCAGGTCCTTAGCAACGGCCACTTGACAGCGGTCTGTCTTGCTGGAAATAACAGACCTGTAGAATGCCGTGATTTACATAGGATTTTCCAGGACGTGCCATGTAATAAAATAATATGAATTACAGCTGCTTTCTACTGTATTACCAATGAATCAAACAGCTTCCTTATTATGAGTGGGTAATAGGTTAGGCCCTAATCCATTAGGGTTACCCCATCCGGTACTTATCTCAACATCAAGACTGATCTTGAGTGCTACAACACTGACAATAGGCAATATATACAATTATGTGCAGATCTGATAATTTGAGACGACATCCAAGTAATCCTAGTGTGCTTTTGATGTGTATTAAAAAAGACAAAGTTAGAGAGGATGGCCAAGGCAATTTGGACTTTTGAGAAAATGGTTTGTGGTCTGTGTCTGACGAAATATGAAATAGTCTCACTAAGATTCTGCATCAATTATAGTGTCATTCTAATTTGATAAAGGTCAAATAATTGCCCCTCAGCCTACACTCAGGAATTACTTAGGTTTTGTCTTAACCAGAAGTTATTTGTCAGAAAATATTCTATTCCCATTTGTGTTGTATTTGGAGATTGTTGAACCCCTCAATGAAAACAGTTATTTCTATATAAGATGAATGCATGTTACGTACATTGTTATTGAATAATAATGTATGAACCTTATTCCTATGGACCCTGGGGCTGATTTTATTTCATGAATCAACATTTCAGTGCAATTTTCTCTCTGAACAAAATTCCCAAATCATCTGAATCACACACATTACAAAGTGAATACCTGCTGTCACTTCATGGAAGGCAAAGGCAGGAGCTGCTCAAAGTGATAAAAACTTTTTGCATGAATGGGTGTGAAACTCTTCAGCCAATGAGACTGTGTTGATAAGCCTGTATGGAGTGAGTGGTAGCTGCTGCTGCTTGAACAGAGAGAAAGTTATTAGACGGTGAAAGACAGCGATATATGGCTAATTGGTTGCTTCTCCTTTTGCTGTGGGTCAGTAAGTAGTACAGTGTTATATCCTTACTGTATTTTACACTTCTGCTGCTTACTTTAATGACAATTTATTTTTATATTTTTGTATATAATGTACTTGACAACAATGAATTCTCCAGAATCGCTGACTGCACCTTTAACCAGAATATGGACCATAATCTGAGTATACTCTGCATGTTAACGTGGTCAATGAGGTTGGTGTCTGTCCGTAGGCTCAGACACACTTAGCAGAACACACATCATAATCTACCTGCACTTGAATTCATATTCAAAAGTGAGCATACACACAGTATGAACAGAGACAAATATGTCAGTTTATCCTGAAGCTCAGTGCACACACACACACACACACACACACACACACACACACACACACACACACACACACACACACACACACACACACACACACACACACACACACACACACACACACGCACAGATCAAATTGGATTCAAAATCTGAAAAAATAAATTGTTTCTAAACTGAAACACAAGCAATCATATTCCTTCGATATTGGGAAACACTTACGTCATGTAGAAATACAACTTGCTTTGCCAGCCCTTTATAGGTAGATTCCTCAATAATCACTATTTAGTCAGTACAGATCCGATTGTATTCATACCTAAATAACCATGGCACACTATATCTGTACTTTCACTCTCATTAACACACACAACAATTAAATAAAACATGTATTCATGTTTTGCAGATTTCAAAATAGCCTTTGACTGTATTGTGCATGGATGCCTCCTTTATTGATTATTATAAAGTGGCATTGGAGGTAGAAACCTACCACTTGATTCAAACGATATATTCTAATAAATTATGTTCATTTAACTAACTATTCTCACAGGACCATGGTGAGAAACAGGGTTGTACATTGAGCTCAACCCAACAGAATAAAAATGATCCCTCTCATGGCATTCCTATTTTGTGAAATGCACCTGTATAATTTAAATATTCCGGGGAAAGTACATGGAGTTTTTTTTTAAAGAATATACACAGCCCCTGGTGTGACTCTGCAGAGTGTCTGTTGATTGCAGATGCCTTTGTTCTCCTTTCTCCCTCCAACTGTAAATAGGGAAAAGACCTTTAAAAAAAATCTAATTATCTGAAAAATAAATCTAACATGAGGATATTATAATAATCCAGCAAACAAAACAGTACACATAACCGGGCTTGAATATCAACTCATCTTGACACTTTGGCATCACTTTGATGAGCTGACAGAGAAAGGGAGAAAGGCTTTTTATGAAGTCAAAAGATACATTCCAATTCACATCCCAATTAGGACCTGGTTCCAAATTCTAAATTCAATAAGAGACCTAATAATAGTATATGGTAGGGAAGTCAATTGAAGTGACTGAAGACAGACAGACAGACAGACAGACAGACAGACAGACAGTGAGAGATTGTCCTTACTTTTGGTGAGTGTACTGTGTGCGCATGATGAAAACGTATCCCTCGAATACAACATATTATCTGTTAAAATGCAAATTAAGCAGATAATACTCCAGGGTGTGTGAATGAATTAATGTTTCTTCTGAACTTAGAAGTATCAAAAAACTCAGGTTAAATCTACAGTGTAAAAATGCAAATAGCCTGAGCACCAAAGACTGGGAACACAGCAATAAAATGAAAAACTAAGCACAATTCACATTGTTTTTTTGACACTTCATCCCTCTACACCTCGGACAATGTCTTAACATTGTTTATAAAGTCCACTGATTCTTAAATGTTGCCTCTTGTTTCAGTAAGATACGCAAGAATATTATATTGTAGTGAAGTGTAGAGTCAGGAGAGAAACATCCAATTGAAGCCGTGCATCCAGAATTGTACAAAACAAATATAAACATATATAAAGTTCACAGACACACAGCCTTATAGCGCATGCTGGGCAGCACTTATCCACTACTTAGCCATTACCCTTTAAAAATTCATATTCAAAAGTGAGCATTCTCAGTGCCAACAAAGTTGAACAGAGACAAGTTATCTCCACACACACACACATACTCACTTTTCTCCTTTGAGGGGCCCGCATTGTTTTTGCCCAATTGTGGGGTCCACCCGTTCCAGTGGTTCTGCAGAAAACACACACACACACACACACACACACACACACACACACACACACACACACACACACACACACACACAGTGCACAAAGGACATTTTTAGTGACTGAGATATCCTTGTGTAAAATGACTTTGAGATAGTGATATTTAAATAGGAAGTTGGATATATTCACTGTGCGGACAAGAGCAGCCATAGTGAGGCCTGTTTGGCTAGTGAAATAAGATGTACTAAAGTATAAGGCAAATTAAGCAGATTATAATCCAGGATGTGTGAATGTACAGACTATTAATGTTTCAAGTGAACTCCTAAAATTCTGATAAGCCTACGCCAAGGAGAAATATTTTACTAAGTATCAAAAAACTATCTACAGTGGACAGTTAAAAATGCAAATACTCTGAGCACCAGAGACTGAGAACACAGCAAAGTCCGTTATCATGTTCAATAAAAATAAATTAAAAAAACTTAGCAAAATCCACATAGTTTTTTTGACACTTCATCCCTGTACACCTCGGACTGTCTTGTCTTAACATTGTTTATAACTTCCGATCGAAAACAATAGATGTTACACTTGTATCTTGCTTATTAAAACACATAAAGCAAACTTAGCTTACCAGTTGTTCCAGGACACTATCATGCAATGAGCAGTGCACCTGCCTCACGATCAAGATTACACCCTCGGTTCCTCCTGTACGTGGTGAAATGTCATCGGTCAGCAATTCTTCATTTTAAATTCTGTAAGAGACTTAATCATATTACATTTTAGTGAAGTGTGGATTCACATCATGCTATCTGCACAAAATCATCTAAAAAAACTGAACATTTCAGTGAACGTAGATATTCTCCTTTGAGGGGTCCGCATTGTTTTTTTGCCCAATTGTGGGGTCTACCCGTTTCAGTGGTTCTGCAGAAAAGAGTGCACGCACACACACACACACACACACACACACACACACACACACACACACACACACACACACACACACACACACACACACGCGCACACACACACAAAGGACATTTCAGTGAACGTAGATATCCTTGTGTAAAATGACATTGAGATAGTGATATTTAAATAGGCAGTTGGATATATTCACTGTGCGGATCGAGAACACAGCAAAGCCAGTTATCATGTTCAATAACAATATATGTTTAAAGGTAGCCACTTCATCCACATAGTGTTTAACACTTCATCCATCTACACCTCAGACAATGTCTTACAATTCTTTAACATTTTCATCGATTCTTAAATTGTGCCTCTCGTTTCAGATTCAGAAAACTTTGTCTGTTATGACTGAAAATCATCTTTGATATGTCTCAACATAAAACATACATTGAACAACAAATCGTATCACATGTAGTCATCTATAAGGTTCATTTAATAAACTTTAAACACACAAATGAACATTAAAATATCTGATACTTCTGTTATCCTATCGACTACCAGCCCCCTTCAATCCATCTGGGGAAAAAAGTCTGAAATAAGATTAATTCAACAGCATACAATATAACACACATAAAAACACAGAGAGCAAACTTAGCTTACCAGTTGTTGCAGGACACTTTCATGCAATGAGCAGTGCACCTGCCTCACCATCAAGATTACACCCTGAGTTCCTCCTGTACGTGGTGAAATGAAATGTCATTGGTCACACACACACACACACACACACACACACACACACACACACACACACACACACGACACAGGACACACACACACACACATAACACAGGACACACACACACACACACACCATGCCTTTGAATTTAATTGATTTTAAATGATTGTTGATATGTGTATATTGTACAAGTATTTTTAGTCAGTTAAATGTCAGTGAACACAATGATCCTTCTGTATAAGTATTGGACACGTTCACTGTATGACCAAGAGTAGCTGAATTTGCCTTGTAATCTCATTTTACTAAATACACCTTGCGTGAGGTGTATATAGTGAAATTAGATTACAAGTCAAATTCAGCAGATACTATTCCAGGGTGTGTGACTGTACGGACTACTATTCTCTCACCTGAGCTCCTAAATCTTGATAAGCAAACGGCAAGAGGAAACATTTTACTAAGTATCAATAACCTTGAATTGAATCTTCAGTGGACAGTTAAAAATGCAAATACTCTGAGCAGCAGCGACTGAAAAAAAAAGCATAGCCAGGTTCAATAAAAAAAAGAAAAAAAAACTTCTTGCACAATCCACAAAGTTGTTAATGTCTTACCATTGTTTATTAAACTTTTCCATTTATTCTAAAATGTTGTTTACATGAGACCATGATATTCAGCAAGTTAATCATAAAGTAAATAAGACTTTTTACATCAATTATAGAAGTATAACAGAGTAAAAATACAATTAAACAAAACAATAAAAAGGTAAATATAATAACTTAATATGATGTGTACAACTCTTTGCACACTATTCATCATTGCTTTCACAATTATTGATTTCAACTCTTTTTAAAGTAATCCTCGTAGTGTGCAAACTGTCTTTAAAAAGTAAAGTGGGATTAGAAAAACCTACCAAATCAATCAGTAAAAACGGACGATTATACTATTTTACAAAACAATTTATTTCACTCAAAAAAGCAATTTAAAGCAACTTTATATATATAATTATTCTATTGAGGAAATTATATCGTTGTTGAATACTTCAAAACTATGATGTCATTTTCTTGCTGGGAAAAAAAAAACGCAGCTGATGTGACTGTTTCCACTAAGGGTAATTGTCCTGCCATCTCCTTTCACAAGACAAGGGCGGGAACAATTGATAAGGCATAGAAACTTTACATATGGTTGGACCTCTGTAGCCAATGGGATTGTATTGAAAGACCTGATAAACCTTATATGGATTTTGGCTGCTTGAAGGCCAGTGTGAACAGAACAGTCTAAACCAACATAAAAGCTTCTGTGTTTCAATAGGAAGACACACACTGAACGATGGGTGGAATGACTCGTCTCCTCCTCCTGCTGTGGGCCGGTGAGTGAACAACTTCTGAGTGTTTAAACTTCAGCTACAAATTGTGACAGACAGAGTGACAGAGTGTTGACTAGCACTGTTTACTTATTGTATCTGTAGCACTCCTCTACATGCATGTATTGTCAAAATGTATATTTTTGTTGTAAAGCTATTGTAAGTCATTATTTTAGTACTATGTTGACCACTTATTGTCATTCCTGTGGCATATAATTTATAAACCGGCACCATCCATGCAACAAAAACAATTACCTTAATGGTGTTGGAAATACAAGTTACTTCAAATACAGTATACTTATTGTAAGTGACATAGTGTTACATATGAGAGGAAAAAGTTGCAAGTGTTCAGTTTAAAGTAGTGTTTTGGTTGCATTCGTACCTTTGTATTTGAGAAACGCTGTTGGGCTGAATTGAATGTCGGAAAATAGAACCTTTTAAATAGATTATATATAAATATAATTGCTATATACGTCACAATGTTTTTCATTCACATTCATGAACTTCTAGAGAGTAAATAAGTTGTTAAGACAACAGCCACTGTTTCAACTCACAGACTTTCTCTTTCAGGCATCACACTGACCACAGCGCTGGATCTGCAGAAGAGAATCCATGGAGGTGCACAGTGTAAACCAGCTGAGCGTCATTACCATGTGGCATTGATATCGACTGACTCAAATGGAAAACATTACCTCTGTGGTGGCTCTCTGATCGCTAAACAGTGGATTCTGACTGCCGCCCACTGCAAGCAACCGTAAGAACATAGTTCTACTTATTGACCTTTTTTCTATTATAATCTGACATCTTAATAGTAATTCAGTGATTTTTCACTTTAACCTCTGCTTTTGTGTAGGGTTATGAGAGCAGTTTTAAGGGTGCACCCAGGTCCAGGGCAAGAGGTGACAATCATAGATAAACCTGTGATTTTCAAAAACAACAGCAAGGAGCATGACATCATGCTGCTGAAGCTACCCACGCTACCTGATCCTGTGATAAATCCCATCGGACTTCCTGAATGTGGACTTGGTCAAAAACCGAAACGCAATGAGTAGTGACCTCTCATTTATTATGAAAGCTAAACTTGAAATGCAACATTTCTGTAATTTCTTTTTTAATTCAATGTAAATTGTGGTGAAAGTATTTTATGTCGTTTTTTGAGTCGTTCATACTCATGAAAAGCATGCTCTAAATACTTTCTTTTTATTCTTTTATTGCATTTCAGAGATGAAGTTCGGGTCGCAGGTCATGGACGCTTAACAAAACCAGGTCCTGGTTGCTCATTTTATAATACCAATTATCTGTTTTTTACAGTTAGTGTTCTTACTTGTATGTTTGGTGACATTGCTGCACATATTAACTTTAGGTAAATGTGTGTCTTGAAAGTTTATCAGCCAACAACAATTGACACATTTTATAATAAAGCAGATAGATGAGCTAATTTAATTTCAGTAACTATCAATTATATGATTCGAACGATAAAGGTAAAACAGAGTTTCTGTAATTTCTTGGTGAAATAATGTGTTAATGTTAAAGGTGCTACAAGGAACTTTAAAATATTTCTGAAACAGTCTCTATTTTCCTCTGATAATCAACAGGTGGTATTGTAAGTTTTTACAATACTACCGCTTTTGTCCAAAGGGGGTGCAATAATTAACACAAACTGAAAGTTTCTCTGAGCAACTTTTGTAGATAATGTAGTAAAAAAAAAACTTTTATATTCTCATCTAGATCCTCAACTATCAACAACTCTCCAATGTGTAGATCTCATGGTTGATGACTGTAAGGCATACATGAATTTTCTCGTAAAAATCGTCTACTGGATTTTCCAGTTCTGGGAATATGAGCACGTGTTCTGTGGCCATTCTCCTGGAAAGGATACATGTCCAGTAAGTTGGCTAAGCTTATTTATTTTTATAAATGTCATTACTAGTTACAAAACTTTACAGTTTTACTTTACAAAATCTGCTCACATACAGCCCTTAACAGAACATGACATCTGCAACCATCCCTATAACTTTTGTGTAGCACCTTAAAGGTTGGAGTCTGTTTTAAAACTTGCAACAACCATTCTATACTTTGGGTTATATACTGACACGCTTAGGGAATAAACGGAAATATTTTAATTATTTATGAACTGAATTCAACTATGCACCAAATGACACAGATTCTAAAACAACAAATATACTGTATATACTGTAGTTTTTTGAAGCATTGAACTACAGTGCTGCAATGTATTGTGGTAACACACTTCAAAAAAATATAAACATGTTTGTCACCTATTTATTTAGCAGAACATACAAATAAATGTAGCAGTAATTCCTCATTTCATTAGAGCATGTACCATGTACCCTAATGCAGCCCTAGGCTATGTTAACCGAAACCTCTCCCTTGGACTCTCATATGTTTAGAACTTTTGAATTGGAAGAGCAGTTCTAATAGGCTGATACTAAGTCAATGTGTTGACATGGTTATGTAATTAGGTGTCCTGTCTCTATTTGAGGTGTGTTAACTATTTTAAAGTCGTTATGCAACAATATATTTATCTCTTTCACAGGGTGACTCTGGCGGAGGAGTGGTGTTCAACAACATGATTTACGGTGTCATTGCATACGGTGGTCACACCGACTGTAGTCAATCAGCAGGATTTATGGACGTCTGTGCATACCTGGACTGGATCAAGGAAAAAACTGGCATACCTTAACATGTCCAGGATGTAATGTAATGTGAAACGTTCTGTAATTTAACAGGCATTTCACATTAAATAATAAAACTGCTGAGTTACTTAATTTCTGATTGATGAATTTCTAAAAAAACAATAATACCAATTTAGATTTTCAACATGGCTCTTATAGAACGTAGGACTGATTCACAAATGTTTACAGATTCTTGCTGTTGGAATGTTGTTATGAAAAACACATCTTAAGATTCTCCCTGTTGTTATAAAATCATCGTACGGGAAATCTACAAAGAGACAACCATCGCAATCTGCTATTCTTTCAACAGTACTGATGATGATAAACAATATGACTGTCCTGCAAGTTTGTGTCTGTTGAAATAAAATAAAGATGACTCACACCTATAATTAAACAGATTGTTATTAGTGTTTTGATTGTTAGGCAAGGAAAGTTTGTTTATATAGCACGATTCAGACATAGGGCCATTCAAAGTGCTTTGCAGGGTCATGAAATACACCAAGAATAAAATATATCAAGTATAGAATAGACATTAGAAAAGTGAAAATAAAAACAATTTCATTAAGGTGATTCATAGTGATTTTTAAAGTGTATTTACTGAATACAGCTGTCTTTAGATAGGTAGATATTATGTAAGCAGGAGCCCGACACGCAGCTTAAATGTCTTTATTTCTAGCAAGTGACCCGTTGGCTCTACATTATCCCGCTTATTACATTGCTACTACAACAAATAAAGCAATTAATTGAAGCAACATGTTGTTTTTATGGTTTTAACAGCCAAAAACAGTCCGCTACACGGTCGGAACTCACTCAGTAGCAACGGTTACTATGTCAAGCTGTGGCCAACCAAGAGTTTAACAAAAAATAACTCGTTTCCCTAGCAACCCTGAGACCTTGTCTAATAACTGGAATAGCCATGGCAAACCCACTAGGTTCTTATGTAATATACACGTAGTTTAATACACCAGTAAATAGGAACGACCAAGGATACAACCTAGTAACGGGGGAATAGTCTGCTCGCCATGCTATGTCTGCTTCAGCTGAAGGCTCCGGCTCAGCTGTTAGCTACAGAGCTACTGTTTTGCTAACACAACTCAAGACTCGCACACCGTACACACAGTAAATGTAAATCAGCCAATATGTTTAACAAGAGCTCCATCTAGCTAACAAAGCATTATCCCCCAACATCAATAACACAATTCACGGAGAAAATGACTGGCTAACATTTACATTGCGGGCTGCAGCCTGAAGTTACTGTCTAACTGTCAAAATGTGACCAAACGTACTCACGTCGTCTTGACTGGAGTCCTGTCGGACATTAGCCATGACTCCTGTGTTCCCTGCTCTCCTGATACATGCAAAGTCATGTTGAAAAAGTATTCCTTTGTTTTCTGAACGATTAGTAGTCCTGTTTGTGGACATCTATCCATCAAAACTATGACGTAGGATTTACATAGGATTTTCCAAGTGCCATGTAATAAAATAATATGAATTACAGCTGCTTTCTACTGTATTACCAATGAATCAAACAGCTTCCTTATTATGAGTGGGTAATAGGTAAGGCCCTATACTTATCTCAACATCAAGACTGATCTTGAGTGCTACAACACTGACTATAGGCAATATATATACAATTATGTGCAGATCTGATAATTTGAGACGGCATCCAAGTAATCCTAGTGTGCTTTTGTTGTGTATTAAAAATGACAAAGTTACAGAGGATGGGCAAGGCAATTTGGACTTTTGAGAAAACAGTTTGTGGTCTGTGATAAAGACGAAATATGAAATAGTGTCACTAAGATTCTGCATCAATTACAGTGTCATTCTAATTTGATAAAGGTCAAATAATTGCCCCTCAGCCTACACTCAGGAATTACTTAGGTTTTGTCTTAACCAGAAGTTATTTGTCAGAAAATATTCTATTCCCATTTGTGTTGTATTTGGAGATTGTTGAACCCCTCAATGAAAACAGTTATTTCTATATAAGATGAATGCATGTTACGTACATTGTTATTGAATAATAATGTATGAACCTTATTCCTATGGACCCTGTCTTTATTTCATGAATCAACATTTCAGCGTAATTGTTTCTCAACAAAATTCCCAAATCATCTGAATCACATACATTACAAAGTGAATACCTGCTGTCACTTCATGGAAGGCAAAGGTAGGAGCTGCTCAAAGTGATAAAAACTTTTTGCATGAATGTGTGTGAAACTCTTCAGCCAATGAGACTGTGTTGATAAGCCTGTATGGAGTTAGTGGTAGCTGCTGCTGCTTGAACAGAGAGAAAGTTATTAGACGGTGAAAAGACACCGATGGCTAATTGGTTGCTTCTCCTTTTGCTGTGGGTCAGTAAGTAGTACAGTGTTAAATCCTTACTGTATTTTACACTTCTGCTGCTTACTTTAATGACAATTTATTTTTATATTTTTGTATATAATGTACTTGACAACAATGAATTCTCCAGAATCGCTGACTGCACCTTTAACCGGAATATGGACCATAATCTGAGTATACTGCGCATGTTAACGTGGTCAATGAGGTTGTTGTCTGTCCGTAGGCTCAGACACACTTATAGGAACACAAAGGGAAATAGCAGATCATAATCTACCTGCACTTGAATTCATATTCAAAAGTGAGCATACTCACAGTATGAACAGAGACATGACCACCTCTGTCAGTTTATCCTGAAGCTCTCTGCGCACACACACATACACACACACACACACACACACACACTCTAGCACGCCGACTCACACACATACTCGCTTTTCTCCTTTGAGGGGCCCGCACAGTTTTTGCCCAATTGTCCACCCTTTCCAGTGGTTCTATAGGAAGGGGTTCACTGATTTTGACAACAAACATTATCCAGAATTGCTGACTACACCTTCAATCAGACTGTGGACCTTAATCTGAATATACTGTGCATGTTAACATGTAACCTCAATGAGGTTGTTGTCTGTCCGTAGGCTCAACTTAGTGGAACACACAGGGAAATAGCAGATCATAATGCAGAGAGAAAATTATCAGACAATACCGGCTGTATAAAGTCTAGCATGATTGTTTAATTAATAGTTTTACTCGCGAGGATCACAAGTGACTCCTCACACAAGGTAGGCAGTCAAGAGTGATGCTGGACCAAAATGAACATCACATATTTATGGCACATCTCAACCACAGGAGAGAGATTTAAATGTCATACATTTGGTTTGCAGTAGGGAGAGACAGGAAGACTAAAGGCTGGCTGAGGTGAACAGCATAGGACTGTCTGGAGGCAGGCAATGAGAAGTACTTATGTAATGTGTCTTAGCCTGCTTGTTTGAATGTATTTTGATTTGATTTGATTTATATTTATTTTGTCCATGTCCAACAAAACTCATTTCAACATTCTCACATGAACAATCCATAAAACCCTGACGAAAAGGAGGCAGGGTGAAGAATATCTTAATGTATAGTGGAGCTGTGAGATATTCTATCCTTACACTAATCTACCTGCGCTTGTTGCTCTGCTGAGAAACAACCACCTCATCATCATCATCATCATCTTCAACCGCTTATCCGAAATCGGGTCGCGGGGGCAGCAGCTTGAGCAGGGAACCCCAAACTTCCAGCTCTGACTGGGGGATCCCGAGGCGTTCCCAGGCCAGCGTGGAAATATAATCTCTCCACCTAGTCCTGGGTCTTCCCCGAGGCCTCCTCCCAGCTGGACGCTCCTGGAACACCTCCCTAGGGAGGCGCCCTGGGGGCATCCTTACCAGATGCCCGAACCACCTCAACTGGCTCCTTTCAACGCAAAGGAGTAGCGGCTCTGCCCCGAGTTCCTCACGAATGACTGAGCTTCTCACCCTATCTCTAAGGGAGACGCCAGCCACCCTCCTGAGAAAGCCCATTTCGGCCGCTTGTACCCGCGACCTCGTTCTTTCGGTCATTACCCAGCCTTCATGACCATAGGTGAGGGTAGGAACAAAGATCGCCCGGTAGATCGAAAGCTTTGCCTTACGACAGAAACAACCACCTGTAATATGTAATTGCTGTCTCTGTTACCATGTAACCTCTGACTTACAGTTGGGGACAGAATGATTAGCTCCCTCTATGAATTGATTTTATTTTTTTAAAGAGTGATCCTGGTAGTTTTTGTTTTTTGTGAAATAATTATTTTTCTGTGTGCAAAGTAAAAATAATGTAATCATTCAAAATAAAAGTAAGATGTTTGGAAAAGCTGTGATACAAAGTCCTTGCTCTGTTTGACAGCACTTGGGAAATACTTTTATTGCATTTTTTAATGTTCATAGGGGGCTAATAATTCTGTTCTCACCCGTACCTACCACACTTCTCATTCACCTGTTATCACTTACCTCAACAGCCACTCACCACCAGCCCTTTAACACCTGTTTATAGAATACTACTGCACTACTCAAGGTGTGGGAACAGTGTATTTCAGACAAGGACACTCCCTGCAGGCACTTAAATATATTTTATTTTATATTGGTCCATATATTTATTCCATTGCTACAAGCCACGTATACTATTGTGTATTTTTGTGAACTGTTTCATGGTTTGATACGATGATACACAGACATGCATGTGAAACCTACACACATCTTAGTGCAGTAGAGGTGAGTGGCGGACAGAAACGTGTCTTAATATGTCGATATGTCTGTGTATATTTGAAGAAAATGCAGTTAAAAGAAATAACCTTTCAAAGCACTCTGATTTGCATTACTCATGTGTGCTACAAAGGCATAAGGCTGTCAACAATGATACTATCTTTTTTTAAAGAAGAAGAAAAAAACATTCCACACATACTTAGACTGTCTTTTTGGAAGATTTCTAAAGAGGGTTTTGAAAAATAAAAATAAATTGTTTCTAAACTGAGACTCAAACAATCATATGCCTTTGATATTGTGGAACATTTAAAGAGGACCTATGATGCTTTTTGACTTTTATGACCTATAAACGTTGTTATGATGATTTATAGTCATGCTTAACCATACTAAATTATCAAATAATGACTTACATGCATTTCGACATATTCCCTGCTGACCGTCTGGGGTGTCTGTGCAGAGCACTAAACACTATTCTAGCCAGTCGAGAAGTCACGTCTTCAAAGCGGTCTACCCTTTCATAATTTGTGACGTCGCATAAAACTTTGTGACGTCTCCACGCGGATGTTTCCATGTATGGTAATGCTGTCACTTCCCTGTTCGCGTCTGCCTCGCGCCCTTATAGGTCCATGCTCGCGCTTCCCGCCACTGAAAGTGTTCCGGAAGGAAGGTAACCAATCACAACGGAGTGGGGTTTGCAGGAGGGGGGGGGGAGCCAGTTAGCAGAAGCACAGCATCATAATCTACCTGCACTGAATTCATATTCAAAAGTGAGCGACACACACACTGAACAAGCAAATGTTGACAGTTTATCCTGAGATCAGTGCACACAAATACCACACACACACACACACACACACACAAAAATCCACATAGTTTTTTGCACAGATCAAATTGGATTCAAGATCTGAAAAATAGAATTGTGTAAAACAAGAAACTTAAGACAATCAAAGTAGCATGATATTGGGAAACACTTTAAGACATGTATACATACAACTTGCTTTGCCAGCCCTTTATAGGTAGATTCCTCAATAATCACAATTCCTTCCGTACAGATCCGATTGGATTCATACCTAAAGTAACAATGGCACACTATATCTGTACTTTCACTCTCATTAACACACACAAACATGTAATAAAACATGTATTCATGTTTTGCAGATCTCAAAATAGCCTTTGACTCTATTGTGCATGGATGCCTCTTTTATTGATTACTATAAAGTGGCATTGGAGGTAGAAACCTATCACTTGATTCAAACGATATATTCTAAAAAATTATGTTCATTTAACGAACTATTCTCACAGGACCATGGTGAGAAACAGGGTTGTAAATTGAGCTCAACCCAACAGAATAAAAATTATCCCTCTCATGGCATTCCTATGCTGTGAAATGCACCTGTATAATTTAAAATATTCCGGGGAAAGTACAAGGAGTTTTTTTTTTAAAGAATATACACAGCCCCTGGTGTGACTCTGCAGAGTGTCTGTTGATTGCAGATGCCTTTGTTCTCCTTTCTCCCTCCAACTGTAAATAGTGAAAATACCTTTCAAAAAAATCCAATTCTCTGAAAAATACATTTAACATGAGGATATTATAATAATCCAGCAAACAAAACAGTACATATAACTGGGCGTGAATATCAACTCATTTTGACACTTTGCACACACACACACACACACACACACACACACACACACACACACACACACACACACACACACACACACACACACACACACACACACACACACACACACACACACACACACACACACACACACACACACACACACACACACACACTGCCCCAACAAACTTTTCTTTACAATGACTGACAAGAGCTCACAGATTAGCCCGAGTTTAATCTATACTCTTAATAATACGAGCCCCTTATATGTCTACGCGCCCCTGGTGCAGTTTGGGGTTAAGTGTCTTGCTCAAGGACAAAATAGCAGAGATGGTGGGCACCGTAGATGTAATAGCAGCCACCACTAGTTTTACTACTAACACCCTCCTGTCCGGTGCCGGGGATCCAACTGCACAGGTGTTTACATTGGTGAGAGAGAGAGACAGAGAGAGAGAGAGAGAGAGAGAGAGAGAGAGAGAGAGAGAGAGACAGAGACAGAGACAGAGAGGGAAATAGGGAGAGGGAGAAAGAGGGAGAGAGAGAGAGAGAGAGAGAGAGAGAGAGAGAGGGAGAGGGACAGAGAGACAACAAGACACTTAACCCCAAACTGCTCCAGGGGCGCTATGGCTGACCCTGTGTGAGGAGGACCTCCTCTGGAGTGTGGTGGAGCAGAATCAACCACTTAAACTGTATTGTTGGACTCCTTCATGACCACAATGTTCTTAGAATAAATCAGATTGGTTTCATACCTATCCATCACTTATCTGAACACTTCTTTACCTCTTACTCTCTTTGTTACACATGTAAAAAATAAAAAATATACATACTGTAGGCTATTCCCATTTAGTAGATTCCAAAGAAGACCTTTGACTGTCCTCTGTCATCGTTAGCTAGTGGCCTACGTGGCAAAACCCATGACTTCATTCTAACAATGCATTTGAATAACAGATATACTGTATGTGCACATTTAAATTGGAATTAAGGTGAACACAAAGGTCCTCAGGTGAAGTAACTGCTGAGTTGAGATACTGTAGTAAGATTTAAAGTGGCAGTTGGATATGTTCACTGTGCGGACAGGAGTTGCCATAGTGAGGCATGTTTGGCTAGTGAAATAAGATGTAAGTCAGTTACACTATTCCAGGGTGTGTGAATGTGATGACTGCTATTGTCTGAGCTGGGCCCTGCATGGTGATAAGCCAACGGTAAGAGGTGCAGTGCTCAGGACGGAACAAAGAAGTGTGTGGTTATCAGCGGTTAGACAGAGTCAATACTAGGAGGGTGCTGCACAGAAGTGCATGGGATGTTTGAAGAGGTGGATAATGAAAGCTTTAGACTGTTTACATTTTCTGAATCACTTGACAGTGATTACTTAATGAATCATCATGAATTCAATCATATATTCACCAGGATGAATGCATGATTTAACACAGGAGCAATACATTAATGAATGTTGCCCACACTAAGTTATCTCAATCATCATGATCTTTGAGTTATTACTGATGAGCATGTCTTCTTCATGGGTCAGTCTGCAGTTAAAGCACAAAGGTTTGGTTCTGATGGCCATTCTGCCAACATTGTGCTATTTTGGTAATCTCGTCTTTTGTAACAATATGCGTTGTTTGTACGAAGAAAGAATGAATGTATCACATACACACACACAAAGGGAGGCATAACACACACACACACACACACACACACACACACACACACACACACACACACACACACACACACACACACTAAGATAAAGACACACACACACACACACACACAGCCACACACACACATACCCATACACATACCCATACACATACCCACACACACACACACACACACACACACACACACACACACACACACACACACACATACCCGTACACACACACACACACACACGTGTATGATGTCCACTTCATGCTGAACCCCCTCCCCCTGAAGCGGACGTGACTCTTCGCACGTCGGGGCCATTTCTTTACACAAGACAAGGGCGGGAACAATTAATAAGTCCTACAAACTTTCCATACGCGCGGAGAGGAATTATATACTATACTATATAGTATATATACAATATACTATACTAACAGTAAGTAGCAGAGTGTGTTTAGAGGTGGATATTGAAAGCTGTAGTTTACATGTTCAGTAACACATTATATGTATGGTGCATGAATTATCATTAGAACATTAAGTCATGATTGTAGTGCATCATGAACTATCAACTAGGATTGAGAAATAACTGACCCGTCACACCAATACACAATACCAAGTGTTGAAATCATGATGAACTAAGCATTACTTTTCCATCACTTCCTCATGTTTGTGGCCCTTTAAATAAAGAGATGACTTGGGCCTTCGTTAACACTGATACAAAACCTATAATATTGAGTTTTCAACATTACTCTAAGGCCATTTAATTCACACAAACACACAGACACCATGACACTTCATGCTGAAAAAAGCCTCACTGCGGACGTGACTCGTCGCACGTGAGGGCCATCTCTACCTTACTGCGGACGTGACTAGTTGCATGTCAGGGCCATCTCTTCACACAAGAAAAGGGCGGGAACTATGAACAAGTCATACAAACTTTACATACGCTTGGACCTCTGTAGCCAATGGGATTGTATTGAAAGACCTGATAAACCTTATAAGGTGATTGGCTGCTTGAAGCCCAGTTTAACAGGACAGTCTAAACCAACATGAAAGCTTCTGTGTTTCACCATGAAGGCACACACTGAACGATGGGTGGAATGACTCGTCTCCTCCTCCTGCTGTGGGCCGGTGAGTGAACAACTTCTGAGTGTTTAAACTTTGGGTTTCAACAAGAGTAGTAACTACTCTTTTTTAAATAGTAACTACTTTTGTGTACCTTATTGTAAAGTGTTACCAAACTTTGGCTACAAATTGCAACAGACAGCGACGAATAGCACTGTTTAATTACTATATCTGTAGCACTCCTCTACATGCATGTATTGTCAAAATGTATACATTTTTTTTGTAAAGCTGCAATCATTTTAGTTTTATTTTGTGCACTTATTTGTTAAAAAGTGTCCAAAAACAAAAGTCTTACTGAAGGCATATTGCATATTCATAATTGATTTAATTTATGTGGCATAGAAACTAGCACCATCCATGCCAAAAAAACAAATGGTGTTGTAATGGAAATACAAGGTAAAAAGACAGTGTACTTATTGTTAAGCTAGTATTGTGAGTGACATAGTGTTACTGATGGGGGATAAAAAAAAGTGTTCAGGTAAAATCTGAGATGAGGTGATCCTGAGATGAAGTGTTTCGGTTGCATTGGTACCTTTGGATTTGAGCTACACTGTTGGGCTGAAATGGATGTCAAAAAATAGAACCATGTAAAGAGATTATACACAGCTCTGGAAACAATTAAGAGACCAATCCACATGTCCAGTGTCTCTCATTTTACAATGTATAGGCATATGTTTGAGTAGAATGAAAATTTGGAATGATTAATTGATAACATTTTATTTCAGACATATCAAAATAAAAATCACACATGGCAAAAATACAAAACCAAATGAAAAGCACGAAAATACAATAAACAATAACGATGTTCAAATTATTTAATAAAAAAAGAAAAAGAAAATTACATTCATTCAATTGATATATCTGAAAAGGAGTTCTAGGAAGAAGTACACAAGATAGGTAGTCCTACCCCTTTTGCACAGCTCAATAATTATTATATTTATTAAAAATGTACTTCCTATGTTTTTCATAATCTCTCTCTCAATATACAATCTATCTATCTATATACAATTTGCTATACTACACGTATGATACTCTATTTTATATTTACAATCAACACATATACAACTTGATATAGCTACTATGTTTTTTTTATAATGTATATATTTATACAATCCATATCTATAAAGTTAGATAGATAGATAGATAGATAGATAGATAGATAGATAGATAGATAGATAGATAGATAGATAGATAGATAGATAGATAGACAATTTGATGTACTACATTTAAACTTTTTATTTTTATATATTCATACCTTTTTGGTTTTATACTAAACTACTGACAACATTTCAACCAAATTCACAAAAAGAATATTGTCATTAAGAGCATTTCCATCAATTCACGTAGAGATGAAGATTGAAGAAAAATCCAGACTGGTCTCTTAATATTTTCCAGCGCTATATATAAATGTAATTGTAATATTCGGCACAATTATTTTGCACATTTATCACTTTCTAGAAAGTAAATAAGGTGTTCAGACATCAGACACTGTTTTAACTCTTAATACTTAACTTAATACTTTGTGTTGCAGGTGTCACACTGACCACAACGCTGGATCTGCAGAAGAGAATCTATGGTGGTACAGAGTGTCCTAAAAAGGACCGTCATTACCATGTGAAATTACTCGATGGTAATGATAACTTCCTCTGTGGTGGCTCTCTGATCGCTAAAAAGTGGATTCTGACTGCCGCCCACTGCAAGAAACCGTAAGAAAGTAGTTCTATTTATTATTATTATAATTAGGGCTGTCAAAATGAACGCGTTAACGCAGGGTGATTAATTTCTAGGATCAATGCATACATTTCTTTTTTAAAGACATTTGTTTGGCATTTTCAAGCTTCATTAGATAGTACAGAGTTGAAATTGGGAGACAGAGAGGGGGGGGGATGAAATGCAGTAAAGGTCCACGGGTCGGATTAGAACCCGCGACCACTGCAATGAGGCCTGAGCCAATATGGTATGTGCTCTATCCACTACACCACCAGAGCGCCCATTCAAACATTTATTTAATGCAAATAACACATGCGCAGAATGACCCACCTAATTTTAAAAGTATATATCCACCTTCTGTCATTTATCCTTCTTTACCTACAACAATATACAAAGCAAATTCAAATTTTTCAGGGAATATTTCGATTAGTAGAATTATCTACCCTGTGATTAATCTGATTTAAAATATTAATCGTTTGACAGCCCTACTTATAGTCTGATGTATTAACAGTAATTCAGTTATGTTCCACTTTAACCTCTGTTAGGTCTATGAAAGCAGTTGTAAGGGTGCATCAAGGTCCAAAGAAACCGGTGAAAATCAAGAATCCACCTGTGATTTATAGAGACCATGACGGGCTAGAACATGACATTATGCTGCTGAAGCTAAGTATGCCTACGCTCACGACTAAAACCATAGCACTTCCCACGTGTGGAATCTACAACAAACCCCAACCCAATAAGTGAGTAACGACCTTCAAATAATTCTGAAAAATAAACTAAGGAGAATCTTGGAATGCATGTGAAATTATTTAAAAAATGTATTGTAAATTTGGAGTGAAAGTAATTTCTCATTAATACATGCTCTAAATACTGTTCCTTTTTTTTCTTTGTATTGTATTTTAGAGATGAAGTTCAGGTCGCAGGTCATGGACACACAACAAAACAAGACGGTACTGGTTGCTTATTGTATAATTACAATAATTGCTAACACTTTAAAATAAGGTTTCAAAAATTAACTGTTGGTAATGCTTAGTTAATGTTATTCAAGGTAATCCATAATTAATCATTTTAAGTGTCTAACTGTAAATGCTTAGTTATTAATGGTTAGTTCATGATTGGTTACTGCTTATTGAGCATTAAGTAAGTACTTATATAAGCTGTTAGAAAATGCGTAGTTAACGCTTATTATGACTAAGCATTATCTAACAGTTAGTTAATGTTCCCTTATTTTTTTTACCAAATACTTTATGTTAATTACTAGGGATGTAACGATGCATAGCAAGTCAGTCAAACATTTATTTATTTTGTGAGGAATTGAATCAATGAGATCAGCAATGATTTGCAATACTCTTTTTAAACAGCAGAGGGTATATACCATTTATAACTGTGCCTGTCCATCCTCCAGGCATCTGTACAGAGACACAATGAAGTTGAATGAAAAAATAATTATAGGGGCAAAAGAAAAGAAAGTTTGCATTACTTAGTTTGCATAGTTTTTCTTTACAGTTATACGCTTTTGAACTTGAAATTATAATAAAAACTATTTAGTCATAGCTCTATAATCGTATTATGTCTTCAACATTGGGAGGAAATTGTATTGTGAGCCCAGAATTGTGAATCGTATCGAATCATGAGTTGAGTGAATCGTTACATCCCTATTAATAACTGCTAAATAAGTGTTCTATATTTAAGCAGTAGCTCACGTCAGGCTGTATAATGTGCTCATTATAGCACAGGTAAGGGGCGTTGTTCTTGTTTGGCACTCAGCGAAGCCCCCTTAAAGCAGCTCCGAGCAACATTTAAATATCTTTTAAACAGCCTCATGTTTCCTCTCATAATCATAAATTACCTTTAACAGCAAACGAGACCATCAGTGCAAAGAAAGACGTTTTTATATAGTTTTTATTAATGCTTTTGGTCTGGTCGCACACCCAGTCCGATTTTCGGTTCGCTCATGCAGGCTCTATGGTCACATATCCGTATTGGTCGCAGATTTCAGTGTGGCGCAGCAACGCGATTTGAGAAGCCTATCCCTCCAGGTGAGGGAAGGGGAGCGGGAGCCTTGTTTGAGACAGTTATTTGTCGTCATAATGACTGATAACGGGGCTGAACCATCAAAGAAAAAAAAGAGAGTGCAATGAAGAAAAGCTAAACGGGAGAGAGATATAGGCTACGGGCGGGACGAGGGCGTTGCCAAGCAACGTCCATACAATTTCACGAGAGCGAAACTAGACTGCAGTGTTTACTCCTAAATGAATGAGCGGTTGGTACTAACACAAAGTTTGCTTTGCTTCACCATCATCAGATAACCATTATCTGAAATAGTCATTATATACATCAACAACA
This sequence comes from Hyperoplus lanceolatus, assembly GCA_026929865.2. Lineage (NCBI taxonomy): Eukaryota > Metazoa > Chordata > Actinopteri > Uranoscopiformes > Ammodytidae > Hyperoplus > Hyperoplus lanceolatus. Next base: position 34,827,498 of record CM049399.1, on the reverse strand, counting down.
CAAAAACATTACCTCATCGTGATCCATACTAACTGCCGTCTCTCGTTCATTCGCTTTCTGTGAGGACACTAGGGGTGTGCGGAGACGTCATTATCTGTATCTGTATCTGTTCAACCAACAAAATTATCTGTATCTGTATCTGTATCCGGATACACAACAAGAAGTGGGTGTGGTGTATACCGGAAGTTTCTTTCACATTAGCCTACATTAAAGGAAGTCACCTAAATTGATTTTCTAAACTAATATTCATTGTCAATGCAATTGTTTTCTCTTCAAAGCATCACATTGATGTAATGTTGAAATATAAGTCAAAAAGTCAGATATATTTTACCCTTTCATCTCTCCATCTCTCTCTTATTTGTTCTCAGAATACAAAGACATTCAGGGAACAAAAATATTGATGAATAACAGCCCGAATCTGTGCATAGGCTACTCACTGTTAGTAAATGAGGGCCAGTGTTTTACTTTTAACTAAACCAAGATCCCCCTTTATCTGGGGGAAATTGAACAATCTGAAACTGGAAAAAAACATGTAGGCTACTGCTGTATTTTTTTTTTATCTCTATCTCTCCCTATCTCTATTTTTTTTACATTTGTTTTACTAGACTAAGATTTAGGAACAATTTGTATCAACGTATGTGCCAATCTCATAAACCCTAAATAATATCTTAGCCTTTCCACAAAGCCATATGTGATTGTAATATGTCAAGTTTTTAGTTTCCAATTTTATTGTATGTATGAAGTAGGCCTAGGCGTATACGCATTGATTGACAGCTGAAAAAGTACAGGTCCTAAGCATCAGTTTGATGGAAACGTTGTGGTGTTTGAAAGAGTTTAAGCAGTAGGCCTAGTGAAATACATCGGGGAAGGGCTGACAGTGACTCGGGGTGCAGCATATTCCATCGGTTTGTCTCTTCTCCGCCATGTCAGCGGTTTACAAGGAAGCACAGATAAAAACAGCAGCGAATCCGACCAGTAGAACCCTCTATTCAAGTGATAGGACGAACGCGCTGCGTTTATCAGTGGATAAAAAGAGAGAGACCGCGGGTCACGGGACGCGCCCGGTCCTTCTCGTGTCCACCGCAGAACAGCTGTTAGTGTCATTCTACCTGTTGTGTCATTGAGGCGGAACGCGCTCCGTCAATTAAGCGCATAATATATAAAAAAAAAAAATCCCCGAATAATAACGGGACTATTCGGAAATTATCTGTATCCGTATCTAACTCATTATCCGTGCTTATCCAAATACATATTCGGATTCGGGCTCATCCCTAGAGGACACGTAATCTTTCAGCTCCGTGAGAGAGAGTAGTTAGGTGACACTGCTGCATCAACTCATTGCAATCAGGTGCGTGTAGCACTGACTGGCATTAGTTGATGCAGTGTCAAAACCACTCTCACGGAGCCAAAAAGAGTCCTCACACTTTTAACACACAGACATGCACTATATTGCGCCCTTCTCAGTTCACACTCGCACGCCTGGCACGAGCTAGAAAACAGCTTTGCGACAGCGGGCGTCGTAAAAATGCTACCGCTTTTGTCCAAAGGGGACGCCAACGTGCCATGTTACTCGTAGTGGCTTTAACTGTGCTATAATGAGCATATTTCACAGACTGAAGAGCCATTGCTTTTATTAAATGGTTACAAGTATGGCAAAATTAAAGTCCTGGACATACGACCATTTAAATGTTTTATTTAATTAAAAAAATTCAGAACTCTTGATTTAAGCTACCCATTTTATAATGTATGTTTGGTAACATTGTTGCACATATTTACATTAAATACATGTGTGTCAAACAAAGTTTGCAGCACAAAAAAAGACAAACAGTTGAAAATGTTTTAATAAAGCAGAGAGATGAGCTAATTTGAAGATGCTGTTTGATTATTTTGATTAAGATGTTGGATACATTTTATATATTTTTAGTAAGTAGTATACATTATATAATTCCAATGATAAGGTCCAGCAGAGTTTCAATAAATTGTTTGTGAAATTATTTTCTTTGTGCATATTAAGTAGATAATGTAGTAAAAACTAAATGTTTCTATTCTCATCTAGGAGCTCAAGGATCAGATACTCTCCTATGTGCAACACTCAAGATACAGGACACTGAGAAGGAAATGGAGGCTTTGGAAAAACACTCCCCCTCATTATTCCAGACCAGGAAATATCAGCACATGCTCTTTGGTAGCTCTTCTACACAGGATACATGTCCAGTGAGTTGGCTAGGCCTATATCCATTCAACTCATCATTACAAGTTTAAACGCTTAACTTTTTCTCAATTGCTTTGGCACATTTTTCTATTCAGTTTACTTTTACAAAAACAACCCACACACATCCATTAAAGAGGACCTATGATGCTTTTTGACTTCTATGACCTATAAACATTGTTATGATGATTCATAGTCAGGCTTAACCATACTAAATTATCAAATAATGACTTACATGCATTTCGACATATTCCCTGCTGACCGTCTGGGGTGTCTGTGCAGAGCACTAAACACTATTCTAGCCAGTCGAGAAGTCACGTGTTCAAAGCGGTCTACCCTTTCATAATTCGTGACGTCGCATAAAACTTCGTGAAGTCACCCCGCGGATGTTTCCATGTATGGTAATGCTGTCACTTCCCTGTTCGCGTCTGCCTCGCGCCCTTATAGGTCCATGCTCGCGCTTCCCGCCACTGAAAGTGTTCCGGAAGGAAGGTAACCAATCACAACGGAGTGGGGTTTGCAGGAGGGGGGGAGGGGAGCGGAGATGGCCGAAGCACAGGCGGAGGGAGCCGAAGCACACACACTCAAGTGTTGACAGGATGTGCTGGATCGCCAAAATAAGAGAAAGAGCTTCCCGAAAATCTACATAGTTTTTTGTGATGTGATTCGTGTCAGGTTGCTCTATAGCAGTGTAAAACAAGAAATTAATACCAGAAAAGTAGCATAATAGGTCCTCTTTAACAGAAGAAGAATTTGCTACTCTGAAACCAATTCTACAATGTTTGTGTAGCACCTTAAAAGTTGGAGTCTGTTTTACCACTTACAACAACCATACTATACTTTGGGTTATATACTGACACACATAGAGAATACACTGTAATATTTGATATCTCTATGAACTGAATTCAACTATGCACCAAATGACAAAGATTTAAAACAATATATACTTTAGTTTTTTGCAGCACCAAACTACAGTGCTGCAATGTATTGTGGCAACTCACTTCAACGAGTATTGATATGGTTGTCACCTATTTATTTTGCAGAACATGCTGATACTAAGTGGTGTCAATGTGTTGACATGGTTATTTAATTAAGTGTCACTTCTCTCTTGAGATGTGTGGTAACCAGAGCCGGCCCGAGGCATAAGCGAACTAAGCGGCCGCTTAGGGCCCCCGACTGCCTGGGGGGCCCCCTCCAAAAAACATTTTTTATTTTTTTTTTAGTTTGTGTGTTTGATATTAACATCATATTATGCAAACGTGAGTTATCATACAAAAAAAATAATAAAATGTTTTGGTCTAGATAATTAATAGCCTAAAAATGTAATCAGTTCATCTGGGAGGAAATCCGAAATTATCTGATCATGTCATGTTCACATCCATGCACAGCGTGTATTGAGTTTATTTAAAAACAATTGGAAATGGGGCTGCCCTCAGTTGCCCATGCACTGTGTATAGTCTATAGCCTATTTCAGCCTTGTCTGTGGAAAAAAAGATACAGTAGCTGGACAACAGAGTTATTCTGCTTAGTTCCTCACACTGCATTTAAATGCATTCATTGGGGCGCTCCAGTGGCGTAGTGGATAGAGCGCGTACCATATTGGCTCCGGCCTTCGTTGCAGTGGTCGCGGGTTCGAATCCGACCCGTGGACCTTTACTGCAGGTCATCCCCTCTCTCTCTCTCTCTGTCTACCCATTTCAATGCTGTACTATCTAATAAAAAAGCTTGAAAATGCAAAAAAGTTATCTTAAATGCATTCATTATATTACAGAGAAATATGTCCCGTAAAAGAAAAAGAGCTCCAAGCCCAACCCAGAGGACCCTCCATAATATTTTATTTTATATTAATATTTTTATGGAAAATCCATGTGTCCTTCTTCAACAGCTTCTAATTCATCTGACCCAGTGTCTCCAAATTATTTCTTCACACAAAATTTCTCAGATTTAGCCTCATAATTTTCCTCTCAAAGTGCACCAGATTCATGCATTTCACTTTAAAAAGGTTTAAAAATCTCCCGGGGGGGCATACCCCCGGACTCCCCTAGGAGGGTCTGAATCACGGCTGTCTAATATTTTCACACAGTGGAGGCACTAGCGGAAAACACTGGGTGTGTCAATGATATTTAACAAAGATCTATAGTTTCAGCAGCGCTAACATTAGAGAGGGGCCCCCTAATCATATTTCGCTTAGGGCCCCCTGAAGGCTTGGGCCGGCTCTGGTGGTAACTATTTTGAAAAGTATGTTTAAACATATGAAATATGCAAAAATAATGATAAATAGTAACCTATTCACCAGATAAAACATTAAATTACGTTGACCCATAATTTGCTAAATGTGTGAAGGCAATCGAGAAAAAACTGTTTTTCAATAAAATATTTTAGTATTTGATGTTAAAGTCTGTATGAAACACTATATTTATCTCTTTCACAGGGTGACTCTGGCGGAGGAGTGGTGTTCAAGGGCATGATTTACGGCGTCTATTCATTCGGTGGTAGAACCAAGTGTGCTGTAGCAGCTGGATTTATGGACGTCTGTGCATACCTGGAGTGGATCAGAGACACTACCAAAAAATGAACAGGGTGTAATATATTGTGAGATGTCTTGTCATAGGCATTTCACATTAAACAAGAAAACTGTTGAGTTACTTAATTTCTGATTGATGAATTTACAAACGATTGGTTCAGATTTAATGTAAACAAATGAATAATATTAATTATGACTTTCAACATGGCTCTCATAGAAAGTAGGTCTCATTCACAAATGTTTACAGATTCTTGTTGTTGGAATGTTGTGAAAAAACACATCTAAGATTCTCCATGTTATTATACAATCATCGTACGGGAAATCTACAAAGAAACAACCATCCCAATCTGCTACTATTTCAACAGTACTGATGATGATAAACAATATGACTGTCCTGCAAGTTTGTGTCTGTTGAAATAAAATAAAGATGACTCACACCTATAATTAAACAGATTGTTATTAGTTGTTTTGATTGTTAGGCAAGGCAAGTTTGTTTCTATAGCAACATTCAGACACAGGGCCATTGAAAGTGCTTTACAGGCTCATAAAATACATCAAGAATAAAATATATCAAGTATAGAATAGACATTAGAAAATTGAAAATAAAAACATGAAGGTGATTCATAGTGATTTTTAAAGTTTGTTCACTGAAAACAGCTGCCTGTCGCTGCCAAAAGCAGTGTATTGTCTTTAGATAGGTAGATATTATAATAATATGAATTACAGCTGCTTTCTACTGTATCACCAATTAATCAAACATCTACCATGTCCAGCTACCGTAATAGGTTAGGCCCTAACCCATTACTGTTACCCCATCCATTAATTGTATCAACATCAAGACTGATCTTGAGTGCTTCAACACTGACTATAGGCAATACATATTCAATAGTAGGCAGATCTGCTAATATGAGACGGCATCCAAGTGGTCCTAGTCCTAGTGTGCTTGATGTGTATTAATGAAAAAAGTTACAGAGGATAGGGCAAGGCAATTTGGACTTTTGAGAAAAAGGTTTGTGGTCTGTGATAGTCAAACTATAAAAAATTGTGTCGACCTCTAAGATTCTGCTTCAAATTCCAGTGTCCTTCTTATTTGATAAAGATCAAATAATTGTATGCATTTGTAGAAATGTGTGGCCCCTCGGCCTACACTCAGTATACATTCAGGAATAACTTGGGTTTTGTCTTAACTCAAATGTATCAGTCAGAAAATATTCTATTCACATTTGTGTTGTATTTAGACATTGTTGAACCCCTCAGTGAAAACCATTATTTATATGTAAGACAGACGCATGTTACGTTCAATGGCATTGGATAATACAGTATGAACCTAATTCCTATGGACCCTGTCTTTATTTCATGAATCAACATTTCAGCGCAATTTACTCTGAAAAAAAATCACAAATCATCTGAATCACACACAATACAGAGTGAATACCTGCTGTCACTTCATGGAAGGCAAAGACAGGAGCTGCTCAAAGTGATACAAACTTTGCATGAATGTGTGTGAAACTCTTCAGCCAATGAGACTGTTGATAAACCTGTATGGAGTGAGTGGTAGCTGCTGCTGCTTGAACAGAGAGAAAGTTATTATACGGTGAAAAGACAGCGATGGCTAATTGGTTGCTTCTCCTTTTGCTGTGGGTCAGTAAGTAGTACAGTGTTATATCCTTACTGTATTTTACACTTCTGCTGCTTACTTTAATGACAATTTATATTTATATTTTTGTATATATTATACTTGACAACAATGAATTCTCCAGAATCGCTGACTCCATCTTTAACCGGAATATGGACCATAATCTGAGTGTACTGCGCATGTTAACGTGGTCAATGAGGTTGTTGTCTGTCCGTGGGCTCAGACAAACTTAGTGGAACACACAGGGAAATAGCAGATCATAATGCAGAGAGAAAATAATCAGACAATACCGGCTGTATAAAGTCTAGCATGAGTGTTTAATTCAAAACAATAGTTTTACTCGCGAGGATCACAAGTGACTCCTCACGCAAGGCAGGCAGTCAAGAGTGATGCCGGACCATAATGAACATCATATTTATGGCACATCTCAACCACAGGAGGTAGAGATTTAAATGTCATACATTTGGTTTGCAGTAGGGAGAGACAGGAAGACTAAAGGCTGGCTGAGGTGAAGGACTGTCTGGAGGCAGACAATAAGAAGTACTTATGTAATGCGTCTTATAGCCTGCTTTCTGAATGTATAGTGGAGCTGTGAGATATTTTATCTTTACAACAATCTACCTGCATATGTTGCTCTGCTGAGAAACAACTACTGTAATATCTAATTGCTGTCTCTGTTACTCTTTGCTGCACTTCTTTCAGGCCCTGTACTTTGCCCCAACTCCCCAGGCCTGCCATTCTTAAACAATCCACCATATAACCTCTGACTTACAGTTGAGCACAGAATTATTAGCCTCCCTATGAAAATGTATTTTTTTTAAGAGTGACCCTGGTAGTTTTTGTTTTTTGTGAAACAATTTTGTTTCTGTCTGCAAAGTAAAAATAATGTAATCATCCAAAATAAAAGTAAGATGTTTGGAAAAGCTGTGATACAAATGCCTTGCTCTGTTTGACAGCACTTGGAAAATACTTTTTTTTAATGTTCATTAATAATAATTAATAATAATAATTCTGTCCTCAAATGTACCTACCACACTTCCTCATTCTCCTGTTATCACTTACCTCAACAGCCACTCACCACCAGCCCATTAAAACTAGACATGTTTATAGAATACTACTGCACTACTCAAGGTGTGGGAACAGTGTATTTCAGACAAGGACACCCCCTGCAGGCACCTACATATATTTTATGAAATTGCCCCATATATTTATTCCATTGCTAAATGCCACGTATATTATTGTGTATTTTTTAAATTGTTTCATGGTTTGATAAGATGATAAACAGACATGCATGTGAAACCTAAACACATCTTAGTGCAGTACTGAGGTGAGTGGCGGACGCAAACATGTTTAAATGTGTTGATATGTCTGTGTATATTTGAAGAAAATGCGGTAAAAAGAAGCACTCTGATTTTCATTATTCAAGTATGATCCACAGGCATATGTAAGGCTGTCATAGAATTAATTAAAATTATAATCATTTCACAAAAAAAAGAACAAAAATATTATATAGGGGAAAACGGGGGAATCTGAGGCATCGGGTAATGTGAGCCACCCCCTCTATCCAGGCAACGGAAAACATTTGTGGTCATGTGAGATATATGCAGTGTTGGGAACGTTACTTTAAAAAAGTAATTAGTTATAGTTACTCACTACTTGTTCCAAAAAGTAACTGAGTTAGTAACTGAATTACTTTATAATAGAAGTAATTAGTTACCAGGGAAAGTAACTATTTGCGTTAGCCTACTGTAAAAAAAAAGTTGCTATATGTCAAAAAAATTGATTTTTCTGAGCAGTTTTCACAAGTCAGTTGAAATGAGTAGAACAAACAGGCAGGCCTACTTGTAGGCTACATAACCTTCAATGTGTATTGCACATCAATAGACAGCAAGAGTTTTATCCTGCACTTCAAGTATTTTGTTCTCAACAAAAGTAGTAGAGGAAACTGCTGAATGTACCGTGCTGATCTGCTATATCACTGGATTCACTTCAGGGGTGTCGGCTAAAACCACTATAGTAGCCTAAATAATAAAACACTACTTAAGGCCAAAAACGTCAGACTATGAAGCATGAGACGATGAGAGGAGGAGTAAGGATTTATCCTATGTTTATTTCCTTCTTTAACATGCACAGCAGCATACAGATCCCAGGAAAAGAACAGTAGCAATATTCGGCTTGTGATGACACGCTAAACAGCTGTTTCAACCGGCGAATCGCGGCCGTTTAATAACGTGCATAAATTATAACTTATAGAGATGGGAAAACTCCATGCACTTACTCACAAGGGCGATGCAAACAAACTCAGGGAGGGCACGTTTCGACCGATAGGTAATTACTGCGGCAAAGTGCAGGCTCACACAACAGAGAGAAAAAGAAAAAGAAACTTCACTAAACAGGCGCTCCGGCTGACTGACGTGACGACGCTAACTGACAGTTATGTCATCCACACTGAATAAAACACAACTTAAAACACACCGGTCTCCTCACTAGCAGTATGGAGCCAGGGGTGCGTTCGGATTACACAGTTTATTCAATCAATTCATAGTAACGCACCGCATTTAACGTTCAGTAACGATAACGGCGTTGTAACGACGGAAAAAGTAATTAGTTAGATTACCCCGTTACTGAAAAAAGAACGGCGTTACCTAACGCCGTTATTTTAAACGGCGTTATTCCCAACACTGGATATATGTTTTCAAGCCCCTCTCATTTCCCCATGGCCCTGAAAGAGAGGACCTCATGGTGCTGTTTTCTTCACCAAAATAGGTATTTTGCATATAAAAGTAAAATTTCTTGCTGTCAACTTAATCAACTGTTGTGCCAAAGCAAATGTATTCACGTAGAAAAACTTCTATCATATGTGTTGATGAACTACCAACATATGAAACCTTGTGATGTGTCTTAAACATATTTTAATGTAATATTACATGACATATATTTTATTTTAATGTTATACACATTGTAGAAAAGCCATCATGCCTTCTCATCTTTCCCTGTAACCTTCAGGGCTGGAATGTAGAGTAGGCCTAGTTGTAGAGTATGACGGGCTGATGTTATAATCCAGTTCGATCTTCTCCTGTGTTCTGAGTCCCTGGCTGTTCTCGCTGGTTCTGATTTTCCTATGCTTTGACCCCCAGACACTAGCTGGCTCTAAGGGTCCTGTGTTCTGACCCCCAGACTGTGTTCTAATCTAACTGGTTCTATCTTTCATTTGAATCTTATTACAACCTTTTGAATTATATGTATTTGATTTTGTTCAGAGTTACTTTCAAGTGTTTAGAAAATTTGCTTTGCTTAATTGACCAAACCCCATCATTATTTTACTAGTCTGACATTAGTTCTGGAATGTGTGGCTAGCTTTCAGGATTCTTACTGTTACAATATGTGTTGTTATGGTAGTTTCAGAGTGGAAGAAGTAAGTGGATCAGTTTACCCCACAGCTGAGGTAAAGTGAGCCAAATGACAACTTTTTTTAAAACAATCATATTTTCGCCTGCGAGCGTCTGGTGGCCGGGTCTGCCACGGGCCCGGCCGGGCACAGCCCGAAGAAGCTACGTGGCACCAACCCCCTCTATGACCGATGGGCCCACCACTCGTCGGAGGAACCGCTGGGGTCGGGTGCGCTGCCTAAAGGGTGGCAGTGAAGGGCGGGGACCACAACGGACCAGACCCGGGCGGCAGAGGCTGGCTTTGGGGACGTGGAACGTCACCTCGCTGTGGGGGAAGGAGCTGGAACTGGTGCGGGAGGTGGAGCGCTACCAATTAGACCTGGTGGGGCTTACCTCCACGCACAGTCTTGGCTCTGGAACCGTACTTCTGGACAGGGGTTGGACTCTATTCTTCTCTGGAGTTGCCCAAGGTGTGAGGCGCCGGGCCGGTGTGGGGATACTCACGAGCCCCCGGCTGGGCGCTACTACGTTAGAGTTTACCCCGGTGGACGAGAGGGTCGCCTCCCTACGCCTCCGGGTTGTGGGGGGGAAGACTCTGACTGTTGTTTGTGCGTACGCACCGAACAGCAGTTCGGAGTATTCGGCCTTCTTGGAGACCCTGAACGGAGTCCTGCATGGGGCTCCGGTAGGGGACTCCATAGTTCTGCTGGGAGACTTTAACGCGCACGTGGGCAATGATGGAGACACCTGGAAAGGCGTGATTGGGAGGAACGGCCTCCCCGATCTGAACCCGAGTGGTCGTTTGTTGTTAGACTTCTGTGCTGGTCATGGTTTGTCTATAACGAACACCATGTTCGAACATAAGGATGCTCATAAGTGTACATGGTACCAGAGCACCCTAGGCCGAAGGTCGATGATCGATTTCGTGATCGTTTCATCTGATCTGAGGCCGCATGTTTCGGACACTCGGGTGAAGAGAGGGGCGGAGCTGTCAACTGATCACCATCTGGTTGTGAGTTGGGTCAAAGGGTGGGGGAAGACTCTGGACAGACCTGGTAAGCCCAAACGGGTAGTGCGGGTGAACTGGGAACATCTGGCGGAGGCCCCTGTTCAAGAGATCTTTAATTCGCACCTCCTGCAGAGCTTTTCTAGCATCCCTGTGGAGGTTGGGGGCATTGAACCCGAGTGGTCGATGTTCAAAACTTCCATTGCTGAAGCCGCGGCAGACAGCTGTGGTCTCAAGGTCTTAGGTGCCTCAAGGGGCGGTAACCCTCGAACGCCGTGGTGGACCTCGTGGTCAGGGAAGCCGTCCGACTGAAGAAGGAGTGCTTCCGGGATATGTTATCTCGGGGGACTCCTGAGGCAGTTGCAAGGTACCGACAGGCCCGAAGGGCTGCAGCTTCTGCCGTGACCGAGGCAAAGCAGCGGGTGTGGGAGAAGTTCGGAGAAACCATGGAGAAGGACTTTCGGTCGGCACCAAAGTGTTTCTGGAAGACCGTCCGGCACCTCAGGAGGGGGAAGCGGGGAACCATCCAAGCTGTGTACAGTCAGGATGGGACGCTGTTGACCTCAACTGAGGAGGTAGTCGGTCGGGTGGAAAGAGCACTTTGAGGAACTCCTGAATCCGACTAACACGCCCTCTATGTTGGAGGCAGAGCTGGAGGCTGATGGGGGATCATCGTCAATTTCCCTGGTGGAAGTCACTGAGGTAGTCAAACAACTCCACAGTGGCAAAGCCCCGGGGGTTGATGAGATCCGTCCAGAAATGCTGAAAGCAATGGGTGTGGAGGGGCTGTCTTGGATGACACGCCTCTTCAACATTGCGTGGAAGTCGGGTACAGTGCCGAAGGAGTGGCAGACCGGGGTGGTGGTTCCTATTTTCAAAAAGGGGGACCAGAGAGTGTGTTCCAACTACCGGGGTATCACACTTCTCAGCCTTCCCGGCAAAGTCTACTCCAAGGTGCTGGAAAGGAGGGTTCGGCCGATAGTCGAACCTCAGATTGAAGAGGAACAATGCGGATTCCGTCCTGGCCGTGGAACAACGGACCAGCTCTTCACTCTCGCAAGGATCCTAGAGGGAGCTTGGGAGTTTGCTCATCCAGTCTACATGTGTTTTGTAGATCTGGAGAAGGCTTATGACCGGGTTCCCCGGGAGATACTGTGGGGGGTGCTGCGGGAGTATGGGGTGAGGGTGTCTCTTCTGAGGGCCATCCAATCTCTGTACACTCAAAGCGAGAGCTGTGTACGGGTTCTCGGTAGTAAGTCAGACCTGTTTCCGGTGGGGGTTGGCCTCCGCCAGGGCTGCGCTTTATCACCAATCCTGTTTGTGATATTCATGGACAGGATATCAAGGCGTAGTCGTGGTGGGGAGGGGTTGCAGTTTGGTGGGCTGAAGATCTCATCTCTGCTGTTTGCGGATGATGTGGTTCTGATGGCATCATCGGCCTGTGACCTTCAGCTCTCATTGGATCGGTTTGCAGCCGAGTGTGAAGCGGTTGGGATGAGGATCAGTACCTCTAAATCTGAGGCCATGGTGCTCAGCAGGAAACCGATGGATTGTCTACTACAGGTAGGGAATGAGTCCTTACCCCAAGTGAAGGAGTTTAAGTACCTCGGGGTCTTGTTTGCGAGTGAGGGAACAATGGAGCGTGAGATTGGCCGTAGAATCGGAGCAGCAGGGGCGGTTTTGCACTCGCTTTACCGCACTGTTGTGACGAAAGAGAGCTGAGTCGTAAGGCAAAGCTTTCGATCTACCGGGCGATCTTTGTTCCTACCCTCACCTATGGTCATGAAGGCTGGGTAATGACCGAAAGAACGAGATCGCGGGTACAAGCGGCCGAAATGGGCTTTCTCAGGAGAGTGGCTGGCGTCTCCCTTAGAGATAGGGTGAGAAGCTCAGTCATTCGTGAGGAACTCGGGGCAGAGCCGCTACTCCTTTGCGTTGAAAGGAGCCAGTTGAGGTGGTTCGGGCATCTGGTAAGGATGCCCCCAGGGCGCCTCCCTAGGGAGGTGTTCCAGGAGCGTCCAGCTGGAAGGAGGCCTCGGGGAAGACCCAGGACTAGGTGGAGAGATTATATCTCCACACTGGCCTGGGAACGCCTCGGGATCCCCCAGTCAGAGCTGGTCGATGTGGCCCGGGAAAGAGAAGTTTGGGGTTCCCTGCTCAAGCTGCTGCCCCCGCGACCCGATTTCGGATAAGCGGTTGATGATGATGATGATGATGATGAATCATATTTTCATTGCCCTTTGTCTTGAAAAAATTCTGCATATGCCCATTTCTAGGAAACATCCTGAATTAATGGGAAATGTTTAAATTTGAGTGATAAATCATGTTAGCTCGCTTAGAGGGGAGCAAATGTAAAAAGTGGCTCATATTACCCCGTTCTCCCCTACTATATAGCCTACTGCATATACTATACAGTATATTTTGGAAGATTTAAAAATATGGTTTTGAAAAAGGCAAAATAATAAAATTGTTTCTAAAGTGAAACACAATTAATTATATGCCTTCGATATTGGGAAACACTTAAGACGTGTACATTTCCAATTTACTGATTCTTCAATGATCACAATGTCTACAGTAAAGGACCCTGGGGCTGTTTTCATTTCATGAATCAACAATTCTCTTATATTCTCGGAATTTTCTCTTAACAAAATTCACAAATCATCTGAATGACATACAATACAGAGTGGATAACAGCTGTCACTTCATGGAAGGCAAAGGCAGGAGCTGTTGTTAAGTGATAAAAACTTTGCATAAATGTGTGTGAAACTCTGCAGCCACTGTGACAGTGTTGAAAAGCCTGTATGGAGTTAGTGGAGTTAGCTTGAACAGAGAGGCAGTTATTAGACGGTGAAAGACAGAGATGGCTTGTTTGAGAAATTCAATGATTTTGACAACAAGCATTCTCCAGAATCGGTGACTCAACCTTTAATCGGACTATGGACCATAATCTGAGTGTACTGTGCATGTTAACGTGGTCAATGAGGTTGGTGTCTGTCCATAGGCTCAGCCACACTTAGCAGAACACACATCATAATCTACCTGCACTTGAATTCATATTCAAAAGTGAGCACACACACAGTATGAACAGAGACAAATCTGTCAGTTTATCCTGAAGCTCAGTGCACACACACATACACACACACACACACACACACACACACGCACAGATCAAATTGGATTCAAAATCTGAAAAAATAAATTGTTTCTAAACTGAAACACAAGAAATCATATTCCTTCGATATTGGGAAACACTTACGTCATGTAAAAATACAACTTGCTCTGCCAGCCCTTGATAGTTAGATTCCTCAATAATCACTATTTAGTCAGTACAGATCCGATTGGATTCATACCTAAATAACCATGGCACACTATATCTTTACTCTCACTCTCATTAACACACAACAATTAAATAAAACATGTATTCATGTTTTGCAGATTTCAAAATAGCCTTTGACTGTATTGTGCATGGATGCCTCTTTTATTGATTATTATAAAGTGCCATTGGAGGTAGAAACCTATCACTTGATTCAGACGATATATTCTAATAAATTATGTTCCTTTAACTAACTATTCTCACAGGACCATGGTGAGAAACAGGGTTGTAAATTGAGCTCAACCCAACAGAATAAAAATGATCCCTCTCATGGCATTCCTATTGTGTGAAATGCACCTGTATAATTTAAATATTCAGGGGAAAGTACATGGAGTTTTTTTAAAGAATGTACACAGCCCCTGGTGTGAGTCTGCAGAGTGTCTGTTGATTGCAGATGCCTTCGTTCTCCTTTCTCCCTCCAACTGTAAATAGGGAAAATACCAAATTATTGACCTTTAAAAAAAATCAAATGATCTGAAAAATAAATCTAACATGAGGATATTATAATAATCCAGCAAACAAAACAGTACACATAACCGGGCTTGAATATCAACTCATCTTGACACTATGGCCTCGCTTTGAGTGAGCTGACAGAGAGAGGGAGAAGGGCTTTTTATGAAGTCAAAAGATACATTCCAATTCACATCCCAATTAGGACCTGGTTCCAAATTCTAAATTCAATAAGAGACCCAATAATAGTATATGGTAGGGAAGTCAATTGAAGTGACTGAAGACAGACAGACAGACAGACAGACAGACAGACAGACAGACAGACAGACAGACAGACAGACAGACAGACAGGCAGACAGACAGTGAGAGATTGTCCTTACTTTTGGTGAGTGTACTGTGTGCGCATGATGAAAACGTATCCCTCGAATACAACATATTATCTGTTAAAATGCAAATTAAGCAGATAATACTCCAGGGTGTGTGAATGAATTAATGTATCTTCTGAACTTAGAAGTATCAAAAAACTCAGGTTATATCTACAGTGTAAAAATGCAAATAGTCTGAGCACCAAAGACTGAGAACACAGCAAAGCCAGTTATATTCAATAAAATTAAAAACTTAGCACAATTCACATTGTTTTTTTGACACTTCATCCCTCTACACCTCGGACAATGTCTTAACATTGTTTATAAAGTCCACTGATTCTTAAACGCTGCCTCTTATTTCAGTAAGATACGCAATAATAGTATATTGTAGTGAAGTGTAGAGTCTCTTTAACCAGCTAATTATTCCAGTCAGGAGAGAAACATCCAATTGAAGCCGTGCATCCAGAATTGTAAAAAACAAAACAAATATAAACATATATAAAGTTCACAGACACACAGCCTTATAGCGCATGCTGGGCAGCAACTAGACACTACTTAGCCATTACCCTTTAACATATTCAAAAGTGAGCATTCTCAGTGCCAACAAAGTTGAACAGAGACAAGTTCTCTCCACACACACACAAACACACACATACTCACTTTTCTCCTTTGAGGGGCCCGCATTGTTTTTGCCCAATTGTGGGGTCCACCCGTTCCAGTGGTTCTGCAGAAAACACACACACACACACACACACACACACACACACACACACACACACACACACACACACACACACACACACACACACACACAGTAAATGTTTAATGAACATAGATATCGTTGTGTAAAATGACATTGAGATAGTGATATTTAAATAGGCAGTTGGATATATTCACTGTGCGGACAAGAGCAGCCATAGTGAGGCCTGTTTGGCTAGTGAAATAAGATGTACTAAAGTATAAGGCAAATTAACCAGATAATAATCCAGTGTGTGTGAATGTACAGACTGTTAATGTTTCAACTGAACTCCTAAATTCTGATAAGCCAACGCCAAGGAGAAATATTTTACTAAGTATCAAAAAACTATCTACAGTGGAGAGTTGAAAATGCAAATACTCTGAGCACCAAAGACTGAGAATCATGTTCAATATATTTTTGTTTTAAATTTAGCACAATCCACTGTTCTTTTGACACTTCATCCATCTACAGCTCGGACAAGGTCTTACATTTGTTTATTGAAAGTTTTTAACGTTTTTCAAATGTGCATCTTGTTTGTTACTGTTATGAAAGAAAATAATCTCAGACATGTCTCAACGTACAACATACAATGCAAAACAAATTTGATCCGAACACATGCAGTTATGTATGATGTTGATTAATGTAGTTCATTTAAAGTACGTTAATGAACATTAAAATACCTGTAATGTCTGTTTTCCTACCGACAACCTGACGCCTTCAACCCAGCCGGGGAAATGAAGTCTAACATACAGCATATGAAAACAATAAATATCATACTTAATATGACAGTGAATACAACAATGCTAGTGTAAAATAAGAATGAGATAGTGATATTTAAATTGGCAGCACCTAGCCACTACTTATCCTCTACCCTTTAAAGATTCAAATTCAAAATAGAGCATTCTCAGTGCCAAAAGAGTTGAAAAGAGGCAAGCGCACCACAAACACACACACACATACTCACTTTTCTCCTTTGAGGGGTCCGCATTGTTTTTGCCAAATTGTGGGGTCCACCCGTTCTGATGATTCTGCAGAGAAGAGTGCACACACAGACCCGCACACACACACACACACACACACACACACACACACACACACACACAGAACATTACAGAACTTATGGGATCAAAATGTCTCACCATACAACACACTATGAAAAATGTTATCCGATCAGATAATAATGAACATTAAAATACCTGTAATGCCTGTTTTCCTATCGACAAACAGCCACCTTCAACCCAGCCGGGGAAAATAAATTAATGTAATAAATGAAAACAATAAATGTCACACTTAATATGTCAGTGAACACAACTTGTACTTCCTCTTCTTTACTCCTTGTTTAAAATAAGAATGATATAGTGATATTTAAATTGGCAGCACGTAGCCACTACTTAGCCTCTACCCTTTAAACATTCAAATTCAAAAGTGAGCATTCTCAGTGCTGACAGAGTTGAACAGAGACAAGATCACCACACACACTCACACACATACTCACTTTTCTCCTTTGAGGGGTCCGCATTGTTTTTGCCGAATTGTGGGGTCGACCTGTTTCAGTGGTTCTGCAGAAAAGAGTGTGCACACACACACACACACACACACACACACACACACACACACACACACACACACACACACACACACACACACACAGGAATGTGTTAGTGAACGTAGATATCCTTGTGTAAAATGACATTGAGATAGTGATATTTTGAATACTTAGTTGGATATATTCACTGTGCGGACAAGAGCAGCCATAGTGAGGCACGTTTGGCTAGTAAAATAAAATGTAACAAGGTATAAGGCAAATTAAGCAGATAATAATCCAGGGTGTGTGAATGTACAAACTATTAATGTTTCAACTGAACTCGATAAGCCTACGCCCTACGGCAAGAGGCTATATTTTACTAAGTATCAAAAAACTATCTACAGTGGACAGTTACAAATGCAAATACTCTGAGCGCCAAATACTGAGAACACAGCAAAGCCAGTTATCATGTTCAATGAAAATACTTTTAAAAAACTTCACACGTCCACAATCCACTTTGTTTTTCTGACACATCATCCATCTACACCTCAGACAATGTCTTACAATTGTTCGTAACAAGTTCCCATCAAATCTAAAATGTTTTAGATTGAAAAAAAAAAAATCATCTTAGACATGTCTCAACGTGCAACATACAATGCAAAACAAATTTGATCCAAACACATGCAGTTATCTATAAGGTTAATTAATAAGTAAGTAATTAAGTAGTTAATTTAAAGTATGTTAATGAACATTAAATTACCTGAAATGTCTCTTTTCCTATCGACAACCAGCCATCTTCAACCCAGCCGGGGAAATGAAGTCTAACATACAGCATATGAAAACAATAAATATCATACTTAATATGACAGTGAATACAACAATGCTAGTGTAAAATAAGAATGAGATAGTGATATTTAAATTGGCAGCACCTAGCCACTACTTATCCTCTACCAAATTCAAAATAGAGCATTCTCAGTGCCAAAAGAGTTGAAAAGAGGCAAGCGCACCACAAACACACACACACATACTCACTTTTCTCCTTTGAGGGGTCCGCATTGTTTTTGCCAAATTGTGGGGTCCACCCGTTCTGCTGATTCTGCAGAGAAGAGTGCACACACAGACCCCACACACACACACACACACACACACACACACACACACACACACACACACACACACACACACACACACACAGAACTTTACAGAACTTATGGGATCAAAATGTCTCACCATACAACACACTATGAAAAATGTTATCCGATCAGATAATAATGAACATTAAAATACCTGTAATGCCTGTTTTCCTATCGACAAACAGCCACCTTCAACCCAGCCGGGGAAAATAAATTAATGTAATAAATGAAAACAATAAATGTCACACTTAATATGTCAGTGAACACAACTTGTACTTCCTCTTCTTTACTCCTTGTTTAAAATAAGAATGATATAGTGATATTTAAATTGGCAGCACGTAGCCACTACTTAGCCTCTACCCTTTAAACATTCAAATTCAAAAGTGAGCATTCTCAGTGCTGACAGAGTTGAACAGAGACAAGATCACCACACACACTCACACACATACTCACTTTTCTCCTTTGAGGGGTCCGCATTGTTTTTGCCGAATTGTGGGGTCGACCTGTTTCAGTGGTTCTGCAGAAAAGAGTGTGCACACACACACACACACACACACACACACACACACACACACACACACACACACACACACACACACACACACACACACAGGAATGTGTTAGTGAACGTAGATATCCTTGTGTAAAATGACATTGAGATAGTGATATTTTGAATACTTAGTTGGATATATTCACTGTGCGGACAAGAGCAGCCATAGTGAGGCACGTTTGGCTAGTAAAATAAAATGTAACAAGGTATAAGGCAAATTAAGCAGATAATAATCCAGGGTGTGTGAATGTAGAGACTGTTAATGTTTCAACTGAACTCGATAAGCCTACGCCCTACGGCAAGAGGCTATATTTTACTAAGTATCAACAAACTATCTACAGTGGACAGTTACAAATGCAAATACTCTGAGCGCCAAATACTGAGAACACAGCAAAGCCAGTTATCATGTTCAATGAAAATACTTTTAAAAAACTTCACACGTCCACAATCCACTTTGTTTTTCTGACACATCATCCATCTACACCTCAGACAATGTCTTACAATTGTTCGTAACAAGTTCCCATCAAATCTAAAATGTTTTAGATTGAAAAAAAAAAAATCATCTTAGACATGTCTCAACGTGCAACATACAATGCAAAACAAATTTGATCGAAACACATGCAGTTATCTATAAGGTTAATTAATAAGTAAGTAATTAAGTAGTTAATTTAAAGTATGTTAATGAACATTAAATTACCTGAAATGTCTCTTTTCCTATCGACAACCAGCCATCTTCAACCCAGCCGGGGAAATTAAGTCTGACATATTAAAACAATAAATGTCACACTTAAAATTACAATTGTTTATCATTTCCATCAATTCGTAAATTTTAAATTAAAACTTCAACCCAGCTGGGAAAACAAGTCTAAAATCCATTAAAACAATAGATGTTACACAACAGCGCACACATTAAAACACAGAAAGCAAATTTAGCCTACCGGTTGTTCCAGGACTCTATCATGGAATGAGCAGAGCACCTGCCTCACGATCAAGATTACACACTGAGTTCCTCCTGTACGTGGTGAAATGTCATTGATCACCCACACAACACACACACACACACACACACACACACACACACACACACACACACACATGACACACACACACACACACACACACACACACACACACACACACACACACACACACATGACACACACACACACACACACACACACACACCCTCACTGACACACACACACACACACACATGCACGCACGCACGCACGCATGCATGCACACACACACACACACACACACACACACACACACACACACACACTATGCCTTTGGATATAATTTATTTTAAATGATTGCTGATATGTGTATATTGTATATGTATTGCTAGTCAGTTAAAAGTCAGTAAATACAATTATCCTTGTGTATAATTATTGTATTATTGGATACTTTCACTGAATGACCGAGAATAGCCATAGTGAGGCAAGGTGTAATTAAATAAAATTAGATTACAAGGCAAATTCAGCAGATACTATTCCAGGGTGTGTGACTGTACGGACTACTATTCTCTCACCTGGGCTCCTAAATATTGATAAGCCAACGGCAAGAGGAAACATTTTACTAAGTATCAACAACCTCGAATTGAATCTTCAGTGGACAGTTAAAAATACTCTGAGCAGCAATGACTGAAAACAAAGCATAGCCAGGTTCAATAAAAAAAGAAAAAAAAAACGTCAAAATCAATCGTCAAAACAGACGATTATAATATTTTACAAAACTATTTATTTCAATCAAAAAAACAATTTAAAGCAACTTGTATCTATATATCATTATTCTATTGAGGACTTTATATCATTGTTGAATACTTCGAAAACTATGATGTCATTTTCATGCTGGAATAAAAAAAAAATGCAGCTGATGCGACTGTTTCCATGTAAGGGTAATTTTCCTGCCATCTCTTTTCACAAGACAAGGGCGGGAACAATTGATAAGCCATAGAAATTTTACATACACTTTGACCTCTGTAGCCAACGGGATTGTATTGAAAGACCTGATAAACCTTATATGGATTTTGGCTGCTCGAAGGCCAGTCTGAACAGGACAGTCTAAACCAACATAAAAGGCGCCTGTGTTTCACTAGGAAGGCACACACTGAACGATGGGTGGAATGACTCGTCTCCTCCTTCTGCTGTGGGCCGGTGAGTGAACAACTTCTGAGTGTTTAAACTTCTGCTGCTTACTTTAACCATCTGTTTGCTTTCAGACTGTGGCTCAGGTAGCAGAGCGCGTTGGCGGTTCGATCCCTGCTCTGCCACCTGTGTCATGGTTGTTGTGTCCTTGGGCAAGACACTTCACCCACGTTGCCTGGTGTGAATGTGTATGACTGCTGTATGTTTGAGTTTCCTTGTTGTTGTGTCATTGGGCAAGACGCTTCACCCACCTTTTGAATGTGTATGACTGCTGTATGTTTGAGGTGGTGGTCTGAGGGGCCGTAGGCGCTGAATGGCAGCCACGCTTCCGTCAGTCTGCCCCAGGGAAACTGTGGCTACTATTGTAGTTTACCACCACTGGTATGCCTGTGTGTACTGTAAATGGAACCCTGTGAAGCGCTTTGAGTGCCTAGAACAGCGCTATACTAATCTAATCCATTCACAAGCTTGTTATGCTAAGAAAATACATTAATCAATAATGGATTCTAAGACAGCAGTGACAGTTATTGTAAAGCAACGTTTTGTTTGTCTTGTGAGTGACACAGTGTTACAACATGTCAGTGTTCTGGTAAAATTATTGCTCCTGAGATGACGTGTTTTGGTTCCATAAGTTGCGTATAGCTTTTGATGTGGGATGCACTGTTGGGCTGAACTGATTGTCGGAAAAGATAGCTGTGTAAAACCTTTTTTTTAATGATCTCAGTATATATAAATTAATGTTAGCAATTCTATAAAGATACAGCGATACTGGGCTTCCACAGGAATGCTAACACAACTCTATGAGAACACAACAGCCGCTGTTCTAACTCAGACTTTTCTCTTTCAGGCGTCACACTGAGCACCGCCCTGGATCTGCAGAAGAGAATCATTAATGGTTCAGATTGTGGACCAACTGAGCGTCTGTACCATGTGAAAGTGATAGCGACTGCCTCTGATGGAAACTCGTCTCTCTGTGGTGGCTCTCTGATCCATGAACAGTGGATTCTGACAGCAGCTCACTGTTACAAGGATGGCTGGTAAGAAAGGCAGAGTTTTACTAACAACTTTAAGATCGGCATCAGTGCCTTATGCATGACTATGGTAATAATAACCAGAGACTCTAATGGAATAGAGCATCTCTGTGGTGGCTCTCTGAGTGATAAACAGTGGATTCTGACTGCGGCTCACTGCAAGGAACCGTAAGAAAGTAGATTTACTTAAAAACAAACAACAATATATTTATCTCTTGGATTCAATCTAAAAGTCTTAATGCAACCGTTATCTAATGTTAAACTATCATATTCCCAAACTGAAACTAGCATTAGTTTTGTTCATGTTCAACAATTATTGACCTTTAATATTATAATCTGACATATATACAGTAATATAGTGATGTTTCACTTTAACCTCTGCTTATTTGTAGGACTATGACAGCAATCTTAAGGGTGCATCCAGGTAAAGGCAACGTGAGCATGGATATCACAGAACCACCTTTGTTTTATCCAGACGTGAGCATTTACCATGACATCATACTGCTGAAGCTATCCACACCACCTAATCCTAAAATTGATCCCATACGCCTTCCCGACTGTTCATTCAAACCCCAACCCGATAAGTGAGTTGTGACTGTTCAATGATTCTATAAGCTAAACTCCTAAGAAATTTGAAATGTGAAACTTCTACAAAATTATAACTTTGAAATGTAATGTCAATAGTAATTACTGTTGTTTTTTGAGTAATATTCACTCATACACATACCTGATATAAAAACAGTTTCTTTACCCTCTTTTTGTTGTATTTCAGAGATGAAGTTCAGGTCGCAGGTCATGGACTCACAGCAAAACAACCAGGTCCTGGTTGCTTATTTTATAATAACAATTATCTGTTTATTACAGTTAGTGTCTTACTTGTATGTTTGGTGACATTGCTGCACATATTAACATATTAACAATGTGCGTCTTGAAATTTTGTCAGCCAACAACAATTGACACATTTTATAATAAAGCAGATAGATGAGCTAATTCAGTTTCAGTAATTATCAATTATATGATCCCAATGATAAGGTCCAGCAGAGTTTTGTTTATTTTTTTGTGAAATTAATATCTGTGTGCATGTTAAGTAGATAATGTAGTAACATTGTTTTTTTTCTATTCTCATCTAGGAGCTCAAGGATCAGATACTCTCCAATGTGCAAAACTCAAGATACAGGACACTAAGAAGGCATTGGATACCTGGAAACAAAAACACATAGATGTCTACAAGGTCATAAAAGATTATCCCCTGCTCTTTGGCCAATCTTCTGAACAGGACATATGTTTGGTGAGTTGGCTAAGCGTATATCTATTCTACTCATCATTACAATTTTGAACACTTAAAAGTTTTTCTGAAATTGCTACTCTGCAACCATTGCTACAACTTTTGTGTATCAACTTAAACGTTTGATTCTGTTTTACCATTGACAACCATACTATACTTTGGGGGGATATCGAAACTGACTTCAACAGGGTTTGCCAAATGCCAAGCATCCAACATTTATTGCGTCCAGCGAATATATTTGGTCATATGTTCTGTGATCTAGATTACTGAACTACAGTGCTGCATTGCATTGTGGCAACACATTGTTCACCTGTTTATTTAGCAGATTAATTTGACTGTAATTCTTATTTCATTAGAGCATGTATCCTAACACAGCCTTAGTCTATGACCCTGTTTCCACCTGGCATTAATATGTGGTTCTGAGGAATCCGATCGTTATATGTAAATGTAATATGCTTGTTCACACCTGGCCTTAACAATGCGTCTTCTATGCGCGTTTGCGATCCGGATTCGAATTCCCCGCGCTGTATGGAAATCAGCTCGTACATCAGCCCCGCCCTTGCCTAGTCTGCCGCAGTTGAGTGGGCGGGGCCTAATGTGTATGAGATGCGCATAAGCGTTTCCACTGTTAATGGGTATGTGGATAAGTGGTCTCAAACCACCTCCGAATGTGGATAATTTCAATGCGCATTCAATGCGCATTGAGCGTGTTTCCACATGTAGTTAGCGCGATCGGATCCTAAAAACCACATATTAATGCCAGGTGGAAACAGGGTCTATGTCTACCAAAACCTCTCCCTTTGACTTTCATAGGTTTTGAAAATATTGATTAATTGTGCACAGGTGCCAACTATATTTATAATTGAGAGAGCAGATTCAATAGGCTGCTACTTAGTGTTGACATGGTTGTTTAATTAGGTTTCATGTTTCTCTTTGAGAGGTGTGGTAACTATTTTGAAAAGTGTGTTGAATCTAAGAGTATTTTCTGTGAAAAAAATTACGTAAGGGTTAATGCCCGACGAGGTGTCCAGGTATCAGGGGTTAATGGACACCGTGGAGGCGAGAACTGTCCGACGCGCATTAACCCGCTTATACCATAGTCACCTACTAATAAAAATAATAATTAGACCACTCAGTTATATTTTCATGCCTTTTTGCGATCAAATTAGATTTTTTTTTGAACGAAACTAGATTTGTTTCGAACGAATAACAACTTGTTTCCACAGCAACGCCCGAGACCTCGTATAATAACTGGAATACCCATTGCAAACCCATAAGGTTCTTATGTAATGAAAACGTAGTTCAGTACTCCAGTCAATAGGAACTACCAAGGATACGACCTAGCGACGACAGCATTTGGCTGTAATGGTGCGTTCAAATTGTACTGAGAGTCGGACCAAGGATACGAGCAACGGGAGACTGCGGCAGCTGTTAGCAACAGAGCTACTGTTATGCTAGCAAGAAGATACAAAGTCAAAAAACATTGCGCACGCTGTACAAACAGTAAATGTAATCAGCCAACATGTTTAACAACAGCTCCACCGAGCTAACAATGCATTTCCCCCTGAATAAATAACGCATTTCACGGAGAATATGACTGGCGAACATGTGTATTACGGGCTACAGCCTGAAGTTACGTGAGGCAGTGACAGACAGCAGTAGCCTGTGTCCAGATAGACAGTGCAGCCGGGCTTTGGTGGCTAAACACATGTAAACTCAGTTACAAACCTTTTTCAAATTAAACAGGATTCTTACTCACCTTTTTAACGAGATCACCATTGACGTTTAGCCAGAGGACATTAAGTTTAGCCACTTTATTTTACTACTATCGTTACTACAGCTCTTGTGTTACGAGCGCCATCCTGTGGTGTCCAGAGGCTATTGCACGGCAGGATATTTTAGGCTTTATAAATCCCTTATCAACACTGTTTAATCAGCGGCAAGCCGGCGACGCATTTAAGTGGACAGAATGTAAACAGTTCCATCTAGGTGTCCATACATCAGGGGTTAATCCACACCCATGGAATGTTCTCCAGCCAATCAGAATAGAGTATTCACACAGACTATGGTATAAACATAGTTAACCCATTCACCAAATTAGATTGACCCATGATTCACTCAATATATGTAGGCAATAGAGAAAAACTTTTATACAAATAACTATTTTAGTATTTGATTTGATTTAAATTCTGTAAAAAACAATATATACATCTCTTTCACAGGGCGACTCTGGCGGAGGAGTGGTTTTCAACAACATGATTTACGGCGTCATTTCATTCGATGGTCCCACTGAGTGTGATCTACCAGCTGCCTTCATGGACGTCTGTGCATACTGGATCTGGATCCACGGCATTATTAACCAAAAAACTTAAAAAGGTCCGATACTAGTCCATCAAATAGCCCAACCTTAAAAAAGTCCATGTCAAGCACTTCACATTAACCCTCTGAGGTCTAAGGGTATTTTCTCGGATTTTACATACTTCTATAAATACCTATTTTAAATGTGCAAGAAGATAAATAATACCAAAGTGTTTTATATGGAAATGTTCAGAACCCATTGGCCATTAGTTTTATGAGGTCTATTTATGTCCTAGACCATTGTGTAAATAAATAATTGGCTTGAATGCTGAAAAATGCATTGCGATTTTTGAAAAACCTGGAGATTTGTGTGAAATAATAACCTTTAGTCATCCTGAGGGGTTGTTTTGGCTCTTGAAATTGCTTCTCCCAAGCCTTAGCTTCAAAAATGCAGTGGACATTTTCCAAAAAACAGTAGGGAAGTGCACAAAACATGACTAATATGAATTTAGGTCCAAACGCTTTTTGGTAGAAATGTAACTCTACTTTCACAAAGCATGAGGAATTTAGACTGAATGAAGACTTTGTACCACATATAAAGACTCATGGGATGTATACTAATAAAAAAGGGAGCATCACAAAAAAAATTCAAACAAACAGTTTACTATATATAACAACACGCAGGAAAAACAATAATTACAAACTATTTACACACTATGTACAGTATACACTATTTACAAGCTAAATGTCAATGCCATGCCACTTTGCAAAACAGTTCCTGTTCCACTTGCAGGCAGAGGGCAACATTGCAGCTGGGTGTGTGGGTGCTGGTGGTATTCGAGGTGTGGGTGGCGCTCGGGTTGGTACCTGGGGAATTTGGGCACGGGACCTATTTGATGCGGGTGATGGGGTAGCTGGAGGCCTTATACCTGTGCTCCTTTTGGACATGGACATTGTGCTGGGCAGGGAAGAAGGTGTTGACACAGGTGGTGCTGATGCTGCAGGAGTGGAAGGTGCTGGGCTGGGTTCAGGCAGCTCTTAGTCCTGTCTGTAAAAAAAAAGGGCAAGAAAGACTGAGTTTTCTTCTTTATAACTGAAAACCCCAATTGCTGTTTACCTTCTTCCCTCCCCAACACAGTTAGCACCTTCTAATGTGTGGGGGTAGGGACACACAGTTCTTAGCATCTTAGATGTGTATGTAAGGGGAGGAGAGACAACTGATTTCCAACTGTCATTTATTTTTATCTTCATTGTACAAAGCAACAACAAGTGACCCTTGTTACATTATAATACTAATATAAATGTGTACACTCTCTCAAATTTCACAAATTGTGTGCAAACAATAGTTGATGCAAAACTGTTTCCAAACTAGATTATTTTACTATGACACAAGGGAAAGACTTCTACACTGAATAAAAAACTATATTTGACATGCCACATTATCGTTTTTTATTTATTTGTTTATTATTAGATAAGTGTAGGCAAAGAAACTCTCTGAAACGTCGCAATGTTGTGCTAGAAGTCATGCCTTGGAAATAAGAACCATTACGCGACAACTGACTATTGCGCACAGTAAACGCAAGTTTCAGATTACAAGAGATTTTGTAAATTCTCTTACCTGTCTTCAAACGGGTCGATGTGATCTTCATAACCACATTTGTCGCCTGAATCAAATCCTTCGATGTCAGAATGGCCATCTTCTTCATGGCTGGTGCAAATCTCTGCAACAGCAGCGTCTGTTTACAACTTTCTTGTCGCCATTGTTTCCACTGAAAGATTCCTGTTCCCTTCAGTAAAAAAAACCCAGGTACTACGGTAATAAGGTATGTCCTTAG
>CM049399.1:34782500-34795000 GCA_026929865.2 Hyperoplus lanceolatus | reverse complement strand
CACTGCATTACGTCTCCTCCTGGCAAATTGGAAACTCGCTCCGAAAGGCTTGAAAATAATTAACCAAGTGCAGTGATTGGAACTTCTATTTAACATACCAAATGTGTCGTTTGCTTTAGAAGAATCTGACTTTATTTTTTGTATATTATTTCAGTGGGCCTTATCTGTTTGTAATTCTCTAGGGGGAAACATTTGAAAAAAAAAGGCACCTTCTCGAATACCCCTTTAAAACCAAGGCACTTTGGGGCCTAGATAGTATAAAGCTTGTTTTTGAACTCTGAAGACTTTTCTGTTTCCCTTTTAACCTCATTATTTTTTTATTCAATTCAAATGTATTTTAATTCACTTATTTGTGTTGTAATTTTTAACAAATGTTCTGCCTGTTTATGCTCTTTGTTTTTACTATCTTTTAAACACAATGTCTAATGTCTAATCTTGATGTATTGTAATCTAGATGTATTCTATGCCCCTGTAAAGCACTTTGAATGTGCTTGTATATGTGAATTGTGCTATATTTATATAAATAAACTTACCGTGCCTTACAGCAGTGAACAGGGCTTTTTCTTGGTCTTGGTCGGTTGGGGGCAAAGCACGGCTCGGATCGCCTCGTCAAACACAGTCTTCAGTCCTCGTTGGGTCAGAGCAGAGCACTCCAGGTACTTCACTGAATCTGATACACAAATACAACGACACACAGAATAACACTTAAAATATGTCACATATAAACACAATGGTATTACCTCTTTAATAGTGTTTGTATCTCAATACGACTCCACTACAAATTCCCAGACAACTTGAGGTCTGATGCACCTCTCAGCTATTTTAAATCTAATCTGAAGACTTTTCTGTTTCCCTTTCAACCTGTTTGTTTCACTTTAATTTACTTTTTTCTAATGTCTATTCTATGCTTGATGCATTTTAATCTTGATGTATTTCATGCCCTTTCATGTAAAGCACTTCTTTGAATGGCCTTGTGTCTGAATTGTGCTATATAGGTAAACTTGCCTTGCCTTACAAATGAGTTATGCACCAAATTTAACCCCAAATACACAGACCTATCTCCTTAGCCAGAGCCAGGCCTTGAGGGTAGGTGATTGGTACCAGGTGGGTGATTCATAGAATAGGATGTGTGCACATGCGACAAGGCTACAACTTTGCAACTCCTAAACTACAAATTATGCAATAAGTCTAACCCCATATACACACACACATTTATCTCCTTAGCCAGTGTGGGTCCTTTAGGGTAGGTGATTCATAGAATAGGCTTAAGGAATGTGAGAAGGTGCAACTCTCTTTTGCTTTTTTTTCTGTCACTACAAATAAGCTATGCACCAAATTTGACCCCCATATCTACTGACCTATCTCCTTAGCCAGAGCCAGGCCTTGAGGGTAGGTGATGGGTGCCAGCTTCTTCTCCTTGAGCTTCTCGATGGTGTCCTTCTCGTCCCTCAGATCCAGCTTGGTTCCCACCAGGATGATGGGCGTGGAGGGGCAGTGGTGACGCACCTCTGGGTACCACTGTCACAAGGAAAATGGATAAAGACATTTTTTTTAGAGATTATTCTGCATTTTGATACTTTTTATCTTGTTTTATTAGACAGACTGAGCCTCAATGGATGGGGGTGTCTAGACCCTACACCACAAGAAGGGGACAGAGATACAGGAAAACACAATGAGAACAGATGAAGAACAAATACATTATTTTAAATTATTTTTTAAAGATTTTTTTTTTATATTTTTATGATTTTTACTAGACGGTTTGGAGAGACAGAGATGAACTGGGGAGAGAGGGGAATGACATGCAGAGAACTGACCCTGGTTAGACCCGGGTCTGCCGTGAAGAGGACTGAGACAGACTCTTTACTTTTTATCTTAGTAAAATAAATTGATTGATTTATTGATTGATTGATTGATTGATTGATTGGGAAGACACAAAGGCAAACATGTCAAATCAGGATGGTTCTGAGGTTGGTTCATAGGGAGAAAATACCTCAACATCTCTGCTAAATATATATGCCGGTATAAAAAGGTTTGTGCACGGGGATACTAGGGTGTAGTGGTTAAAGCGCCCTCCCCCCTCCCCCTTAGTGCAACAGTGTAAGCCAGGAGATGGGAGATCTAATATCCGTCTTACCATTAACCCTTTACACTAATATGTCTGACCTTTCTGTGCAATTAATGGTGAGTGTAGTTAATGTAGCACAGAGTGAATACCGTCTGATTGGTGATGGATGGACATGGAGTAAACAGGATCCTGCTCAATCTTTATCTTTACATCGTGTCATTATGCTTTGATTTGCTGACATTTAGGTGTTTAGGTGCCTTGCTGTTAACACGTGCCACACACACACACACACACACACACACACACACACACACACACACACACACACACACACACACACACACACACACACACACACTTATGTGGCCAACAGTGGACTGTCACTCTATATCCACCTATTGTGGACTCATATTTCTGGTCATTTCAAAAATACAAAAACTCTATAGAAGATTTAATTTACACATGCACGCACATACTCACTGTGCTTTCAGAAACTTATCAAGGATCATAGAATCGTTTCCCTATGAAAAATTAGCTACATCTTAACTAAATAATTAACAAATTATGTTTTTATGTTTAATGCAAACTGTGTCATTATCATTCATTTGCAAAATACATTTTAAGGTACAGTGTATGATATAGGAGTATTTTCAACGCTCCCTTGCTAACCCCTCCCTTTGGGAGAATTTACAGAAGCTGCGGTGGCCTTCAGGGACAAGAAGCTATAGTTACTAAAGATGGCATCATCCACCACTGCCTCAAGTCTTCCCACAATATCAAGTTATGATGAGAAGATGTATTAAGTTATTTATTCTTTAGTACTTCTTCTTCTTGGTTTTTCAACACGTGCATTTCCCCAGGACGCCCACTATATATAAAAAGAACAGCTGTTATGCTACCACTCTAGTCTCTTGTTACTATGGCTACTCACATGGGATACAAAAAAAAAATAGGCAGAGTATACTTATGGACTAATCAATATTTCTGTTCCTTCCTTGTTGCATTGATGTTCTTATACTATATAGCAAGTTGAAGAGCAGTAAGTGGATGTGAGAGAGGTCATATTGGAAATCACTGCTTTGGTTGCTGAAGTTCTTATGGCTTTAATGGAGAGAGCACTTGAGATGAAAGCCTTTTTCCGACTGATGCTACATGAAATAAATCAGGTTTTATTTCCAGTGTACAGAGATTGAAGGAGTGAATACTTGCATACCCTTTCCTTTTTCTATTCTACATTCTACACTTGGGACATACTTTTACTTATTTTTGCATCACAACATTGTGCCTTGATCTTGCCTGATGCTTTTATATCCGTCGCATCCCCGTTTGTTTTCATACGGAGGCTCCATCGATGTGACGTCACTTCAGTTGCGCACTGAATTGTGGGTCAGAATCACCCAAATAGCATGCTGTTTTCAACACTGTACATCTCGGCCAGATCTAGTAGACATCCGGGTATTTCTAACCATACTAAATCTGGCCACAAGAATCGGGACATCCTAAATATTTTTTCTACGATACTAAATAGCAGAGTATGGGTATTGGAACACAGACTGAATGTAATGTGGTTCTGCAGGCAGTGAAACAGGGGAAATTTAAAACACTGTCATTTCGTTTGACATTTCGTCCGGGTGAGAATTGGATTCTGCGCTCTAGAAGATAATTGAACATGTCTAATTGAAGGGCCATTCTTTATGAACATTGTTGTAAATGGTAAAATGGTAAATGGACTGGACTTATATAGCACTTTTTTAGCCAATTTTCTCAGCCCCAAAGCGCTTTACATTTCTGACCACATTCACCCATTCATACACACACTCATACACCGATGGAGGACTTTGATTCACCAATAGTGGTATCTTAAAATGTTCTTGTTTGCATATGCATAAGTATGTAGGTATAAGAAGTAAAGGTACATTATATATACTGCTATATTGTATAACTATATCTAATATATAAATGGCTTTTCAAAATATGTGAAATAGAACATTTGAATTTTAAATATATTTTTTTTTTCAGCACGCACACAGTACAGTAAAGTTAAGTTATCTTTATTAGTAAATGTACACGAGGCACATAGAAATCGTTTTAAAAGTTACCATACTTCGAGGGGGGCGGAGGGGGCGGTGTCAAATATGAGTAATCATGAGATCAGACATAAAGACAAAAAGTATAAAGACCAATAATGTTAAAGAACATTAAAATCAAAAAAGACACATAATCAATGTCATGCTCGAAAATGCACTCAGTCTATTTCACACAGAAATACATTCTACAATCCCTTATTACGTCTTGTCCTGTTCATCTCTCTCTCTCTCTCTCTCTCTCTCTCTCTCTCGCTGTTCTCTCTCTCTCTCTCTCTCACACTGTCTCGCTCTCTCCCTCTTTCTCTATGTGTGTGTATGTGTCTCTCTCTCTCCCTTCTCTCTCTCTCTCTCTTTCAATCTCTGTCTCTCTATCTATCTCTTTCTCTCTCTCTGTTTGTCTGTCTCTCTCTCCCCCTTTCTCTCTCTCTCTCTCTCTCACTCTTTCTCTCTATGTCTGTCTCTCTCTCACATACTTATGCTATCCCTCCTACACATCTTGTTATTTACGGTGGCCCCCACGGGTCAATGCGAGATTTTTTTTTGTTGCGTTCTATTCATGCACATCCTCTTTTCATCTGATGTGCCCTGACGACAGTAAAGCGCAACACTGAAGAGAAAAATATTCTTTACCTTCGCTCCCTCACTATCTGTGTGTGTGTGTGTGTGTGTGTGTGTGTGTGTGTGTGTGTGTGTGTGTGTGTGTGTGTGTGTGTGTGTGTGTGTGCGCGTGTGTGTGTGTGTGTGTGTGCGCGTGGGTGCGCATGTGTGTGTGTGTGTGTGTGTGTGTGTGTGTGTGTGTAAAATATTAAATACATTCATTAGTCGAGCTGGTTTCAGTAGAAATTAGGTTGTATTACAGATGCATTGTTTGTGGGGCGACTGTGGCTCAGGTGGTTAAGCGGGTTGGCCAACGATCCAAGGGTTGGAGGTTTGATCCCCGCCCGGCCACCTGTGTCATGGTTGTTGTGTCCTTGGGCAAGACACTTCACCCACCTTGCCTTGTTTGAATGTGTATGTTAGAGGTGGTGGTCGGAGGGGCCGTTGGCGCTGAATGGCAGCCACGCTTCCGTCAGTCTGCCCCAGGGCAGCTGTGGCTACTCCCGTAGTTTACCACCACCAGTATGACTGTGTGTGAATGAATTGAACCAGGAACCCTGTAAAGCGTCTTTGAGTGCCTAGGCAATAAAGTGCTATATAAAACCTATCAATTAAATTATTATTAATTTGTGTTTAAGAGTTATTGACCCTGTAAATTCAAATCTGTCAATCCCATCCATAGAGTCTCAGTCCTCTTCACAGCAGACCCGGGTTAGAATCCAGCCCGGGTCGTTCTCTGCATGTCATTCCCCTCTCTGACCCATTTCATCTCTGTCTTTCCGAAAAACAGTCTAATAAAAGCAAAAATGCCCAAAAAATAATCTTAAAAATTAAAAATTACACTGTAGGCCAGATTTCTGACTCACCTTAGCTCTGACGTTCTCGTAGGACGCCGGGCTCACCAGAGAGAAACAAATGAGGAAAACATCCTGGATGGATAAACACAGACAGACAGACAGACAGACAGACAGACAGACAGAGACAGAGTTGATTAGATGGAATATTACACCACACTGGGACTGGGACTGTGTTTTGAAAGTTTTTATAGTTTAAGGTGAGGTATTGATATGCTTGTATAGCACCAGTAATGAAAGGAACATCTCATACATTGTTATATTATGTACAGTATATACTTAAAGGTGGAGTGAGCGATTCTGTGTATTATCACTGGATATGTTTCCAACACACACACAATACAGTGTGCAGTGGATCATGAGGAGATATTCACTGATTTTGACTAAATTGATTTTGACAACAAGGGTTCTCCAGAATCACTGACTCCACCTTTAATAATGAATGAAGTTTCACATTGTAAGGTTAACAGGATCTTTAGTAATGGCTCTCCTACTGTATATGTTTTCTGTCTGGTATTAATCAGGTTGTTTTCACTTCTCCTTAAGTGTCTCTCCTCCTTTATTGTTCCCTTCCTATTCTACCTTTTAATATAACGAGCTGTTGCTCAGTCAGGATGCATTTGCAATCTGAAGTCCCCAGGGTGTCGCAACAGGACACAAAGAGGATTTTATCTATCCTAATGAAGCATGTGTCATAGAGTGTGTGTGTGTGTGTGTGTGTGTGTGTGTGTGTGTGTGTGTGTGTGTGTGTGTGTGTGTGTGTGTGTGTGTGTGAGAGAGTGAGTGTACATTCTCATTTCTGTAGAACCACTGGTAAGGGTGGACCCGATAATTGCAGGTCCCTCAAAGGATAACAAATGTGTATATGTGTGTGTGTTAGGGTAAGTGTTCTGTGTGTGTGTGTGTGTGTGTGTGTGTGTGTGTGTGTGTGTGTGTGTGTGTGTGTGTGTGTGTTTCGTGTTTGTGTAGAACAACTGGAATGGGTGGACCCCACAATAGGGCAAATGTATGCGTGCCCCGCAAAGTTTTAAAGTTGAGTATATGTGTGTGTGTGTGTGTGTGTGTGTGTGTGTGTGTGTGTGTGTGTGTGTGTGTGTGTGTGTGTGTGTGGTTGGCGTCTCTGTGTGTATATGTTTGTATATGTGTGTGTGTGTTAGGGTTAGTGTTAGTGTGTGTGTGTGTGTTACCGTCTGTGGGTAGGACAGGGGACGCAGCCTGTCGTAGTCTTCCTGCCCGGCTGTATCCCAGAGGCCCAGGTTCACCGGTTTGCTGTCCACCATGACGTTAGCTGAGTAGTTGTCGAATCTGTCGGGAACATCAATCAATAAGTCAATCTCATTTAACTTACTATTTAGACAATACATCTCTGGGGTGCTAAGATGGCCTAGAGCAGGGGTTTTCAAAGTGTGAGAAAGTGAGCCCCCCCTCAGAGAACAAATTTCAGCGGAGCCCCCCCCCCCCCAATTTTCTTTTTATTATTTTACAAATTTAAACATGTTTTTGAAACATTCTAAACATTTTTGTGCGTTTTTAAACACATAATCCAGTGTTTTAATCCTGCTTCCTTTGAGCATGGATAATACTGACTGAGTGTGCATCGGAGTGAGAAAGATAGGCAGACAGACTTGCCCAAATTATTGACTAGTTAAATGTCAGTCACACACCCAGTGTTTTTTCGCTAGTGCCTCCAATATCCTGCTGGAGGTTAATAGTAGCCAGTGGAGAACCAGACCCTCCTAGGGGGGTCCGGTGGTATGCCCCCCCGGGAGATTTTTTTTCACCTTTTTAAAGTGAAATGCATGAATCTGGTGCACTTTGAGAGGACAATTAAGAGGCTAAATATGAGGAATTTTGTGTGAACAAATAATTTGGAGACACTGGGTCTGATGAATTAGAAGCTATTGAAGAAGGACACATGGATTTTCCATAAAAATATTAATTTAAAATAAACAAAATGTATGCAGGGTCCTCTGGGTTGGGCTTGGTGCTCTTTTTCTTTAACGAGACCTATTTCTCTAATTTACTGAATGCATTTAAATGCAGTGAGGGGAACGAAGCAGACAAACTTGTGTCCAGCTATGCCGTGATCTTAGTATAAAAAAGAAAAACTAAAAAAAAAAAAAAAAAAAAAAAAAAAATGTAGTTTTTCTTTTTTTTACATATTCATCCGCGCCCCCCCTGCCATAACCCCGCGCCCCCCCACAGTTTGAAATCCGATGGCCTAGAGGAAAGATGTTCCTCCTCCCAGTAACCATAAGGTCTCTGGTTCCTCCTCCCAGTAACCATGAGGTCTCTGGTTCCTCCTCCCAGTAACCATGAGGTCTCTGGTTCCTCCTCCCAGTAACCATGAGGTCTCTGGTTCCTCCTCCCAGTAACCATGAGGTCTCTGGTTCCTCCTCCCAGTAACCATAAGGTCTCTGGTTCCTCCTCCCAGTAACCATGAGGTCTCTGGTTCCTCCTCCCAGTAACCATGAGGTCTCTGGTTCCTCCTCCCAGTAACCATGAGGTCTCTGGTTCCTCCTCCCTGTAACCATGAGGTCTCTGGTTTCTCCTCCCAGTAACCATGAGGTCTCTGGTTCCTCCTCCCAGTAACCATGAGGTCTCTGGTCCCTCCCAGTAACCATGAGGTCTCTGGTTCCTCCTCCCAGTAACCATGAGGTCTCTGGTTCCTCCTCCCAGTAACCATGAGGTCTCTGGTTCCTCCTCCCAGTAACCATGAGGTCTCTGGTTCGATCCCCGGCACCGGACAGGAGGGTGTTAGTAGTACAACTTGTGGTGGCTGCTGTTACATCTACGGTGCACACCATCCCTACCATTGTGTCCTTGAGCAAGATGCGTAACCCCGCTGTACTATGGCTGACCCTGTGTGAAGACCCCCTCTGGAGTGTGGGAACTTGAGAGGGGATATGCAAAGAACAAATTCCAATGTGCCTGTTGAAGATTAGCTTTTAAATAAACTTAACTTATTGTGTGTATGTGTCTTTATATTATTGTAAAAATAAATAAAACATTAAATAAAAAAAAAAATCTATTTAATTTATAATTGCTATAGAAATGCCTCTGTGCCTTGGTAGGCAATTTTAATTAGCCATCAGTTGTGAAAAATGGATTTGTTTGGGCAAGTTGAATAGTGTGTGATTACCAGCAAAAATGCTTTAATAATAATAATAATACTGAAGAAAGAAATCTATTTGTTTATATGGCTTTGAATAGTATACAAAGAGCTTTACAGTCATACAGAAATGACATTGTTTATTATAAAGCTCATTTAACCTAAAGTGGCTGTTTCTTGCCCGGTTAGATAAAAAATAGACCAATATTATAATAGTATTATACTATACTGCCCCCTTGTGGTGAGTTTTAAATACTACAATATTTGCTGTGAGCTTTGAGAGATAATTTATGTGCAATGTGCTTGCTGTTACCCAACAATAGATACACTGCAATACTATGTGTATATGTATTCACGTATATATATATATATATATATATATATATATATATATATTAATTCACTATACTATACAGCAGTACCAACTCTAAACATGTAATTCATTTCAAGTTTCATGTTCATGTAGAAATGTGCAACATGTTTGAGTTACCTGTAGTGTATGTTTTTC
This sequence comes from Hyperoplus lanceolatus, assembly GCA_026929865.2. Taxonomy (NCBI): domain Eukaryota; kingdom Metazoa; phylum Chordata; class Actinopteri; order Uranoscopiformes; family Ammodytidae; genus Hyperoplus; species Hyperoplus lanceolatus. Next base: position 34,785,777 of record CM049399.1, on the reverse strand, counting down.
ATGTGCGTGTGTGTGTGTGTGTGTGTGTGTGTGTGTGTGTGTGTGTGTGTGTGTGTGTGTGTGTGTGTGTGTGTGTGTGTGTGTGTGTGTGTGTGTGTGTGTGTGTGTGTGTGTGTGTGTGTGGGGAGGGGGGGAGCTTGTATTACTAGATGTTGTTGGGACATGTTTCTGTTTACAAAGTATATATGTGGAGACGTGCTTTCCTTTTGGGGACAAAATGGAAGTCCCCTTAACTCAATAATGACATTTTAGGATAGATACCTGCTTTAAGGTGAGGGTAGACTTAGGTTTAGGTTAAGGTTAGGGTTAGGGGTAAGGGGTTAGAGGGTTAGGGCAAGTCTCCAGGAAATGAATGCAAGTCTATGAAAATGTCCTCGCAAGTGATAACAAAAAGTGTGTGTGTGTGTGTGTGTGTGTGTGTGTGTGTGTGTGCATCATACTCACACAGTAGGGATGTATTCCCCGGGGAAGGCGTTGGTTGTGTAGCTGATGAGAAGACATGTTTTTCCCACAGCTCTGAATAACAGAAGAAAAAACACGAACAGAGTGAGAAATAAAACTAATAAGATAGATAGATAGATAGATAGATAGATAGATAGATAGATAGATAGATAGATAGATAGATAGATAGATAGATAGATAGATAGAAAGTTTTTTACTATGCCAGCTGTTGTTCCTGGGTGAGTGTATACCCATGACAAAGGCATCAAGAAAAACTATATGCAAATAGCATTCTTTGTGCTGATGGTCTCGTTTGCTGTTACATGTAATTCATGATCAACAGAGGAAAAATTTGACTTTTTCAGAAATATTTTAAAAAGTTCCTCGTAGCACCTTTGAACATAACACCCAATAAATTGCACAGTGAGCAGCGTTAATGTCTCAACATCCAGAGTGTAGACACCACATGGCTGCATGCAGGAGATTACCAAACAAGTATCAACGGGCCCTGTGCTTATGTCTGTTCCAGGGATTTGCAGCATAGCACCATCAAACCCAATGCTTTTCCATCACCAAGGCACTGATACAACCAACTGATAACGTTCTGGATAACTGTCATTGCTACGACGTTATGTGGGAGTAGCTTCAGTCGTGTTGCTTTAATGAAACACAGAGTGTAAAGCAGGTAAATAGCTTGTCATGAAACTAGGCGATGTGCACTCTAAAAATAGAAAAAACAAATAAGAAAACTCAAATTTTGAAGGCAACTGTCTGCACTAGTTTTTTTTTGTTATTTTTATTTTTTATTTAACCTTTATTTACCCAGGCAAGCAAATTAAGAACAAATTCTTATTTTCAAGTGCAGCCTGAAGGGGAAGAGGGAGTGCTAAAAGTGAAAACAAGGTTATATATATGTATTACACTTTTACAATAATATATAAAATACACTTTAAAAAATTCAATAGAACACAATACAATACAATAAACAGTTAATCAATAGTGTATGATAAGAAGGGCTACTGTTATGAGGCTTAACATAAAAATATAAGGTTTAAAGTAAAGCTGTCTACATTTGAGCCAACTGATAATCTTTTGTTGAGTTAACCTATTATTCATATGTTATGTTACTTCAGATTTTGAGTTCTACAAACTAAGAATCAGAAAGTTTTTTCAGATCGTTTTAACACTTTGACAACATGTTGACCGACTTGTTTTTGTTTGTGTTCTGTATGACGGAGAATTAATGAGCACAGCTGTTATTATTAGAAAATTCTTAATATGTAGAACTCAAAACATACCGATAAGTTATCTCAAAGTATAATAAGTAGGGGTAGGATTAAATAAGTGTACACTTCTTCCTGCTCCTTTTCAGGCATATCTCGGCAATACAGATCATTTGTTTTCTTTTATTTATTTATTCTTTTTTTTCTTTTTGTGAAAACATAATTTTTGTTTATTGTATTTCCATGCTTTTCATTTTGTTTTGTATCACTGATATGTCTGAAATAAATTTAATCAAATCAAATCAAAAATCAAATCAAATAAGTTGGCTCAACTGAAGGCATTTTTCCTTAAAACTTAAGAGCTGTAGTTTGGGCATCAACACTAAACAAATCCAGTGAAAAATGTTCCCTTTAAAGTTGAGTTTTCTTACATTTTTCATTATACAGCGCTTAAATGTTCTACCTGCTGCAAGGATGATATTTAGGATCGGATTTGTCTTGGCATAAATGCTATAGCCTATTGTTGACAATTATGAATAAATCAAGACTATTTTTGCTCACATAATGGCTGTACACACACACACACACACACACACACACACACTCTCTCTCTCTCCTCTCTCTCTCTCTCTCTCTCTCTCTCTCTCTCTCTCTCTCTCTCTCTCTCTCTCTCTCTGTAAGCATACATGCCCTAGCAAATCCAGATGGTGCCCAATTAGCTGATATGTGAATCCATCAACACAATGACAAATTCACCACCACTGACTCGTGAAGGTGTTCAATGGGTGTGTAAGGACTCTTTATATTCATCACCTTATCTCTACACTCTGTACCTGCCCTGTCTCCTTGCACTACTGTTGTGTTTATCTGTGTCTCAGGTGTTGCTCTCTTCACTTGTGTATTTCTTTCTTCTACATCACATTGTTGAGAGGAGCCTGGGACTTAAGACTGTCATTGCCAATAGCTGCTTCTGTAATTGTTGTACACATGACAAATAAAGTTCTTTAAATCTCAAATTATTAAAATATTACGCCTAGAAGATCAAGCGTTAACTTAATTCACAGAAGTATGTAACACATATAATGCACATAATATAGACACATTCTACAGACACATTCTGGTAACGTTTGAGACACGTGTGCCACTTATCTATGGTGCAACTTCCAGGAAGCTGATAGAGATGACAAGAAAAAAAAATGGCATGAATAAAATGGTGTCACTCTTGTAGAGTACGTTTGGGGCTGGGGACTTCACACACTTTCATCAATTTCAGCCGTACATCCAAGACACACACTTAAAGGTGCACTGTGTAGTTTCAGGAGGAGGGACTTTTGTTTACATTCACAGAGCCTGCAGTTAGTTCAAAAATCATATTTTCAATACATGTAATTCTTAGTATTGAATAGTTCTATCGTCATAAAACAAAATACAATTATGTTGAGGAACCTGGAACCAAACGTTAGACTAGAACATGTTTGTAAACCAAACTGTGGGCCCTGCTGCTGTAAACAACAACAGTGAAACAGTAACTTTTCAGGAAGCTTTCTAACTTCCAACAGTGGTCCAGGGATCACATTTTCCCTGTGAGGAAAGTTTGTTTATTCAGTTATGAG
>CM049399.1:34770000-34772500 GCA_026929865.2 Hyperoplus lanceolatus | reverse complement strand
ACAACTTTTTTTCCGAAAGCTATATTTCTTAAACAGTTTATTCCAGATCCAAAGTTTTTATTGCCAGGGATGCACAAAATCCTGAAATATATGTACATATTTGAGTTGGAGACATAACTGTCAAGGCCTCACTTTAAAATCACTTTGAGTAAAAAGTTGCACAAATCACCCCACCTTCCCCTACAATGAGAATACATAACACGTTTACACACACACACACACACACACACACACACACACACACACACACACACACACACACACACACACACAGACAACAGGTAAGGGTTTAGGATTAAATAAGTTTTATTCTTCTTCCTTCTCCTTTTCAGGCATATCATATCAATTGAATCAATTGAATATAATATGCAGTTTTCTGTTTTATTTTTATGAAATAATTTGAACATGGTTTTTAATTATTACATTTTGTGCTGTTAATTTTGTTCTGTATTTTTGATATGTTGCATTTGTATTTGATATGTCTGAAATACATTCAATCAATACTACATACTTCACCGGTTTGAATATGAAGGTGTATTGAATTCTGAGATCCTATTTAGTATAAATGTGCAAAAAAAATTGAAATCGGTTCATCCTAGCCTGAGAAAAGGCAGAAAGAGTGTTTTTTTAACCCTATATTTCTCTTTCTCGTGACATCACAGAAAGAGAAATATAGGGTTAAAAAAAACACTCTTTCTTACTTACTTTGTAAATATTACTGTGATGTCTTTTACTGTGACATCACAGTAATATTTACAAAGTAAATATTGAAGTAGGCCTTTAACTCATAAATGACTATATATGCCTCTTCTATTGCTTCACTTCATAGACTATTGTTTTTTTTGTATATTTTTATATTTTGTGTTTGTTTGTATACTTGGATGCTGCTAAAATGTTGCATTACAATGTACAATGACAATAAAGGATTCTGATACTGATTGTGATTCTAATTCATTCAGTAATGGTTTTATTTTGAAGGAGGTTCTGCCTGTCTGACTGACGGAGAGAGAGAGAGAGAGAGAGAGAGAGAGAGAGAGACACAGAGAGACAGAGAGAGAGAGAGAGATAGAGAGAGAGGGAGGGAGAGAGAGAGAGGTAGAGAGAGAGGGAAAGAGAGAGGGAGACAGAAAGACAGCGAGAGAGAGAGGTAAAGAGGGAGAGAGAGAGAGAGACAGAGAGAGAGGAATAGAAAGACAGAGAGAGAGAGAGGGTAGAGAGAGGGAGAGAGGGAGACAGAGAGAGAGAGGTAAAGAGAGAGAGAGGGGAATAGAGAGACTTTGAGAGAGAGAGGTAGAGAGAGATAGAGAGAGGAATAGAGAGACTTTGAGAGAGAGAGATGGAGGTGTGCAACAATCTCGTTACACTGATGTCATGTTGACTGTGTGATGGATGGGGAAGAGGTGTGGTTTAAAGAGCCAGTCTCCCTCAGTCAAGTGTCACTGCACTGTGTGTGTGCCGAGGTCGCCCGTTCATATCTCCACTCCACCACTGACAAACTGTTTTCATTTTTCTTGGATATAAATGACTGATTGCCAGATGGGTAAGAACTGTATTTCTCTTCACATTATTTTTAATAATTCTTTGTCATATTCATAGTTAGTTTTTGATATACACAATGCCTTTTATTTTTGATTCAGGCTTATTAAAAAAAAAATATAGATTTAAAGTTGATTAGCAAGGCATTTTTACATGACATTATCAATTATTTTTACTATTTATGTATTGCATCAATTATATTTTAGTCCATTCATACAGGATGAGGTATGGACAAACTAAAACACTATTCTGCCAATGTTCATGTACTGTGTATTCGCTTAGACTAGAGCCTTAATAAGTGGCTATCGACACACTATAGGTTTCATGACTCAAAATACACTAGAAACAGTGAGATGTGTGTCTTAAATAATGTGTATTTGGAACAATAACTTCAATCTCCTAACACTGCAACCAGCGTTTTTAGTTAAGAGACAGCTATGTGCAAAACTATATATATAATTAATCATCATATATTCATGCCATTGTTTGTGGTTTAACATATAGTATCACTGCTCTCTGAGAACAGGTGTTTTTGAAAGAAAATTCAGGCTATTAGTGCACAGTTCTTGGTATATGGTTCTCAGAATATATGAAACCTGTGGTGCGATAGTGCACAGTGCGTCTCTGCTAAAATAGGGAAGAGACAGTCACGCTCAGAGCTCACACACAACTGACATTAATATAAAAACAAAAGTTGCTATCTTTATCTAGGAGTGTCAAGCTTTTTAAACTGGGTGTTATAGTAACTGGGATATTTTTCAGGTTAACAAAACAAAACAATGTGATCATTAAACTGAGGATAAAGATTATAGATTGTGTGTGTGTGCCGGTGTGTGCTTCGTTGCACAATACGTGTAGCGGAAGGGTGGGGAAGTGGAAGTCCTGTTTTGAGATACATAACTTAACTTTGTGAGTGTGAGTGTGTGTGTGTGTGTGTGTGTGTGTGTGTGTGTGTGTGTGTGTG